>JAFEMH010004108.1:0-226688 GCA_022495995.1 Adenophora triphylla var. japonica | reverse complement strand
TTAATATCTCATTCATCCCTCAACCATTTTGAACAAATAAATATAAGATTTCAATGTTCTCATGGAGTAGAACACAATCCAACAATCAATTTGATTATTTAACAAATAACCCATTTAAAAAATAATACATTATTTCCTTCAAACACACATATTTTTCCAACAAGATCCACAATCATAATATTCTGTCAAACAATACCAAATTATTTTGTATCCAAATTTCTATAATTTTTTTTGTGACTTTAAGATTTACTACTAAATTATCTTTTTAGTCAAATACTGCACAAGAGCCACAATCGGCCACTAATATAAGTTTATGTACTTGTATACTCCCTCAGTCCCATAATAATATATAAAAAAAATTATTTGGCGTCCCACAATAATATATAATTTTTCTAAAATGAAAAGGAATTTTTACTATTTCCTCCACTCATTCTCTCTCCTACATTATTTTAATACTCACATCACCATTATAATTTACTATTCTCTCCACTCATTCTCTCTCCTATTTTATTTTCACACTCACAACACTTTCAATATAATACTTCCTCCTTAATTCTCGTGCATTGGCAAAAGTCTATATTTCTATGGGACGGAGGGAGTATTACTTTATCAGTTCCAGAATATTTTTTTTTTAAATAAGAAGACTTTTGAAAAATAAATTTAATTATTCTTAAATTTTAAAATTTGATATCATTATAGATATATTAGTATTTTTTTAAAAAAAAATAATTAGGATAATTACATTAATTAAAAATATTATTCTAAGTATCTTAGTATTGACAAAAAAATTAAGAAAAATTATTTCGAGATAGATGGAGTATACGTTTAAAAAGAGATATCATGGTCAAAACAAATGCATATACTCCCTCCGTCCCATAAAAAAAAAACATGAATAAAAAAACATTAAAAACTTTCAATTTTGAAAGTGTACATTTTTAAATGGGACACCCAAAATAAAATTTTGTGATTTTTTTGAGTGGGACGGAGGGAGTATGGATTTTTCATATTAAAATTACTTAAAATCTATAGTATAAATTAGACCCTCACTATGAACAGTTGAATGAACAGTTTCAAGCGGCAAATTTCCTATTTTGCACTCATACATTTGTTCCTTTCTCATTTTGCCCTTAATTTTTTTTTTTTTAAATTAAAAAAAAAAACACTATTAACATGTACTAGTTTTGCTATAATTCATAAATTAATAGCCTTAGGAGGAAAGAACACTATTAACATATTTATACTCAAAATTTTACACTTATTATACATGATTTACTCTCTTTTTTTTTTTTACACATACTCCCTCCGTCCCACGTAAGTGTGAATTCATTTCCATTTTGGGACGTCCCACATTAGTGTGGACTATCCAAAAATGGCAAAGAATATTCACTATTCCACCCACTTATTCTCCCTCCTATTTCACTTTTACACTCACAACATTCTCTCTCCTAACTATTCCTCCCACTCATTCTCTCTTCTATTTAATTTTTTATACTCACAAATACCTTCTTCACCTATTTCTCTCTCCTACTTTTCTTTAATTTCCATATCAAAAAATAAGTCCACATTTATGTGATATGGAGGAAGTACAAGATTTACTTTTTTTTTTTTTTTTTTTTTTTTTTACAAAAATACAAGATTTACTGTGAACAACTTACATCATGTCATGTATTGTATGGTGGTAGATGTTGGACAAAATAAAGAAAATGATGGGTGACATGAGGACATACACTATGATAGATGACATAAAGTTACGATTTTGTATGATAGGCATGGATTGAAATGGCATATTTTTTTTTATTTTTTTTTTATACCCAGATTTCCAATTTTATCGGACTAATTCTGAACCACCAGCTATCGACCCTTCAGTGTTCTGACGGAGGTAAATTGCGGGATATGCTCGAAGCAGTCAGAGTAGCAGCACCCCTTATATGGATGTACTTCGGAGGACTCCTAAGGATCCTGAAACTCATAGTATATTTTTCCACAAAAATATGATTTTCAGAGAAATCGAACCTATGATCTTTCAGAAGAAAGACCGATTAGCATACCACAATCCCAGGAGGCCTCAGATGAAATGGCATATTGAATACCCATGACTCACCAAATATTGTAACTTTAATTTAATTATTAATAATTATTATTTTAATTTAATGATAATATATTAAGATTGTTTCTTATTTAATGTTTCTCTATCTTACATTACGTTGCAAACAATCCAAATAATAATGCAAATCAAGTTTCGTGTTGGATGTTATGGCTTGATGTCCTGGCAAAGGGCCCGATGGCTCTCTCTACAACGCGAGGCGGGCGCCCCATGCTATCCGAGGCGGGCGCCTGAAAGTCCGTATGTGTGGTCCTTGCGTGGTGGTTTGAGGCGGACGCCTGGAGAATGGTGAAGCGGGCGCCTCATTTGCAGAAGGTGTGGTCGTGGCTTCGGCTTTTCAGGCGGGCGCCTGGGTCTCCTTCGGGCGGGGGCCTCAAGGCTGACGGGGGGTTTTGGGCCTGAACGGGTTTCTGTTTTTTTGGTCTTGGTTTAGGCTAGGATTTGTAACATATAAATACTGTTTGTAACCCTATGTAAACATATGAGATATTGCACATAATATAACAGAGGCAAAGTTCAAAACCCCAATCGATTTCCATCTCTTTTTTCTCTTTCGATTTCTCAAATGTGTTCTTGATTATTGTTTATTTGCTTCCGCTGCATTGCACAATATTTCGACATAGTAATTTGAATGACTTTGACTTTAAAAACGATAAATATTTTGATTTAAAAAATTTGTTCAAAATAACAATTACTCCCTCCGTCCCACGTGAATGGACACTTATTTCCTTTTTGGGACGTTCCACGTGAATGGACACTGCCCAAAATGGAAAAGAATATTCACTATTCCCTCCACTCATTCTCTCTCCTACTTCACTTTTACACTCAAACATTCTCTCTCCTAACTATTCCTCCCACTCATTCTCTCTCCTATTTAATTCTTCATACTCACAACATTTTCTTTCACTTTTTCTTTCTCTTACTTTTCCTTAATTTCCACACCCATAAAGTTGATGTCCATTGACATGAAACGGAGGGAGTATTTTAGACCAGAAAAGAAAGTACAACTATATTCCTTACCTAATTTTTTTATACTAACTCATTTGTGGGACAATAAAAAGTTGTTGGGTCTACATAATGTTCTCATAGTCACTCTATTACAATACAAATGGCACCCCAAATAAATATGAAGGGTAAGTTTAAAAATACAAAATTAGATGGATAACTTATTTATATTCAAATGGGTCCCCATCACTAATTTTATTTGTGATTGTGTCATTGGGATACCACAATTTTGATTATTTCACTTATTTTTACCCCCTTTGATTTGTATTGCAATTGATTTGTATTGCAATTGATTTGTCAATTTTTAAAATAATTGTTTTATTTATACATTATTTATTATTTGTAATATGATAAAATTGAATTTAAATTAATTTTTACTTAAAAATTACAAATAATTTAGGATGTAAAAAAGAAATAAACACTATTATTATGGGAGAAAAGAAATATTAATCACTCTAAGGTATTTTGAATCTTTTGATTTGCAATGAGATTAAGGTGTTCACACAAAATTAGTAGGAGAATATCATATTCCATTATCATCATTAACCATAATGCTTTTCATATGTATGATCCTTGTGAATGAAACTATGATTACCTAACTATGTCTAAATACTTCTTAAAAAAAAAAAACTACATCTAAGATATGGGTAAGAAAGCCAATAATTTGTAGAAATAAAATTAAAAATAATGAAAAACATATGGTTGTCATGTGAATGTTGATATTCTAGATCAATTTTTTCCCCTTAAATTGTAGTATGTCAACTCAAATCTATTACTTTTTGCGTTCCGAAATTTTTAAAAAAAAATTATACGAAGGTAATTTAAGTAATAATTTTAAATTAATTTAATAATATTAATAAATATCTAAAAATTATAACTGATAGTATTTATAATGTTGTATCAATACAAATTTTAGTTTTTAATAAAAAATGTGAAAAGATTAGGAGTATTTACTTTGGATATGTCTTTTATTTTCTCCATTTTTTTTCTTTTGCATTCAATTGAGATGATTGTATTTGTAAAGTTTTTTTTTTTTTGATACCCAGGTTCCAGCTTTGCCGGATATTTACTCCTATAGAAAGAAGACATCTTAAAAGGACAACTAACTGGTTTTGGGGAGACAACCCAAACATAAAGAAATCAAAAGTTGAAATGAATAATTCACTCCACAAAGAAAGGGTAGATATGTCATAATATAATGTGCTTAAGTAATTAATTACTCGCTCTATCCCATCCGAATTGGAACATTTTATCATTTTGAATGTCCATATAAAATATAAATATTTTATTTAATGGGACTCATTCTCATATTTATTATTCTCTATCTCACTTTCTTTCATGTATCAAAACACATACTCCCTCCGTCCCGCTAATATTAGCACACTTTCCTTTTTGGGCGTCCCGCTAATATTCGCACACTCCCAAAAAGGAAACTTTATATTAATAAAATATTCACCCAACCCCACTCATTCTCTCTCCTACATTATTTTAATACTCACAACACCATTATAATTTATTACACCCTCCACTCATTCTCTCTCCACTCATTCTTTTACACTCACAACATTTTATTAAAATATCATATTCCTTAATTCCCGTGCAAACAGTGTTTGTGCTAATACTAATGGGACGGAGGGAGTACTCCCTTCGTCTCAAATGAGTGTGGACCAAAATTTTTGACACACAAATTAAGGAAAAGCAAGAGAGATAAATAGTGGAAGGAGGTGTTTGTGAGTATGAAAAATTAAATAGGAGAGAGAATGAGTGGGAGGAATAGTAAGTTGATTGGTGTTGTGAGTGTAAAAGTAAAGTATGAGAGAAAATGAGTGGGTGGAATAATAAAAATTCTTTTTCATTTTTGACAGTCCACTCACATGAAACGGATCAAAAGAAAAATTAATTCACACTCACCTGAAACGGAGAAAGTATTTCACAACACGTATTTCACTAGCATTTTTCCTTAATTTCTATATCGAAACTAACAATCCAATTTTTAATGGAATAGAGGAACTATATAATTCTATACTACTCCCACCGTCTCGATCGAAAAGACACAAATTTCTTTTTTAGGTGTCCCATTTAAAAAGGCACAGTTTCAAAAAGGAAAATTTTTATTACTATTCCACCCACTCATTCTCTCTCCTACTTTACTTTTACATTCACAACATTTTCTCTCCTAACTATTTCTTCCACTCATTCTCTCTCCTATTTAATTTTTTATACTCATAACATTTAAATTTTTTCTCTTTTCTATACTCCCTCCGTCCCAATAAGTGCTTCACCCTTTTGGGTGGGCACGCAAATTATGGAAATGGGAGGGAAAAAAAAATGTTGTGAGTGTAATTTGAAAATAGGAGAGAGAATTAGTGGAGGGAATAATAAATTATAATGGTGTTGTGAGTATTAAAATAATGTAGGAGAGAGAATGAGTGGAGGAAATAGTAAAGATTCTTTGCCAAAAAAGGAAAGGTGAAGCTTCTAACGGGACGCCCTTTTGGGTAATTAGTGAAGCTTTTATTGGGACGGAGAGAGTATCATTTTTCTTAATTTTCATGCCAAATTGATTTTATGCCTTTTGGGCTGGGACGAAGGGAGTATTGTGTAAGCAAAGCAAAAAGCAAATAGTACCTTAACATTAAATTTAATAAAATCCAGGCTTGCAAGTCACCATATGATTGGTACATTTGTTCAACTTGCATTTGATACAAATGGTGGTTGAGTGTGTAATTATCTTCATTTGATTTTTCTAATCATTTTTCTCATTATATTAACAAAATCATGGAAGACCTTTAATTACAATATAATCTTAAGATTTTATTTTTAGTATTAAATGTTAACAAAATAATTAATATTCTCTTCATCCCAAAACAAATAAAACAATTTTTTTTTTAAATTTACTTTCAAAATATATATATTAGTTTTGTTTAATTATTATTATTTTATTAAAAGGTTACGATTGAAACAATTGAAGTAGACCTTCATATATTTTAAAATTTGAAGGTGTTAAAATATACACTTTGAAAAATGAAGGGGAACAAGTGACTCACATGCCATATACTCCCTCTGTCCCAAAATGTTTGTCCCATTTGATTTTTTTGTTGAACTTTGACCACAAATTTATGAGAGATTAATCATGTTCATGAAATTCTAAAAGTTGTTGTTGATAATATTATTAATGGTGAATCAATAGAAATTTTTAGAATTTCATGAACATAATTAAATTTTCATATATTTGTGGTCAAAGTTCAACTAAAAAGTCAAATGGGACAAACATTTTGAGACGGATGGAGTACATGACTTTGCCGCCATTGACTTAGTACAAGGGATGTAAATAGTTCCTTTTTTGGACCAATTTACAGACTAAACCACTAGTAATCGATTTGAAAAAATTTCAGATCAAATCAAACCATGAAATAATTCAAACCAAACTAAAACCGCTATGGTTCGATTCAAATCGCGATTCAATTATGTGGTTCAAACTCGTGCCTGCACCGCAATCCAAATTGAGGTTCAAACCGCAATTCAAACTGTGATTCATACCGCAATCATGATAGTAATTCAGATCATGGTTTAGATTATGATTCATACCACAAATCATTATAAAATTTGTTGAATTTCTTTCGTTATCACAGAGGAAGAGCACGAGATGCAGGTTTGAAGAGAAAAGTTGAAGAAAGAGAGAGGCCGAAGGAATAAAAAACACTATACAATGTTGACCGTGGTTAGTTGTGTAGCAATGAAAATAACAAATAATAAAATTAATATTGCATAAAATATAAAATTAGGGTTAGAAATTTAGGATTAGTAAGATTTTTTATTAATCTAACAGTAAATACATAGTTCATATATGAGTATGGTGGTTTAGTCTAATGGTTTGATTTGGTGGTTCGATCTAGTGGTTTGTGTTTTGGTCTGGCGGTTCGGCATGTATGTTTGGTCTCACGGTCTCGGACCGCAGTTTGGTTTGATTTGGTATGAGAGGGTCAGACCACAGATCAAATCGAATCATTCAGCTTGAAAACTGAAACCAAAATGCATGATTTTATTCTGTTCGATCTCAAACCCCGATTTCAAACAAACAACTTACACCCCTACTTACTTGGTACTACTTGATAATAAATGATTGATCAAATTTTATGGTTACCATACATAAGTGCGCTCATTAACTAAAGTACTTCTATTAATATACAGAAGTGCACTTATTAATTAAAATACTTTTATTAATTATATTTTTTAAAGTGTGCATACAATTTAACTGTATATTAGTTGAATTTTATTTATTATAAAGATAATTCTTTGTAACTAAAAATTTGACTCGTTGTTACAATTTTTGGTCAAATATTTTTAAAATATAACTCATTGATTTGAACAATTCGACTCTCCACCAGGAATTCCAGATATGGTACAATCTTTTAAGATGAAAAAAAATGGAAAAACAAAACAAAAATAAATGAACTTCCAAAAAAACCAATACAAATCGACCCAATAGAGCAGGGGATCTAGCAACTAGAGCCTAGAGATAAACATCATTTTCTATAAATTATTTTAATTGTTTTCATTTTTCTTGAAAAGGTGGAGATAGAGATGTGTGTTTAATTTTCATTTTCTTTCTCAATCGAATTTTTATCTGTTTACTTGCCAGTTGCCACAGAACAGAGAAGAGAGAGAGAGAGAGAGAGAAAGAAACAGTGGGAAGAGAAGAGATTCTCTCTCTCTCTCTCTGTTTTGTCACCATCATTGGGTGCACGTGGAACCCCATAAGGTAAATTCTTCTCTTCATCTCTGTAACTGATTTTAATAATCATCTGTAAAATTATATCCGAATGCATTTATGTATACAGTAGTGTGTGTGAATGTGTGTTTTTTGCATTATACTTGTATATAATAATATATTGTTTGTTCAATACCCATCTTCCATTTTCGTCAGTTTCTTCCTTCCCCTGCCACCCATCTCTCTCCTCTTTCTTTGTAAGCTTTTCTTTCTCTCTTTCTGTCTTTATATATAATCCACACCCACATAAATATATTTGATTTATTCTTCTATTCATTGCAGTATCAGATATGTATGATTTGGGGATTATCTTTTTATTTTATTAGGTTTTCTGTTTCGACTTTTTTTTTTTTTCTTTCTAAAGAATTTGGTTTATAATTGTTGTTTTGATGATCTGGGGTTTGTTCATAATGTGGTATATTCCATCTGGATGCTGATACGATTCTGGATTTAACCTATTTCTTTCTTAAAAAAAAATCCCTATGGAAAGTTCAAGAACTGTTAATTCAAGAATTATAGTTTATTAAATTCAAGAATCTTTCAGTTTCCATAGTTATATCTAGCTTTTGGGGTTTGCTGAACATTGAATTTTTCTAGATTATCTGAGTTTCATCTGAAGTAATTTAATCCTAGAATGGTACCAATTCTGTTTCTTGTGCTTGTTATGATCAGTTGTCTTTAAAGATACTCCTAGAAATAAATAAAGACAAAAATAAAAATAATAAGACAAGGTCATAAAATGTTTCTGCATACAATGTATATTAGGTTTAGCAATCCATATTGTTAACAATATTGCATTCTGATCTGTTTTTGTTGTCTGAATCTGAACTAAACTATGTTGTTGTGGTGTTACTGTTAAACATAGTATTAGCCTATTGAGGAGGATGTCTATTTTTGGAGCGAACAAAGATAGAGGGGAATTAAGGATTCACGAAAGTTTGGATGAACTTAGCACAGATTTGGCCGATTACATAGCCGAATTATCAGACGCGTCAGTGAAGGAGCGTGGTGTTTTCGCCATTGCTCTATCGGGTGGTTCCCTGATAAGCATGATGAAGTATATACTTATAATTCCTTTTTTTTATATTTTGTTAAATTTTCTTTTATGTTGAGATTCGATTACAAATTTGCTTCGAATTTGTGGTGGAAAGCAGGAAACTTTGTGGAGCTCCGTATAACAAGACCGTTGATTGGTCCAAGTGGTATATATTTTGGGCCGATGAACGTGTTGTTTCGAAAAGTCATGCTGACAGTAACTATAAGCTCGCAAAGGATAATCTTTTGTACAAGGTATCGGTCTAATCTGCAGTTATATTCTTTTTCTGTTCATGATTTATGATTTTAATGGCCATTCTTATGGATCAACTTTTAAATGTTAAGATTTCCTTCTGACGTAATGCTCACATATAGTTGTCGGTACTTTAAATCACTCGTGATGTATATGCATATCGTCTTTCTGCATTTTTCTTTGTGAGTTGCTAATTTTGCATCAGATTTGGTAACAAAAGACGTTGAAACTTTGCCTTGGTCCACTTTCTTGAGTATTGGCTATGGTAGTAGAACAGATCTTGCTGTCTTTATTGCAGTTTCCAATTGAAAATATAATCTTACTACCGAAACTTATTTCTTCACCCATGGGATCTAAGAAAACAAGCTCCTGAATTAATGCTGACAAGGTTTTTTCTTTCTTCATATTATGTGAAACCTGTTTTTAATATCTGTCGTGTTAAGAAATTTCAAGGAAATTGAGAAACAAGTGATGTATCTGAAATCATTCAATGGAGTCAAATTGGCGGACAGGGAAAATGAGCATCAAATGGAAAAGACATACATCTGAAGTTCTAAATGCTATGGTCAATCCTATTTATGGTCAATATCTCGAACTGTTATGATCACCGAATCCTTACGGTTGTTAATAGTTCGTTCATATAGAAATAATTCTGATTTTCTTACTCCCTATGTTCATATTTAAGAATTTTTTGTCACAAAATGACTGTCTTTTTTGTAAAAAAACTTGGTCCCTAAACGCTTTTTACCAATTTATGGATAACAAGAACATTTATGGATCTTTGCCATTAAAATGTGTAAAACACACATTTTCAGAGTGTCCCTTGAAATAAAATTTGGACGTTCATTTAGGGACGGAGGGAGTAATTTTTGGTGGCACTTTGTGAAAGAACTGATCTGATCTACATCTGAAACATTTATCATAGTGTGATACAGTGATACTTATTATGAACACCCATATTGATATATGAAATAGTTGAACTTTTTATTACAATAATACTGTATTTGTGTACTGTTAATTGATTCCACACATTCTAAGGTTTATACGCATCGTTTTCAGGTACCCATTGTTCCCGGTCACGTACATTCCATCAACGATTCCGTATCTGCAGAAGACGCAGCCAGCGAATACGAGTTTGCGATTCGCCAGCTCGTGAGGACCCGCGTAATCAGTGTCGCCGACATCCGTGACTGCCCTAAATTTGACCTAATCCTTCTCGGGATGGGTTCAGATGGGCACGTTGCCTCACTTTTCCCTAACCACTCCACGCTTAACGAGAAGAGCGAGTGGGTAACTTTTATAACCGATTCACCAAAGCCCCCACCGGAGAGAATCACATTCACTTTGCCCGTAATCAACTCTGCTGCCAACGTGGCTGTGGTCGTGGCAGGTGCCAGCAAGGCGGAGGCCGTACACCTGGCAGTCGATGATGTGGGCCCGGATCACCCGTTGTTGCCAGCAAGGATGATTCAACCGGAAAATGGAAAGTTGGTATGGTTTTTGGACAATGAGGCGGCTTCAAAGCTCACGAGCTTTTCTCAGTTTTCCTAGTTGGGGAAAGCTTGTATGTAGAAACTCGGACATATCCATTAAATCTCCGTTCTTTTTCTTCTTTAGTGTTGGTTTAAATTTTAATCACCCGTTATTAGGCCATCCTCCCTCTCTTTTGTTGGGAAATGTTGTCGAGAGGTGCGAATTTTACGTGTTTTTTATTAGAAGAGGGTCAATAAGTTTTAAGACTTTGCTCCAAAATCCTTATTCTAATTTTGGGTTCATCTAAGGTTGAGTTGGGTTGGATGTGTAGGTTGAATTGTCAAATTGTAGTCTTTTTCTTGACCCTCTATCAATGAAATCATCTGGATGAGAACTGACTTATGTTGTGCTTATTGTTGAAATACTCTTTTATGGTATATTTCAGCTGCCAAAAAAAACCAAAGCGTAATAGAAAAATGCATTGAACATCTTGGGAAACTTATTTGACATTACACTAAATTATTATTGTTGTTGCTTTTATTGCTGTATTTTGTTGTTGTTGATGTATGTTGTTGGTTGTTGCTGTTGTATGTTGTCGTTGTTGTTGCTGTATGTTGTTGCTTTTATTGCTGTATTTTGTTGTTGCTGCTGTATGTTGTCGTTGTTGTTGCTGTATGTTGTTGCTTTTATTGCTGTATTTTGTTGTTGTTGTTGATGTATGTCGTTGCTGCTGCTGTTGTTGATGTATGTCGTTGCTGCTGCTGTTCTTGATGTATGTTGTTGTTGCTGTTTTTGTTGTATGTTGTTGTATGCAGTTGTTGTTGTTATTGTGTTTGTAATGGCTGTTTGTGGTTGTTGTTGTTGTGTTTATAATGGTTAAACCAGTGATTTAATAACCAGTTGGTTAAATGTTGTTGAGTGATGCAGTTCAGATCGAATGGCCAAAAAATGATCTGACAACTGCTAGTCTGACAACTAACATTCAACCAGCCAGAAGGTTCAGTATGCCAACAACAATTACAACTACAACGATAAAGATAACACACAGATGAAATGAAATGATTCATTTATACATTATCAAAATTTGTGTTACAAAAGTTATATTGCTATAAAACCTCAAAATATATCTTGTTTATGATACAATATAACCTATTTGACTACTTATTCTGTAGGCTCTATATTGTACATGTCTGGAACCAATGTGCCTATATTATCGACATCTGGAATTAAAGTGTGATATTCTTCTTCGGTAACTGATCTTATACCTTTAATAGCGAGAACTACTCCTTCCATGCCTTCTTTGAGAGGAAATCTTCGTATTCGTGCTTGAATCCACTGAGATCTGCTGATGGCAAACTTGATTGAGTGTTATAGATATCCTATGTCTGTGATAAGATGAAATGAAGGCGTTTTAAAACAGAATAAGCACAAATGAGGTTAGCGTTAGGATGAAATGAAAACTTATAATTGTCGATAATTAATATTTAACTTCAGAACTAAGAAAATGAATGTATCCATGCCTTTTTTTTTTCTTCTACATTGTGATTTCACCTTAATCAGTAAATATAAGTAACTTTCTCTAAGATATAATTAAACAGAAATTACTTTACTTTCTTATCTTACACAAAGATAAAGTTTCTCAAAATTCATCAGCTTAACTACACAACCTGGTCAGATACTTGGAAAGTATCTTTAAATTTTAAAATGCCCCATGGATGAAACAAATAAATGGAAGCTTTAATTCCTATAAATTCTATGTGATAGCCATTAGCCACAACAAATCCATAGGAACATTTTTGACTGACATATTAGTCAAATGCAAAGCTCACGATCCCAGGGTTGCGGGGAGAGGAAGCCAACATCTTACTGAAATGTTTATTTGGGCATATTTTATTTACTATACTGCAGAACGCAAATTTGCGTATGACTTCAGTTCTTGTTGCCAGGAGACTATCCGGGGATTTTTACTCTTACAAGTTTGCAACAGTGACTCTCTCTTTCTCCTCCCATAGATATAGCATACTCGGGTAGATTATGAAATCTGTGTCAATTTCTCTTTCGCTTGTTCATGGTTTGACATAAAAAAAAATATAACCAGATATGCCAACGTTATTTTTCTCGATCAAATATCTTTCAACAGCAGAGTTTGTAGCTTTCACAAGTAGCAATGCTCATATATTTCAAGTGTTTTAGACGACCAAATGCAACCTTAAAAAGAGACATAATTTAATAGACTCTAACCTGCAACAATGCCATCACCAGTTGCAGACATGTCACCAGTGTAGGGAGCAATGCGTGCTTGTGCTTCTTCCATCCCAAGAACTGACCAATGGAGCTCTTTCGTATAGTAGTGAACCTTAGAACTCCCATTCGTCACAAATGAAACCTTCAAATTCTCATGCCAAGGTGGAGCAGTCACATCTGGTATATAATAAATAAACTTTGATCTGTCATTGTTTTTGGTGTCAAATTTCTCAGAGGGCTCAATTCCAGAAAGAAACTCGAGCTCTTGCTTGGTGACCTCAATTATATCGGCAAGATCCCATGCTCGTTTTATAAACATTTTGGTCTCCTCCGCAGACTTCCATAATGGTAATGGAAGGTTAAGATCATGAAAAGATAACCCCTCATAACTTCTTTGAGATTTAATAGCTTGCAATGCAGTTAATCTCATATTGGGGTCAAGAAGAGAAGATGTGTTGAAGTAGAAAATCTTTGCCTGCGCGAAGGCTGTTTGAAGGATCAATACAAGTTTAAGGTTGAGTTTCCAATTACAACTTTAAAAAAGTCAAAACATAAATAAAGATAAGAATATTATCCTCGTAGGAAAACGGAAACCACATACCTCCTTCAAGACATCAATGTCAATCTCAGACCTCGATAAGGAATCCTCCGGACTGGGTTTAACGCAAGTCGCTCTCAATCCACCCCTCTTGATTATTTTCATTTGTGATACTGCCGTTAACTTTTCCCTATCAAATCGCACTGAACATATTTTCATCACCATCCACCACTGTAAAAGGAGTATATTCTTCTGTGTCACTGAGCTCTGATTCACTATCTCCATCCTTTGTATCTTCATCTGTCTTCTTTGTTCTCCTTTGCCCTGTGACCTTCGTTTTGGTCTCTTCTCCTTCCTGGCTACTTGAAGTAGATGTCACTTTATTATCAATGAAAACATGATTAAGCAACAATAATACCCATCACAATTCTCGAAAATAAGCACAAGTTTTTATCATCCAAAGAAACTCTCCCTTCCATTTTAGATTCCCCCAAAATATTACAGTCATTCTGAAAATCAACAGTTGGTTTACAGATCATGATACTCCCTCCGTTCCGAAACAAAAGTCCATTTTGGCAAAAAAAAAAAAAAAAACATGTCCCAAAATGAATGACCATTTTTAGGTGAAGTTTACTTAAAGCTCCTTGGCAATCATAATGTTTCAGTTTTACTCTTGTACTGATAATGTTATATGGTGAGATCATTGAGGATATATATGTATATATGCTGCAAAAAATGCTTAAATGTCGACTTCCTAAAATTATCCTAAACTCAAAAATGGACATTCATTTTGGGACGAAGGGAGTATTATTGAAGAGGGGGTGTACCTTTGATAGAGTGCTAAAGTGGCACGTTTGAGTCCCAAAATCTTGGCCTATCTATGCAATGTTTTGATACATTGTAATGGTTTTTTTTATAATTTGTCATTAGGTCATCATGGAGTTATAAAGTTGGAATTATGTGACAAATTGGTGCAAGAAAAAAAACAAGGTTGCAAAGTTGATGCATAGAGCATGCCCACGCCTTATTTTCTGACTGGAGCAGCACGGACTGAATTGCAAATAGAAGAACATATGGACTTAATTGACTTGGACTATTTCCAGCGAAATTCATAAAATCAGAAGTTCAAAAGAAAGGATAAAAGTTGCTGATGTTTTTATTAGATAAGAGTTTTATTTGAAATAGGATAAGATTAGTTTTGTTTTTTTTGGGAGAGTACTCCTCTTCTACAAAACCTCTCCCTCCCTCACGTTTATAAGGGATCTGACCAGACACGTTTTTTTTGATCATCTTTTAGTTTTTAGTTTTTTTTCCTTTCATGGCTTTTAGAAGCTAAATCTTTATTCTTGGGTGAAGGAATCTTGCCATTGGAGCCTAATATTTGTGAGGAACTTTTGTTTAATCTCCTTTGAATCAATTGCAAGTAGTAATTCTTTTTAGATCTTCTTTACTTATGATTATTTCATTTGAACTCTAAACATGCGCAGTTAGTTTTTATTTGAAATCGTCTGTTGCTAGGTTTAACTGTGGATTCGTAATTTATTAGTTTTACCGTTGTAGTGCAAGAACTATTTGATTTGCTGCGTCAGGAATCTTTATGTTCTTTGAGAAGAAATTACCCGGATTAAATTAAACCACATAGGTTAAATTGTCCGCCCTTGTTGATCTTTTTAATTCTTCATGCTCTTACTTAATTGAAACCGAAGATCATATCCTAGGTCGTTGAGTAAGTAGGGTTAATTTGATCGCGTGTTTCTGATTAACTAACCATATGAAAAGATTGATAATCATCGCAACAAGTATTTGAAAATGATTCATTGATTATTTGTGTTTCAATGATCAAGTACAACTCCAATGTGATGCTGTCCAAATATAAGGAGTGGGCCTGGCCCAAGTTATTGACAAGAAAGTGGCAAAGGGGGCCCAAAATAGAGTACGACCCAAGAAGAAGAAAAGAATATAGGCGGCCCAATAAAAGAAGGCGAGACAGGAGTATCCCGCTCATATCATTAAGAAGGGGGGAATACCAAGATGTTAAATAGCGACACATTATGAGGAAAGCCGGCGATAAAGATTAAAGGCGAGGCATGATGTTAAAGGCGATATAGATGATAACGCGAGACATAATGATGAAGCGAGACAAGACAATAAGTAACCTTATCCGGCGAGAGAGGGATCCCAGTTGAGGTTATTCTCTAGAGGCGATATATAAATATCTATCAAGTGGGACCCATTAGACGGTTATGCATTGGGATTGATGATCACGTGAATAGGGTTTACTTTATGAAAGGACCAATGATATGGCGACACGTGGCAGTAGGCATGAAATGTGAGGATGTCATGTGCAAGGCACGAGGATGAGGGGTATAAATAAGATATGAAGGCTTCATTGTCAAGGTATGTCCAACTTAATACACACACAACCACCTTCAATACTGTTTGTTTTCCCTTTTACCAAGCCAATACTTATCCTCACGCGAGGGGGCTAACGCCTGAGCCGCCCGGGCTTAGTTTACGTTTGATTGTGTGCAGTCCAGTCGGAGAAGAAGGAGCCGGAGTTACCAAAGTCAGATTACAACGGTGGAGTTGCTGCTGAGGAAGTTCCTGGCAACATCAATTGGTTCCGTTGCCGGGACATGATTCTCTTCAAGGATTAGAGTTTTATCGGCGGAAGATTGGTAAAAGGGGAGTTCGTTCGAAGAATCTAGAGGGTGGATTCGTGTTGAGGACGATTCATTGGGTATTTTGAATTTCCGATTGAGTTGACTGTGTTTGCAATTTATAAGTTGAACTTGTTGTTCTTATTGTTGTTGGAGTTGATTAGTAGTATTTTGTAATTATTGTTGGAATCGATTGGATTTTTGTGATATTTGTGGGTTGAAATAGTTGGAGTGCTTAATATCATTTGGTTGGGTTGGTATGAATTCCTGATTGCAAAAGTGTTTGCGTGAAGTTGTGGTGGATTTGAAGTTGTATGCTAATTTTTGTTCAAATCTGGGTTTGTTTGTGAGTTGTGAAAGTTTTTGTTGCTGGTGGTGAATTTTGTTCATTTGATTTGGAGTAGTTGAGATTTTCGTGTCTTTGGTGGGTGTGTGTAGTTGAAGCAATTGTTGAAGATTTTTTGGTTGGTGTTGAAAAGTTTGATTGCTGGGTTGTTGTTTTGTTTTCTTGGTTTGTGGGTAAGATCTTCAAATCTTCATCAGATTTGCAGATTTTTATAGTTGAAGTTCGTCAGTTGATTACGTAAGAGGAAAAAATGTCAACACCAGAGAAGAATATGGTAGTAGGCCAAAAGACTGTAGCGGGAAGGAGCATTATCACTCCAATTTCTGGATTTGGGAGTATAGGTATGGGTGGAGCGAGAGATACCTCTCCCTCACAAAGAAGTAAGCCCCGAAGAGGTGGAGCGAGATACCGGCGACGAGAGAGAGGAATGTGATGCCGCCACCACAAGAGGAGGAAATAGAGAATGAGGAAGAAAGTTTGAGGATCCATAACGCTCTGATCATGCAATTGATTGAGAACAACAAGCGACTGAGGGCGATGAAGAAGAAACCTACTCCAATCCCGCAGGGATTTTTAACGGCGACAATAGAGGGAGACAAGGGAGCAAATAAGGAGGTAATTGTAGTAAATGAGGAGCAAGAAAAGGAAGTAGAGCCTGAAAAGCCAAAAGAAGTAGAAGCGAGAATAGACGGGTCGCAAAAGAAAATTGAAGGAACACAAAAAAGAAAAGCGGGAGAGTACATGGAAAATGGAAGAAAGATCAAAGTTTATCATTGGCCACACACTTCCCAAGTGTCGTCCCTCTATTGTGAAGAAGAAGATGGTGATACTGCGTCAAATGATGCTGAAGATGGCGAGAAAGAGGTGAGAAGTTTCAAAGATTGCGAGAAACCCAGGTCGGTAGATAAAGGGAAGGGTATTGGAGTTAGTCGTTTTGGTGAAGAGGACGTTTTCAAGAAGCAGATGGCTGAGATGGCAAGGAGATTGGCAGAGCTGGAAAGGGGTGGTGTAGTTGATAATGAGAAAGACTCCTTTGTAGCTCCATTTGCTAGATATATTCAAGAGGCCGAGACAGCTCCAGATTTTCGTTTGCCCGCTCTATCTAAATATGCAGGAGTCACCACCGCCGTAACTCACGTAGCGGGATTTGAGGTGACAATGGCGATTGACCAAGGACGATGCTTTGTTATGCAAGACTTTTGCTAGTACCTTGGAGCTTCGGCTTTGGATTGGTTTGTCAGCAACACCTGCTAACTCTATATTGGGGTACCAAGACTTTAAGAGAAAATTTTTGGCGAGATTTGGGTCAATGGGAGCTCAGCCAGTGGTGCTGCAGGAGCTGATTGGCATTAAGCAAAAGACGGGAGAAGGTCTTGTTACTTACACCAACAGATTTTTATTAATCGCCAATCAAATTGCTGAGATTGATCCCAAATACGTCATAATGATGTATATGTCGGGTCTGCAGTCTGAATCATTCAGGAGGGAATTAAGAATGAGATTACTCGCGACTTTGAGTGAGTTGCATGAGAGGGTCAAAGCGTATCATGGGGGCGAGGATGTTGATGAAGGAGCTTCTAACACTGGAAAGAAAAGTGTTAAGGATCGGATTGAGTATGTGAAGGAAGGAAATGCCGCTCAGCAAGGAGGTCGAGGGAATCCCGCTGGCGGCAGAGGGGGAGGTCGCAATGGAGGTCGTAATGGAGGCCCGAATGGAGGTCGTGGAGTTAGGAGGGTTATAAGGTTTACAAGGTTGACTGCTACACCAAGTGAAATTCTGCGGGCCGTTGATTTGCCACCACCTTTGAAATGAATGATCTTGGGAGGATTAACATGAATCAATTTTGTAATTATCATCGGGACCGGGTCATGAGACCGACAATTGTTATAATTTGAAAAGAGTAATTGAAGCGCATTGATAGGGGTGAGCCGCAAGAATATGTATGGCAAGAGCCAAATGGTGCGGCTCAAGGAGGAAATGGTAATAGGAATGAAATTTTGGTGATTCACGAGCCCACAAGCATTACTTGCCTAAGTAATCGATTATGTCACTATCTCACACTTGTCACATTCCCGCCTATCCACCCAGCCAAGAAAGGATGATTAGTTTTTCAAGGCGAGAATTGGCTTTAACGCCAAGTCATGGATGCCAACCTATTGTAATCTCAATCGCCCGGGGAACAAAAGATTTTTGCATCGGGTTTTGGTAGATTCTGGAGCAAGCCGAAATATTCTCTATCATGATGCTTTTAAAAAGATGCGATATACGTGAGGCCAATTTGGTGCCGTATAAAGGATTCTTGGAAGGTTTTACTAACCACACCGTGCGGGTTAAAGGAACGATTTCTTTGGCGGTAGAGATAGGAGAGGATGAGAAGGTGAGAACTCGTACCGTTGAGTTTATGGTTATTGATTCGGTGTCGCCTTATAATGCTATTGTGGGCATTCCCTTTATGCAAAGCTTTGAAATGGTGGTATCTATCCCGCATCGCCGAGTCAAGTTTCCTACGGCAAGGGGGATAGCATGTTTGAAAAGTGAGGTGAAGGAAGTTATTCAAAAAAGATTGAAATGCAAACAGCGAAATGAGCAAGCACAAGTTCACTTTCTATCGCTTTGATCGCATGCGGGATGCGAGAATAAATATGATCACCGACTTAGGGGATGTGAGAGTTGGGAGGAGACAGAAAGTATGAAGAATAAGTCGGCAATCATAATTATTGAGGAAAGAGCCGAGGATGAAGTTATGAAGGAAAGAAGTGATGAGCGAGATGTGGAGATAGAAATGATGCAGAAAAGTCAGAAAAGAATTTGATGGCTTTGATGGTGATGCAAGCGGAGATGGCTTGGTCTAGATCCACCGAATTTGTCAAGATAAAAGAGCCCCATATTGAAGAGATAGTGGATTCGGAGAGTGAGGAATGTGATGAAGAAATCATGATGGACACCCCTGGGAATATGTCGCATGACGGAAAGAAAAAGTGGAGAGTAGTGGTAATGGATGAAGAAAAATGTCGATCGAAAGAAGGCGACCGAAATTGAAGTAGACACATTGCAATGCGGATGAGCCTGATATTCAAAGCGCGGAAGAGTTGGAGGAAGTAATTGTGAATGATGAATACCCGAGCGTAAAGTCAAAATCGGGCAACAAAGAAAAAGGATGAGCGGAATATGCTAATTGATTTTGCGAGATAACATTGATGTATTTGCACGGAGACAGGAGGATATGTGCGGAGTTGATGAAAAGGTCGCCTTACACTGTCTAAATGCCGACCCAAATGTGGAGCCTTTTAAGCGAGAAGGTGAGATATCCGTCTGCGAGAAAAGAGAAAGCGGTGATTGGAGAAGTGGAGAAGTTATTAAAGGCGGGAATCATTGAAGAGATCACTTATCGATCTGGCTAGCTTGCCCAGTGATGGTGCGAAGGCGAACAAGAAGTGGAGGATGTGCATAGACTTCAGATTTGAATACGACATGTCCCAAGGATTGTTATCCTTTGCCTAAAATTGATAAATTGGTGGATTCTATTCTTTGGACACAAGGTGTTTAGCTTTATTGATGCTTACTCAGGGTATCACCGTGATCAAGATCTTTGGAAGAAGATAAAGCCAAAACAGCTTTCAGGACTCCCTTGGAAATTTTTGCTATAGAATGATGCCTTTTGGTTTGAAGAACGCGGGGGCGACATACCAAAGGATGGTCAACAAGATATTTAAATCGCAAATTGGGAGGAATGTCGAAGCTTATATTGACGATATGGTGATCAAAACCAAGGGGGAGGATCATTTGGCGGATCCGCCGAAACTTTTGAGAACTTGAGAAAGAATTCCATGAAGCTTAATCCAAGTAAGTGCACCTTTAGAGTAACGGCGGGAAAGTTTTGGGGTTTCGGTAAATCGCCGCGGGATAGAGGCAAATCCTGAGAAGATCCAGGCGTTAATTGATATGAAGTCGCCTAAGACCATTCAAGAGATTCAAAGGTTAAATGGTAGGGTGATAGCTCTGGGACGATTTGTGTCGCGATCAGCGGAGAAATGTTTGCCGTTCTTCAAAGTGCTGAAAGGAGATCAGAAGTTTGCCTGGGATGACAAGTGTGAAGAAGCTTTTTAGAAGGTAAAGGAGTATTTGGGAAAGCCGCCCATCTTATGTAGCCCGAGAGGAAGGAGACCATTTATATGTCTATTTGGCGGCCTCGGATTTAGCGATTCTGGCGGTATTGTTAAAGGAGGAGGGCGGCATGCAAAAGCCAGTGTATTATGTTTCAAAGGCATTGAGTGAAGTAGAAGCGAGATATTTTAATGCAGAAAAGTTGGCTTATGCTTTGGTAATTGCGACAAGAAAGTTGAGGGCCTATTTCCTATCCCATCCTGTTACTGTGTTGACCAATGCACCCTTAAGGAAGATTTTACAACAGCCTGATTCAGCTGGAAGGCTCCTTAAATGGTCGATTGAATTGACAGAGTTTGATATTCAATATGAGGCGAGAAAGACGATTAAGGCTCAGGCTTTGGCAGACTTTATTCTCGAAACTTCATTCACGTATGAAAGAGAGGAGATTGAGACTCAGGAGGCCAGGAAGAGGAAGGCCAAGTCGCAGGACCCTGAGGTGGAAGAAGAGAAAGAAAGACCCGCGGGATGTTGGGAATTGTTTGTTGATGGGTCCTCAGCTAAGGACAAAGGCGGAGCTGGGATTTCATTAAGCTCGCCAGCAAAGGATTGCACATATGAGAAGGCCTTGAGGTTTAAATTTAACATGACAAACAACCAGGCAGAATATGAGGCGTTGGTGGCGGGATTGGAGTTATGCCGAGATATTGGAGTAAAACAAATAGTTGCTCATTCTGATTCTCAGTTAATTGTCAACCAAGTAAAGGGTAGATACGGGGTAGTGAGCGCTTGATTACAGCAAGGTATTGTGAAATGGTAAGACAGATTTTGCGAGCTTTGATTATTGGGAGCTGGTGCAGATTGATAGAGAGAAGAATGAGCGAGCCGACATGTTGAGCAAGGCCGCTTGTGACAAAATAGAGGAGTTGCCCAAGAAGGTGATGGTGGAATTTATTGAAGAGCCGGCATTCGACAGGCCGCTGATAATGGATATTGAAGTAGGCGAAAAAAATTGGGTATGCGAAATGAAAGACTATTTGGAGAAAGAAGAGGCTGCCTCAAGATGAAGATAAGGCAAAGATTGTTAGAAAAATGTCGCGAGGTTTCTTGTACGGGATGGGATCTTATATCGCAAATCTTTTTCGCGGCAGATTAATGAGATGCGTAGAGCCAGGAAAGGTGGACAATGTTTTGTTTGAAGTACATGAGGGCGTTTGTGGAGGCCATCCAGGAGCAAGAACTTTGGCTAATAAAATCATGTTTCATGGGTATTATTGGCCGACATTGAAGAAAGATGCGGAGGAGTATGTGAGGAGATGTGACCAGTGCCAACGACATGCTAACATTCCTAAGCGGCTGATCGAGGGCACCCCAATTGTAGCGGCCTGGCCTTTTGACATGTGGGGGATAGACCTTATAGGACCTTTCCCTAAGGCCAAAGGAGGAGCACAGATGGTGGTGGTAGCGGTTGATTATTTTACTAAGTGGACAGAGGCACGAGCTTTAACTTCTACCACTGAAGACCAGATCATCAGATTTGTAACGGAGGAAATCCTATGTCGCCATGGAATGCCGCGGGCAATCATTTCTGATCATGGGCCGCAGTTTAGAAAGAAGTTTCATGGGTTTTGCGAGAATTTGAATATCAAACATTGGCAGTCTGCAGTGTATAGGCCGCAGTGCAACGGACAAGTAGAGGCAGCTAACAAGCAAGTGCTGGAGATTTTGTGTAAAAATTTAGAGAAGAGAGGAGGGGCTTGGTTGGAAGAGTTATCCACAGCTTTATGGTACGTTAGAACAACAGTGAAGGGATCAACTGGCGAGACAGCCTTCGCATTAACTTATGGCTCAGAAGCAATGGCTCCTGCTGAGATGGGTTTGCCTACCCATAGAGTAACTTATTATGACGAGATAGTGAATGGCGACAGAAGGTGCTTTGAGCTAGATCTGGGTGATGAAAAGAGGCTTAGAGCAAGAATGAGGATGATTAATTACAAGCAGCGGATGAAGGCGCAACACGACAAGCGAGTAAAGAAGAGGTCATTCAGTGTAGGCGATTGGGTGTTGAGAAGCCGTGAAGTTAAAGGCGCGACAGCGGGATTTGCCAAGCTAGATCCGAAATGGGAAGGTCCCTTCCAGATTGCTAAGATCGTTCGAGAAGGGACTTATCACTTGAAAGAAGAAGGCGGCAAAGAGGTCCCGAATGCATGGAGTGTTGATCACTTAAAGAAATATTACCATTGAAGTGATAAGGGTAATTTACCTATTTTATTCCCTATTAAAGTCTTTTTCGTAGTCATTTTTGATGAATTTATGAACTTTCCAATCATGAATGAAAGCCATATGTTTTATGATTTAATAGAAGATATATATGTGGAACTTGTGTTGAATATGTTTTTAATACAATGAAAGTATGAAGTTTTATTCCTCATATATGTCTTACATGGATTAAAGTCTATAGTTATGCATGATTAAGTCGCCAATAACATGATAAAAAATCGCTTAAAGAGTAAAGTTGCCTAAAGACAACTTCACTTTTCGATGGGAGTATATGTGTATGGTGATATCTCGCTAAGAGTAAGAAAGCAAAGAGTTTTTGATGAATTATCAAAACAATATTTGATGAATTATTGAAACAAATGTAAGACAATAAAAGTCGCCGGACTATAAGCGGTGAAAGTCGACGGACTATAAATGTAGAAAGTCGCCGGACTATAAGCGGTGAAAGTCGACGGACTATAAATGTAGAAAGTCGACGGACTATAAATGTAGAAAGTCGCCGGACTATAAGCGGTGAAAGTCGCCGGACTATAAGCGGTGAAAGTCGACGGACTATAAATGTAGAAAGTCGACGGACTATAAATGTAGAAAGTCGACGGACTATAAATGTAGAAAGTCGACGGACTATAAATGTAGAAAGTCGACGGACTATAAATGTTGAAAGTCGTCGGACTATAAACGATGCGAGTCAATGAAAGTCGTCGGACTATAATCGATGTGAGTCAATGTAAGTTGTAAACTATGATATAAGTCAAGCTATAGATGGTGGAAAATGTAAGAGTCTATGGACTATAAAAATGAAAGTCTCTGAACTATGAATAAGGAAAAGGTTTATTTCGCATTAAGGGCATGAGCATAAGTCGCTATGAAAGATATCACTTTCGCTGGAAGGACAAAGAAAAGATGAGGCAAAAAGAAGGAAATTATTCTAAGTATGAAGCAAAAGAAGACCAAGAAAAGGTTAAAGTTAGCGACAATATGAGTCGCACAGTATGCTATAAGTAAAGTCGCCTAAAGACGACTTCACTTTTTCGATGGGAGTATATGTATATGGTACCTGTCATGCAAAAGAGATTTTGATGAACTATCAAAACAATGAGTGAAGAAATAAGTAAAGCAAAAAGTAAAGGGGCAAGCACAAAGGCCGCAAATGTACAATGTTCAAAAGGCACGCAGGCCCCAAAAAGAAAAGAAAATAAATTGTTTAGCCATCAAGGCAAGTCACAAAAGGCATTCGAATAAAAGTTAAGAAAGAAATAGATCAGACATTGGGCTCCGTTGGTGGAATGACTTGACTAGAGCTGGAAGTCGCTAAGGCGCGAGCTTTGGCATCATCTAGTTGTTTATGTTTGTGCTCGAGAAGGTTGTCCCACAAAGCGACAGCATTGGGAACTTGAACGGGAGGAGGTCTCCACGGCGATTTACCCAGTAATGCATCTTCGTCAGCAAGATCCTTAAGTTCTTCAGGAGTAAAGGGAACCAAGGAATGACCGCGGCGACATACCTCGCTAAAAATTGGCTCTGAGCCCCAATGAGCAAGTTTTTCAATAGTGATAGCAGGAATGTCGTTGATATCGAATTTCTTGCGGCTCGCATAACTTGAAGGGAAGTTTGATTCCCGATATCAGCAATTTCATCTGTTAGTTGAGCCACATCAGCATTCAAAGCAGTGATTTCCGCGGCCTTCTCAGTCAGTTCCTCTTTAAGCCGAGCAATCTCATCTTGAAAGGATTGAGTGTCAGTAGCATGATTTTCCTTCAAAGTTTCATTTTCACTCCTCAGCTTGGCGACATTCTCTTTAGCAGAGTTAAGTTCGGTAGTGGCGGTGGCGAGATTGGAATTAGCGGCATTGAGATCCGTTAGGGTCTGATCAAGCTGATTGTGAGAAGTAGTTAGATCAGTCTTCAACTTGTCTCGCTCCTTTTCTAAATTTTTGATCGAAGAATCCCGCCTCGTAAGTCTACCCTTAAGGGTATCCTTGTCGCGTTTCAATCTGGCCGATTCATTTTCTAGGCGAGTGTTTGCCTCGCTAATGCCGGTGATAGAAGATCCAAGCTGAGAAAAGATAACAATTGGAAGTTAAGAGAAAGATTGAGAATAAGAATAAGATAAAGTAAGATAAGGAAGGAAAGAAGAACTAACCAATGAAAAATAATAGCCCGCTTGGCATGCGGCATGAGCGAGAATCCATTTGGGGCGACATTGTGAACTTGCACTTGATCACTAGCTCGATTAAGGCCGAGTTTGCCCAGCAAATATTCTTCCGCGCTTTTAGTTTCTTCAATCAACCCCTTTATGCGGGGACTACGGCAATTTCTTTGCTAAGCTCATAGAGCCCAACAAAATCAAGGGCTTGGAAAAGTTTTCTTGTAGCCACTTGGAGAAGGAAGAGTAGAAGAGGTACTAGGAGCGGGAGGAGTTGAAGGAAGCTGGAGATGATTGTTAGGTCGCAAATTTCTCTCAGATCAGCGGGAAGGAGGAATTTCGGATTGTTGAGGTTACGTCATGTTAATTTCTAAGAAAGGAGAAGTGGGTGGAACAGGATCAGAAACAAGAATCTCGACATTTTCAGTCGCAGGTGCGACATCAGTGGACGGGACAATAGTGGGTGGAATATTGCTTTCAATAGTTGGTAAAAGAGAAATTGGAAGGAGATTAGCCTCTGTAGATGGAGGATTGGAAGTAATGACAGGGTTTGGCGGGATACCTTCTGGCCGAGATGAAGCGACAGTTGTGGTAACGAAGCGACTCTTTTTAGTCGTTTGGCCCGCCATTGGTTGTCGGCCCGGCTCTTTTTCTAGCTGGGTTCTGAGTTTTTTCCAAAGCAATCTCTTCGGCATCTTTGCCATCGCGAGAAATTGGCAAGGCGAGATTTTCGGGGAGGAGAGCAAGAGCAAGGCCGCGAGCATTGGCCAATTGCTTCCTTCTTTTGTCAGTTTCTAAGTTGGCAGCTTAGATCGTCCATTGATTTGGCCCGGTGATACGAAATCAAATAAAAGAAAGTTAAGAGGAAGTCAAGAGTTAAAGCAATTCAAGTGTAAGTTAGAGTAAAGAAAAAGTAAGGTTAAAAAGAAAACATACAAAGAAAGCGTAAGATTCATGGCGGTACAATGACGCGAACCACTTGCAATCTTGGCATTCGTGAGCATATTTGTTGCCAGTGTCGCTCCCATCCGTCAAAATAGACATGGCTTATTGGGTACTCGGGAGTTTGGATTCTAGGTAAGTTGTCCGCAAGACCAACTTGATCTAATAATTCCTATTTCGAAGAATACCTCTCCAAGAAATAAGAGGCTGGGGGGCATTAGCGGCAGAGTTTTCAGGTAAGACAAGCAAAGCACGAATGTCGTCACAAAGGGCAGTGTCGCCAATGGTAGAAGCTTCTTTGGATTCAATTTGGGTATTGATGGGATGAAGGTCAGCGGGATGAGACCATCCAATGCGAGAAATAGCAAAAAGAGGGTCATCCATCCAATCATGAACTTTGGTAGGTAGTGGAGTAAGGACCTTGGGACCCCTATGGTATTGGAGAGAAAGGCGGGTTTCCAATATGTCGTCGGTGAGTTGGTTGGTTTGTTTGTACCCAGTAAACAAGGAAAGCAGAGCAGTGATTGTGGGTTCTTTTCGCAGAGAGCGACAAATGGTGATGAAGGTAGTTATGATTCTTATGGCATTTGGGTGAATTTCTGTGATCATGGCTTGGGCCTTATACAAGAATTCGCAAAGAAAAGGATCAAAGGGGATCCTGAGGCCGACTTTAAGTTGGGAAGGAAAAATTACTATGCCCTCCCTTATTTCTCTCAAGTAGGCAAGGGAAAGGTCTCACGATAGTCGAAATTCGATATCTTGAACTATCTATGTGATAAGTTACGTGCCCGATCGATTATGGGATTGGGAATTAAGGAGTGCGGGTTGGATGCGTGAGAAGAACCCCCTCGGCATGAGCGGGATTGGGTAAAAGAAATACCTTCATGAAGAGCGAGTTTGAACCCCGAGTGGAAGGGGATTGTTGGAAGCCGCGGTAGGAGATGATGTCGCTTGATCAGCCATGTCGCAGGATTCACTGGAAGAAGAAGAAGAAAGGATTGATTTATAATGTGTTCTACGTTTGGAAAAGGGATCAGCGACACATTGGGATTCAGAGGAGTCGCTTAAAGAAGGTTTATATTTATCTTTAATAAATCGAGCTAACCGGTTGCTAGAAGTAAAAATGTGAGACATAGGGGCCGAAAGGGGAAGGAAAAAGGGCCTTGGATTACAAGGAGTCAATCGATGAAGGATCCGCCCGGTGTTCAACTAAGAACCTAACTAAGTCACCTTGGGCAATCTCGCCCAAGTAGTTCGCGAGCGTCTATAAAAACCGCCCCGAAACAGCAGACTATATCTAACTACTTTGGCACAGTTCTTGTATCTCGCCATAAAGGGTAGTTTGGGAAAAAATTGTTTTAAGGAGTAAAAGGAAATGCAAAATTCAAAATAATTGGACAAAAAAGGGAAGATCAAAATGTGAAGGTTTAAAGAATGTGAAGGGTTTTTGGAAAAGTTACCTGGTGAAAAATGCAATCTTGGTCGGAAAAGATGAAGGGTCACCGGGAAAGATGAACAGACGCCGGAGATAATAATCGAATCTTGGAGGCTGAGAAATAATACTCCAAATCACTTATAAAAAAGGAAAATATGAATGGAGTCAAGGTTAAGAAGCAAGTTTGGGCAAGAAATCAGTGGTTGGGCGATGAAAAATGAAGAAGAACAGTTGGAATCGGTGTCTAGGTTCGCCGGAGTCTGAGAAAGCTCGAGCAAGGTTTAAGAAGGGTAAAAAGAGGAATGAGGGTTTGGAGTTGGGTATTTATAAGAGAGAAGGGTTATGGAAATAATTGATGTCACGTTTGGAAAAGATTTTTCAAATTTTCCTCACAAGCCTGGCACGATTCCCAAATGACGGCCCATTAAAATTTTTAAAGGTTGACAAGAAAGAGACACGTGTATGGATGGGGATTTTCAGTAGTATCTTCTTGAAGAAGGTTTCGTATGTCGCAAATTGATGAATCGGTGAGCATAAAGTTTTGGCGAGACCATAAATGAATCTCGCCATAAACTTAGGGGCTTCGATCTTTGTCCAAATATAAGGAGTGGGCACGGCCCAAGTTATTGACAAGAAAGTGGCAAAGGGGGCCCAAAATAGAGTACGACCCAAGAAGAAGAAAAGAATATAGGCGGCCGATAAAAGAAGGCGAGACAGGAGTATCCCGCTCATATCATTAAGAAGGGGGGAATACCAAGATGTTAAATAGCGACACATTATGAGGAAAGCCGGCGATAAAGATTAAAGGCGAGGCATGATGTTAAAGGCGATACAGATGATAACGCGAGACATAATGATGAAGCGAGACAAGACAATAAGTAACCTTATCCGGCGAGAGAGGGATCCCAGTTGAGGTTATTCTCTAGAGGCGATATATAAATATCTATCAAGTGGGACCCATTAGACGGTTATGCATTGGGATTGATGATCACGTGAATAGGGTTTACTTTATGAAAGGACCAATGATATGGCGACACGTGGCAGTAGGCATGAAATGTGAGGATGTCATGTGCAAGGCACGAGGATGAGGGGTATAAATAAGATATGAAGGCTTCATTGTCAAGGTATGTCCAACTTAATACACACACAGCCACCTTCAATACTGTTTGTTTTCCCTTTTACCAAGCCAATACTTATCCTCACGCCGGAGGGGCTAACGCCGGAGCCGCCCCCGGCTTAGTTTACGTTTGATTGTGTGCAGTCCAGTCGGAGAAGAAGGAGCCGGAGTTACCAAAGTCAGATTACAACGGTGGAGTTGCTGCTGAGGAAGTTCCTGGCAACATCACAATGGTAAAGGTGACCGGAAACCAAGAACTCCCCTAATCTGATATTTTTCTGAAAATTAATCTGTCTTTGCAATTAATTGTTTTTACTTTGCTTTATTATTTTAATCATCCAACCAACCCCCCCTTGTGTGTTTAATTGATCTGATTTTGTGCACTAAGAACTCCTCGTGGGATCGACTCTTACTTCCACTACTACATTTTTGTAGAAGGATTTAAGGTTATAATTTGGGTGCTAACGACGGCACGACCAAATTTTGGCGCCGTTGCCGGGGAGTTTTTATTTGTATGCACGTTACACGTTCTGTTAAACACGTTGATTTGCAGTTTGATCCAGAAATTGAAAGAACTGTTAGAAAAATAAGAAAACAAGTCAGAACAGATAAAGCGTGCCCACATTCTATCTTTGATTTTGAAACTAATCAGGTTGACAGCGGAATGGCGGCTGCTAATCGAACTTTGAGACAGCTTGTTTCTCCTGACATGGAGCAGCAACCTCATTGCATTAATTTTCCTGCTCTAGCTGATAATGTCACTTTTGAGTTAAAATCTGGGCTAATCCATCTTTTGCCAAGTTTCTCTGGTTCTGCAGGTGAGGATCCTCACAAGCACTTGAAGGAATTCCATGTGGTGTGCACCAGCATGGAACCTACTGGTATTACAGAAGAGCAAATCAAGTTACGGGCATTCCCTTTTTCCTTAAAGGGGGTTGCCCAAGACTGGTTGTATTACTTACCTTCCGGAAGCATCACCACCTGGAATGAATTGAAGAAACTCTTCCTTGAAAAGTTTTTTCCAGCTTCAAGAACGGCCAGTATAAGGAAAGAGATTTGTGGAATTCGCCAACAGGGCGAAGAGACCTTACATGAGTATTGGGAGCGTTTCAAAAAGCTTTGTGCTAGCTGTCCACACCATCAAATCAGTGACCAGCTCTTAATCCAATATTTTTATGAAGGGCTTTTGGTAACTGAAAGGAACATGATAGATGCAGCTAGTGGCGGAGCTCTTGTTGATAAAACTCCTAATGCAGCTCGAGAGTTAATTGAGAACATGGCTTCTAATTCACAGCAATTTGGGATAAGATCTGAACATTCTTCGCGAAGCATCAATGAAGTGAGCAGTTATTCAGTTGATAAAAAGATTGATGACTTGACAAATCTAGTTCGTCAAATAGCAATAGGTCGAGTTGAAGGGGTGAGAGCCTGTGAGATTTGTGCTTCCGGAGGACATCCAACAGATGCATGCCCAACATTTCAAGAAGGAACAATGGAACAAGCTAACGCTATTGGAGGATTTCCGGGGCAACCACAAAGAAATTACAATCCTTTTGGTAATACATATAACCCAGGTTTTAGGGATCATCCTAATCTGCGTTATGGGCACGTTGCAGCCAATCCAGCCCCAAACAACTTCCAGCAGTACCAGCCACAGATTATGGCGCGCCCACGCCCAGCAATACAGAATCAAGAATCAAATGCATCAGGTTCAAGTCTTGAAGATCTTGTCAAGCAACTTGCTGCTAACAATGTGCAATTTCAGCAAAACACATCAGCAAGCATTCAAAACTTGGAAAACCAAGTAAGCCAAATGGCCACAGCTATTAGCAGGTTGGAAGCACATAATTCGGGAAAGTTGCCTTCTCAAACGGTGGTGAACCCGAAAGAGAATGCCAGTGCAATAACTTTGCGGAGTGGAAAGGAATTAGAGTTGGTGACAAGCAAATCATCCGCCCCAAAAACTCCAGTAGTAGCAGCAGAAGAAGAAGAAATCTCAAATGAAACTCATGCTCCAAAAGAACAAGTTTCAGACGAGAGTGTGGAGAAAGGTAAGTCTTCTATGGCTGGTAAGTATGAACCTATCCCACCTTTTCCTTATGCTTTAGCTGATGATAAAAAATATGAAAGTAATGCTGATTTGTATGAAACCTTTCGAAAATGCGAGGTGAACATTCCCCTGTTTGATGCTATAAAACAAGTGCCTCGCTATGCTAAATTTTTGAAAGAGTTGTGTACTTTGAAAAGAAAACAAAGAGTGAACAGAAAAGAAAAGATAGTTGTTGGAGAGAATGTTTCAGCATTGATTAAGAAAGACCTTCCGAAAAAGTGCAAGGATCCAGGCATGTTTACCATTCCTTGCACAATTGGTGGAACAAAAATCCAAAAAGCCATGCTAGATTTAGGAGCATCCATAAATGTTATGCCATATTCCATATACTCTGCTCTTAATCTTGGGCCTTTGGAAAAGACGGGGGTAGTAATTCAGTTAGCCGATAGGTCAAATACTTATCCAAGAGGATTAGTAGAGGATGTTCTTGTCCAGGTTAATGAAAAACTAATATTCCCTGCTGACTTTTATGTGCTAGACATGGAACACACAGATAACTCAGCGAGTATGCTCTTAGGAAGGCCATTCATGAAAACAGCAAAAACTAAAATAGATGTTGATACAGGGACTTTAACCATGCAATTTGCTGGTGAAGAAGTCAAGTTTAATATCTATAATGCAATGAAACATCCTAATGTTGATTCTTCTGTTTATTCTGTTGATTGCATTGATGTTATAGTACAGGATGCCTTTGCATTTGATGGTGAAGACAAACTTGATGTCGTTACACGCGAACACTTGTTTGTAGAATCTGATGAATTTGCGTTAGGAGATGAAATGCAGGTTACGGTACAGGAGATGAATTCATTTGCGGAGCTGAAAACAGTGGGAAAAGTTTCTTATCTTGATTTATCTTTACCTAATGAGAAACTTTTACCATCTGTTGTACAAGCTCCAAATTTGGAGCTGAAACCGCTTCCAGATCACCTCAAATATGTTTATCTTGGGGAAGATATTACATTGCCTGTGATTATATCTAGCCAACTGAAAGAAGAGCAAGAAATAAAGTTGGTAAATGTTCTGAAAAAGCACAAGAGTGCTATAGGTTGGACTATAGCTGACATCAAGGGCATTAGTCCGTCCACCTGTATGCATCGCGTTTTGTTTGAAGATGGGGCCAAGCCAGTTCGACAACCACAAAGAAGGTTGAACCCCATGATGATGGAAGTGGTAAAGAAAGAGGTAATTAAATTACTCCAAGCCGGAGTGATTTATCCGATCTCAGACAGTGAATGGGTGAGCCCTATTCAAATTGTTCCAAAGAAGACAGGTATCACAGTTGTGGAGAATGAAAATAAGGAGTTGATACCTACTCGTATTCAGAACGGGTGGAGGGTTTGTATAGATTTTAGAAGATTAAATGCTTTAACCCGTAAAGATCATTTTCCACTTCCGTTTATTGATCAAATGTTAGAAAGATTGGCAGGTCATACATTTTATTGTTTTCTAGATGGTTTTTCGGGGTACTTTCAGATTGCTATCGCTCCGGAGGATCAGGAGAAAACAACATTCACATGTCCATTTGGAACCTTTGCATACAGAAGAATGCCATTTGGAATGTGTAATGCACCAGCCACTTTTCAGAGGTGTATGATAAGTATATTTTCAGATTTTGTGGAGCATTTCATGGAAATATTTATGGATGATTTTACTGTACACGGAGACTCTTTTGATCACTGTTTGAAAAATTTGACACTTGTGTTAGAAAGATGCCAGGAAACTAACCTTGTTCTAAACTATGAAAAATGTCATTTCATGGTTCAGCAAGGTATAGTTTTGGGGCATGTTGTTTCTGCCAAAGGAATAGAGGTAGATAAAGCTAAAGTTGATGTTATTCAATCTCTTCCTTACCCTACAAGTGTGCGGGAGGTTCGTTCTTTTCTTGGTCATGCGGGCTTTTACAGGCGGTTCATAAAGGATTTCTCAAAGATGGCACAACCCTTGTGCAAGTTACTTCAAAAAGAGGTGGTGTTTGAGTTCGATAAGGAGTGTCAAAGTGCATTTAGACAATTAAAGGAGCAACTGATATCTGCTCCGATCATTCAGCCACCGAACTGGAGCCTGCCATTTGAAATAATGTGTGACGCGAGTGATTATGCAGTTGGAGCTGTGCTTGGTCAGCGGGTAGAAAGACGTGTTCATGCTATTTACTATGCATCCATGACACTAACAACAGCACAACAGAATTATTCCACTACAGAGAAGGAGCTTTTAGCAGTTGTATTCGCATTAGAAAAGTTCCGGTCATATTTATTGGGTGCGAAGGTTGTGGTATTCTCTGATCATGCAGCCTTGAGGTATCTAATGACAAAGAAAGATGCGAAACCACGTTTAATGCGATGGATATTATTATTGAGTGAATTTGATGTTGAGATCAAAGACAAAAGTGGAACGGAGAACCGGGTTGCTGATCATTTGAGTCGCCTGATGCATGTAAAAGATGAGATGAAACTAAAGGATGAGTTTCCTGATGAGCAATTAGTTGCTGTCAATGTGCAACACCCCTAGTATGCACACATTGTTAACTACCTGGTAACTCAATAATTTCCTAAAGGTTTTTTCAAAAGATCAGAAGGACAAGATCAAGAGTGATGCTAAGTACTATATGTGGGATGACCCATATTTGTGGAAACATTGTGCCGATCAGGTAATACGAAGGTGTGTACCAGATAGTGAATTTACATCAGTGCTCTCTTTTTGTCATTCACATGCGTGTGGAGGTCATTTTGGGACTAAGAGAACAACGAAAAAAGTCCTTGATTGTGGGTTGTTCTGGCCCTAATTATTTCGTGATACATACTCATTTTGCAAGTCGTGTGATCAATGTCAAAGAACAAGTAATTTTTCACGAAAGAATGAAAGGCCCCAAACTCCAATATTATTTTGTAAAATTTTTACGTTTAGGGTATTGACTTTATGGGACCTTTTCCTATTTCTTTTGGATTCACATATATACTTTTAGTTGTTGATTATGTGTCGAAATGGGTGGAAGCAAAAGCCACTCGTACTGATGATTCCAAGATTGTTTCAGGTTTTTTGAAGTCTAACATTTTCAGTAGGTTCGGTGTACCACGAGCTTTAATCAGCGATCAAGGGACGCACTTTTGCAACCGAACCATAGAAGCTTTACTCAAGAAGTATGGAGTGACCCATAAAGTTGCCACCTCTTACCATCCACAAACGAGTGGACAAGCTGAGGTCTCAAATAGAGAAGTGAAATCCATACTTGAAAAGATGGTCGGACCAAGTAGAAAAGATTGGAGTGTGCGGTTGGAGGATGCATTGTGGGCCTATCGAACAGCGTATAAAACACCAATCGGTATGTCTCCGTATCGCTTGGTCTTTGGTAAGTGTTGCCATCTTCCTGTTGAATTAGAGCATAAAGCATTCTGGGCTATTAAACGTTGTAATATGAATTTGCTGGAGAATGGTGAACATAGAAAACTACAGTTGCAAGAACTGGAGGAGATTAGAAATGATGCGTATGAAAGTTCTAGGATTTATAAAGAGAAAACAAAGACTTTTCATGACAAAATGATTTCTCGTAAAGAATTTTTGATTGGTCAAAAAGTTCTCCTGTATCATTCTAAACTCCGACTTTTTCCAGGAAAATTAAGGTCCAGATGGATTGGACCTTTTGTTGTTACTAATGTTTTTCCACATGGTACAGTAGAAATTCAAAGTTTAGCAACGTCTAAGGCATTCAAGGTTAATGGCCATCGACTAAAACCTTACATTGAAGGGCCTCAAGTGGAACATGTGGAAGAAATCGAGCTGATGGATCCCATCTACTGAATCAAAGAATGAGAAATAAAGTCGGGCTGAAGACGGTAAATTTAGCGCTTTTTGGGAAGCAACCCAATTTCATTTATTTGATTTTAGTTATGTTATTCCAGCAATTTTTTTTTTTTTATTCTTCTTTTAAATAAGTGTGGGTGTTCTAACAAGATGGGGTCAAGCTTTTTGAAGGAGCAGCACATAAGTAGTCCCCTCATGTTTAGCCCTTTAGACCCTTCCCCAAATTTGTTAGGTAACAGGTGAAAGAAGAGGAAGCGGGACGGAGAAAATTTGACAATTTTTTTTTCAGTACCACGGATGATTACTGGCTCCAATCCCTCCCACTCCATGACGTGTAAATCAGGGAAGTTCTCCTCACCCCTCTTTTCTTTTCTCTCATTTCTTTTGTCAATATTGGAACAATATTTGGATTAAGTGTGGGGGGGAGTTATTGCATTTTGGGTCTCATTGTGTAAATACTTAACAACTATTTTAATCTCTAGTGTGCATAGTTTAGATTTATATTAATTAAGTCCAAGGCAGCAGAATATGAACTGGTTAATTAGCAAGAGTTTTACATTTCACAAAACCAAAATAATGACAAATAAATAACAAAAATAATGCATATTGTGGAAGTGAGTTCAACAACCCTTAGTTTTGGGACTATTATCAGATTGGGCATCTAACGAACAATCTGCAATTTCTTTTGATGTGTGTATCTCTCATGTGAATCACCCCCCATAACTTGCTCTGAACCATTTCCTTTGACTTGCATGAAGACGATGAAGGCTTTCCTTCTTTTTGTAGCTACTTTAGCCAAAAAGCCGTCCCTTTATTCCCTAGTTAACCCTTTGAGCCTGACTCTTCTTTTGTTGACACACCATGGTATAAACCAAGGCCCAAACACATCCGTCCCTAACTACAGAATTGACATTCAGACATTTAATTAAGGTTTTCTTTCAGAAATTTTGAGTTGAGAATTGGAATTCAGTGGTTCTTTTGAAATCTGAAAGTTGAAAAATTGGTGCACTTAATTGGAATTACTTCTTACCAGTTGGGTAATTACTTCTTATTCTCATTTGAGGCCTCAATACTCGTATTCTAAGCATTGATTCCCTAGGACTGCAGCATGGATTGGTTATTGCATTTTATGGAAATATTTTGTTAAGTGTGATCATGCTTTATTATCAAAGGTTGTCTTATGCTGGTACTTTGTTTTTGCTTGGAAGCTCAGCATGATTGCTCAGTCTAGGAGATCCAGTTTCCCAAGTATACACAAAATTCTTTATGGAGTTGGATGGGAATGCGTTAGTCATTTTGTTTTAAAAAAAAAAGAAAGAAAAGAAAAAGAAAGTGAAATAAAGAAGAAAAGAATGAAGAGGAGTCAAAAAAAAAAAAAAAAAAAAAAAAAAAAAAAAAAAAAGAAAGAGAATCATTGAAGTGAGGTTCATTATAGAGTTATGAATGCATTGATTTGCTGTCTTGAGGTTCATGGATTTCATTTTGAATTGTCTGAATGTCATGATACTTGTTTTTGTAGTTTTCACCTCTCTTGACCAGAATTTCCAAACCTAAACCCGCAGCCATGTTACAACCCTGAAAGTCATTTTGATCCATTCAAGTCTAACATTCAAGTGGGGTAAGCGCAAGCCAATGGCATGGGGGTTCACATTGAGAGACTTGAGTGAAACACTGTACCCACTATACACATGAGTGATTTGAGTGAAACCAGAGTAACCTGCTACCACATTATGCATACTTTCATCATCTAATTGTCATTATTTTGTTTTTGTTGAATGTACACCTCTTGCGAAGTTATCTTCTTAATATCTTGCTGCCTTGTTCTTTTTAGTATAAATCTCAGTTATGCATGCTATGATTAAATCAGTTGGTAATTATTTACTCAGGGACGAGTAAAAAGATAAGTGTGGGGGTGGTTGATAGAGTGCTAAAGTGGCACGTTTGAGTCCCAAAATCTTGGCCTATCTATGCAATGTTTTGATACATTGTAATGGTTTTTTTTATAATTTGTCATTAGGTCATCATAGAGTTATAAAGCTGGAATTATGTGACAAATTGGTGTAAGAAAAAAAACAAGGTTGCAAAGTTGATGCGTAGAGCATGCCCACGCCTTATTTTCTGACCGGAGTAGCATAGACTGAATTGCAAATAAAATATATGGACTTAATTGACTTGGACTATTTTCAGCGAAATTCAGAAAATCAGAAGTTCAAAAGAAAGGATAAAAAAATTGCTGAAGTTTTTATTAGATAAGAGTTTTATTTGAAATAGGATAAGATTAGTTTTGTTTTTATGGGAGAGTACTCCTCTTCTACAAAATCTCTCTCTCCCTCACGTTTATAAGATATCTGACCAGACACGTTTTTGATCATCTTTTAGTTTTAGTTTTTTTTCCTTTCATGGCTTTTAGAAGCTAAATCTTTATTCTTGGGTGAAGGAATCTTGCCATTGGAGCCTAATATTTGTGAGGAACTTTTGTTTAATCTCCTTTGAATCAATTGCAAGTAGTAATTCTTTTTAGATCTTCTTTACTTATGATTATTTCATTTGAACTCTAAACATGCGCATTTAGTTTTTATTTGAAATCGTTTGTTGCTAGGTTTAACTGTGGATTCGTAATTTATTAGTTTTACCGTTGTAGTGCAAGAACTATTTGATTTGCTGCGTCAGGAATCTTTATGTTCTTTGAGAAGAAATTACCCGGATTAAATTAAACCACATAGGTTAAATTGTCCGCCCTTGTTGATCTTTTTAATTCTTCATGCTCTTACTTAATTGAAACCGAAGATCATATCCTAGGTCGTTGAGTAAGTAGGGTTAATTTGATCGCGTGTTTCTGATTAACTAACCATATGAAAAGATTGATAATCATCGCAACAAGTATTTGAAAATGATTCATTGATTATTTGTGTTTCAATGATCAAGTACAACTCCAATGGTAAAGGTGACCGGAAACCAAGAACTCCCCTAATCTGATATTTTTCTGAAAATTAATCTGTCTTTGCAATTAATTTTTTTACTTTGCTTTATTATTTTAATCATCCAACCAACCCCCCCCTTGTGTGTTTAATTGATCTGATTTTGTGCACTAAGAACTCCTCGTGGGATCGACTCTTACTTCCACTACTACATTTTTGTAGAAGGATTTAAGGTTATAATTTGGGTGCTAACGACGGCACGACCAACCTTTCTTTCACGTTCTTCTTCGAGGTTGTTTCTTCATTTGTATCGCTATCACTCATTGACAGGTACGAAGTTTCTTATGGAGCTTTGTGATAAGGGTTTTTTCCTACTCTTAGCAGAAGCTCGTTTAGTTGTTTTACGAGGAGTCTTCTTCTCTACTTCAACAAATTCTCCCGATTCCTCTTCAGATAATGACTCTGCACTCTTTTTTCTTGGAAACAGCTCTAATCTAAGTACAAATCTACGTTGTAATCTAAGATCCAGAAGTTGCACACATTTTATCAGAGGACTCAGGAGGACAGAGACCAATTTGAATGCCCCTTATTATTCAAGAAAGACACGTACACACATCAATACCAAGTCTTCAGTTCATCTAAAATTCTTTATCAGTAACTGCAAACTCGGGTAAGTCTAAAAGATTGCCAGCCAGCACAAAATAAAGTCAAACAATATAAGCGGCATTGTTTTCTTCACATTTTCAACCCCAAATACTTGTCATAACTCAATTTCATTTTTGATCATTTTCATTGAAAGTAAAATAAAATGATAATTCAGCAGAAATGTGTATTTATGTTTGTGTGTGAGCTTGTGTTTCAACAACTACACAGGGTAAGGAATGCAAAGTTTTTCGTGAGAAATAGGAAAGGCTAAAATCTTTAAATTAATGAAAACTGCAACATGGATTGCTTGTATAAAGCATCCAGCATAACATAAAATTGCTGATTGAGGAAACAAGATTAAAAAGAGGGAATCTCTGTGTGTGTATGTGTGTGTGTGTGTGTGTGTGTGAGAGAGAGAGAGAGAGAGAGAGAATTGCAGCACCAGGGTGTGAAACGGTTTGAAACTGTGTGAAAGAGAGAGTCGCCATTGATGAAGAGCTTTGTAAAGACTCTCCTCCCCTGCTACTGCAAGTGTAACCCCAAAGCTCCCCAAGATTCTCAAATTCCCCTTCTGGGTTTTACATGATGAGGTCCATTTCCCCCTTTTTGGGATAAAATATTGAAATTGAAATAAGGATTTATATGTAGAAAACTACCAAAATATCCTTCTCTTTTCTCCAAATTAACAAATTGCCATTGGGCACCCACTAGGTTTAAGCTCTTCACTGGTTCTCTCTCTCTCTCTCTCTCTCTCTCTCTCTCTCTCACACACACACACACACACTGACACCCAGTCACACAAACTTGGGGGCAATTTGGGTTTGCTCCTCAAAGATTGAATAAGGGTATAATCTTTCTTACTGAATCATCACTTTTTTGAATTGGGTTAAAGTAACTATAAAGATCCCATTTTTGTTGTCTTAATTTTTTCATTTCACATGTTATTGATTGTCAATTTACATTATTCTTATTCAGTGATTGTGGAAGAATCACCCTTATGATGAATATCTTCAAGCAGATTCTGCCTGCAAAGTTTGGGTATGGAGGTGCTCTGAAATCTTGTAGAGGTAACTCTTCAATCTACATTCATTTCTGTAATCTGTTGCTATAACAATTTTGAGATTAATTTACATTTGAATTTCAACTTTAACTTTGTCCTGCATAAGGAAATTGAGAATGCTAACCGAGTGCCTTCACTTGTTTTCTATTGTAATTCTAACTTTAATTTAGGGTTCTTATCTATTCTAATATCAATATGTTGAGTTTCGCGAACCTTAGTAGACTTTATAGAATGGAAAATGGTAACGAGTTCCCTTGACACTTTTCGATTATAGCCTAACTTATTCTACGAGTGTTATCAATTCTAATGCCGCGAGGGTGAGTTTTGATGTGAAAACTTTCTGAAAGGTGGATCCTTTAAAGTGCCATAAGGGAAATTCCCAGATTTATAAATCTTGGAAAGACCATGTTCTAAGTCTCAACTTTACTTTTCCATGCTCTTTTACCCCTTGTTACACTTATTTCTAACTAGTAGTGGATAAATACCTCCGAGCCAAACTGCGGGCGCTTTTTTAAACTTTTTCTTTTTGCCCCAGAATTAGCGTCGCTTCCCTTTTGTATGAAGCTACTAATATTACCTTTGTCATCTATCATGTCCCATCGTACACATACAAGTCTATTTCTGATTGAAATAACTCATAAAAGAACCTTCATTTGAGTCTGGGTACAAGTCTATTTCTGATTGAAACTTCTTCTTTCTACTTCATTGCAGCATGCATTTCTTTCTTCCATTCCTCCTCGGATGCCACAGTGGAAGTTCATTCCCAAGAGCAGGAAATAGTTATTGCCTTGGGCAGCAATGTCGGAGATAGGCTTCATAACTTCAACGAGGCCTTGAATATGATGAAGAAATCAGGCATTCAGATTACAAGGCATGGCTGTTTGTACGAAACAGAGCCTGCATACGTAACTGACCAGCCCCTCTTTCTCAACTCTGCTATTCGAGGTATTACAAAATTCGGTCCCCACGAGTTACTAGGAGTGCTTAAAAAGATAGAAAAGGATATGGGACGTACGAACGGGATTAGGTATGGCCCACGACCAATCGACTTGGATATAATATTTTACGGAAAATACAAGATCAATTCTGAGAATCTCATGGTTCCTCATGAAAGAATTTGGGAGAGACCGTTTGTTATGGCCCCATTAGTTGATCTGGTGGGGTCAGATATTGAAAATGATACAGTTGCTTGCTGGAACTCCTTTGCTGACGGACTTTCTAAATCATGGGAAAAATTTGGAGGTGAATCTCTTATTGGGAAAGATGGGTTAAAAAAGGGTACTGCCAATCAAGAATCTCTTATGGGATTGGTCTAAGAAAACTTCTGTTATGGGTATACTAAATCTTACTCCAGATAGTTTTAGTGACGGAGGAAAGTTTCAATCTTTGGAAGCTGCAGTTTCTCAGGCTCGTATAATTGTCTCAGAGGGGGTTGATATAATCGATCTCGGTGCACAATCCACTCGCCCAATGGCAACAAGGGTCCCACCGGAGGAAGAAATGGACAGATTGATCCCTGTCTTGGAAGCTATTGTTAAGATGCCTGAGGCAGAAGGAAAGCTAATATCTGTCGACACTTTTTATTCAGAGGTTGCTTCTGAAGCAGTCAGAAACGGAGCTCATCTTATAAATGATGTATCTGGAGGACAATTAGATTCCAACATGCTTAATGTTGTCGCAGGACTTAAAGTTCCTTATATTGCAATGCACATGAGGGGGGACCCGTCCACAATGCAAAATAGCGAAAATTTGAAATATGATAATATTTGCAAAGATGTTGCTTCGGAGTTGTTCGTTCGGGCTAGAGATGCGGAAATGTCAGGTATTCCATTTTTTATTTTATTTTATTTCTTTTTTTTTTTTAAATGGGTCTTTTTATTAATGAATGTCCCAAGCTATTACAAAAATGACACTTGAAAATGTCTTGGTGGGTATTGAACCCTTGATATTTCATATAGAAAGGGATACCGGATGTCGCTTGAGCTAGATCTTTTTGGCAATGTCAGGTATTCCAGCTTGGAGTATTATACTTGACCCGGGGATTGGATTTTCGAAGAAAATGGAGGATAATTTGGATATTTTAATGGGTTTACCGGAAATTCGAAACGAGATTGGTCGGAAAAGCTTGGCTTTGTCACGTGCTCCGATGTTGATCGGGCCTTCTCGGAAGAGATTTTTGGGTGAAATATGTGGCCGGACTTCTGCTGATAATAGAGATCCAGGGACAGTTGCTTCAGTTACTACTGGGGTTTTGAATGGTGCAAATATTGTAAGAGTGCATAATGTGAGAGATAATGTGGATGCTGTAAAGCTCTGTGATGCAATGCTGAACCGTGTTAGATCTGAATGACTCAGAGATGTAACCACAAGCACTGTTTCAACTGATTTCTGACAATTTCGCTTTTCTGACGATGTGTTTTCGTAGCCTAGTTGGATATTTCTTGACATGTAAAAATCAGTTTTTCGCAAGTTGGAGGAAAAATGAGCTTTTTGTACACACGACTTCATAAAATCTGGGATTTAAACAAAAATGTGCCTCACAAAAATGTCAATGACACACTGTCACTCACAAAGCACATACACTGGCACTCACAAAGCACGTACATGCACGGATACTCAGTAACGCAAGCTGAATTAAAGCATACTGGGCGTATATCTATACAGTAATGCAGGTACATGCTACAGCAGCGCGTGCAAGAAAAATGCAGAATACAACAGATCACAAAAACCCAAAAATGAAACGGACAGCGCCCATTCATCTCTTCCATCTTCTTGGAAATTTCAGTTAATCTTCAATGGACACACGACAGGAAATAAAAACGAAGCTAAGTATTCTGGTTTAAAACTTGAGCTTCAGCAATAGCCATGGGATCATCCTTTGTTTCTGGTTCATCCTTCTCTCCATGTCGCTCCTCCGCCAGCTTTTTCCTATGCAACTCCTCTGCCTCCTCCATTGACTTTTTGTTCTCTGCTTGAATCCGCTGCATCTCCTCCTCTTGTTGTTGCCTTTCAAACCATGTATCCGCATCCGCCCAAACTAAAATTTGGACAATCAAAAATAAATTGTCAGTCCATTCAGAATGCTCACTCAAAACATCTGGATAGTTCTTATCATGCAACTGAACAATCCTCTAGGAGAGCACAATAAGAGATGATTCAATGCTGTATGCAGAAGCGAAACCTTGAAGTGTTGAAAATTTTAATCAAAATAATCACAATGCTTGGATCTCTCCCCTGACTCTGACTATGGATTAAACCCCACAAGAATCTGATTGATATAAGATAACACGTAGAAATTGAACGAAGTATGGTGCTTTCTCCAAACGACCATCTTCTTCAAAACAAAGACATTATATCCTACCATTAAAAAGAAGACAGCATTGGCAGATATGAAATCCATTAGCTGAAGTCCTCAAAAGCACGAGAGGTCATGAAGAACAAGTAAAAAAAACAAATATCAAAACATTAAGCATCAATTAGAGACACACTCGCTTATTTTAGTTAGATCAAAAGGAGAGGGGGAAAAAAGTAATGGGGGCAAAAAAAGAACAAAAAAGAGAGACTCATTTACATGTATTATCTATCTACCATAACGCCTCAGTCATTTGTCTCTCCTATGTCAAAATCATTTCCTTTTTCTCTGCTTTCATTTGGAGAATCGAAATGAATCTTATAAGATATGTAATCATATGAGTCTCTTCCTTCATTCAACTTAGCCTTTCTACCCTAAATATGTCCATATACTTTCTCAAGCTCATAAGTTAACATGCGGTAGTTTTATCTTTTCAGAGGCAAAAGAAGAACTTGCCAAATACCAAACCATAGAACATATCAATCACATAAAAGGGAAAATCCTCAAAATCAAACTCAAAGGACATCATATTTCATTAAAATGCCTGGTGACTAGAACTAAAACCGAAACGTGAAATTTAAGATATAAGGCTTTCAATAAATTATCCCAAGTGACCCCTACATCTGAATTGAAGACCAATGGGAAGATAAGATTAAACAGATACCTTCAGCAAACTAATGCAACCTCTCAAACAGATTTTAAATAACACCATTAATCACGTGAATTAAAATTTATTGAGCAAGATCCTAGACCAATATATTCACTATGACGCTAATTTCATATGCAAATTATCACGTTAAAGAGTAAATATAGCCTAATTAGAAGTTCAAAACACTGTGGATTAAGAGCATCGGAAGCAATAGGTTTTAAGGGGGTGAAATGATAAAGAAACTATAGTCATATAGTTTGGTTTCATTCACTTTCTCAATTCACCATATTTTTCTCTATTGGTATGATTTAAGGAGCCACATGTTCTATCACCATTTCCAAATCAAAGAAATATAAGGAACATAGTTTGAATAGACCCTTGCAAACACATCCTTCCTAATAACTGTAGAACCCAGAACGCTATCTGCTATTTGCTTACTCAATTATAAACTCTCAGTTGTTGAAATGATATTGATTTCTACCCACAGAATAATACACACTCCAGTAGAAGGAACTAATTCCAAGGCTTTTTTACGTCGGTCGAGGTATTTATAAATCCGTAGTAATGAGATAATGGATTAGTTTTGAGGATGCCACTTTCGCACCTACGGTCTCTAGAATTCCCTCTTTTGTCATCCGACACCGACAGTCTGGTTTATGAGTCAAAGGCTGGTAAAAGGCTGTTTGTGGGGTATCAATCTGGACTTCTTAGACCTATATGCATGCATATATATCACAAATAATGAGTTGTGACATGTAGTGGACGGGTTAAAACCACCCATATATAGAGGCCAGGTTTGTGTTCTCAAAATTATAAGGATCATCAAAATCTTCTTTCTCACTTCCTAACTAACGTATGTAGTAATGAAAATTTTTACAACCTCTTTCAACCATCGAACTAAAGGCTAATGTCCCCCTAACATTAAATCATCCCCCACAATATTCAGTTCAAATTAGTTATGTAACTGAACTCAGAGCTAAGAGGAACAGAATCGCATTGAGTAGGATTTGAATATCTAACTTTGGTTCTCTTTCTTTCTTTCTTTTTTTTTTCCTTTTTTTTTATTTTGAAGAGGTGAGTGGATGGAAAGAAATCCACCTTCACAACCAGAAAACAGATGATAGTGATAAGAAGGTGAAGTAAGACATAGGCTAACAACCAAACAGTACACCACACTACCGACTGTGACAGAAGGGAAAACAAAATTTCCCAACCGTACATAATTTATAGAGGACATCAACCTAAGCAAAACACTAACGCCCAGTCTCTCTTATGATTAACCTGTGACATTGGGCTTCGGAGACTCACGTTTTATTGAAATGAACTCAGCTATAACCCGGCAAAATATTGAAGTTACAGGTGCTAATGAAAATGATCATTAAGTAAATCCCCAACAATGCTTTAACTCTAAAATTTCATATCTTAAATACTGACAACGCCGCTGTAGACCGAGTTTGGCTTGCTCAGGTGTAGCACATTATTTTCAACAAGGTCGAATTAAAGTCTTCTTTTTCTTCAAAAGGCTCGAATTAAAGTTTTAACTAGCACTTAACTAGTTGGATCAGTCCCTGGCAAACTTCTAATCGACCCTTTTAACTGCAGTTTAACTCATTTGATTACTTAATGAGTCAAGCTCAAATAAGTTGATTTTTCAAACTTCAACACAATTGTAACATGATTCTCCTGAATATACTTCACTCCCTCCGTCTCATAGTAATATGCAAAAATACACATTTTGGTCGTCCCATAGTAATATACAAAGTCCCAAAATGGAAATAATTTATTACTTTCTAAATAATGAGACCCACTTGTCATACTCGGAACAACCCTACCCCACTTTCTCTCTCCTACGCAACTATCTATACTCGCAAGTCGCAACACATCACCTTTTTAACCTTCTTTCTTAATTCTAGTGCCAAGGCAATTTGTGCATATTACACGGAGGAAGTATGCTCCATTTAGCTTCAAACTGGGAACAACAAGACATGATTGACTTACAAATGTAACTAAGAATGATCACTAACCCACCGACTTTAGTAAATTGACTAGCTATACAGAACTAAAAATTAGACCTAATTTTAGTCAACGAAACACAAACACAAACACACTTGCGACACAGGGAGCTAGGGTTTAAGAGGGACTTACTAGGTTGAGCGGCCCAACCCTGTTCACCACCCTTGATTTTCTCAGGTAGGGCATAATTAACAGTAAGAACGCGGCCATAGAGCTCCGCTCCGTCCATATTATCCATGGCGGCGGCGGCGTCTTCTCTCTCTAGAAAAGTGACGAAACCGAATGACCTGTGCTTTTGAGTAGCCTGATCCAAAGGGGTTTTCACATCCTTAATGTCTCCAAACGGTATGAATGCCGAATGTAGTATGGCTTCGTTGACTTCATCCGCCAATCCACCTGTTCATACCCATCAACACCATTATCAATCATCACCCATAGACAATGAATATGCAACTGTTTGCGTGTTTTGAAGGGATTTTTCTTACCTACGTAGAGAGTGTTCTTCTGTACTTGCTGATTCATTCTGCCGTCGGCGTCGCCGGCGTTGTTTGGGAGAGTGTTGTTATTGGGCTGCACGGAGTGGGACTGATATGATGTGTATTCACTCCATATTTCTCTCCAAAGCCCAGCCCAACATTTTTAGTTTTTATGTACTCCCTCCCTCCGTCCCGCCCCAAGGGGCCCAAAAATCCTTTTTGGGCGTCTCATCATTATTATTTGAAGCAACCCAAAAATGGAAAAAATGGAAAGTTTTTTATTACTTCTTTATTTCTTTATTTGTGAAATCCACTTATCATACTCACAATAAATATCCACTAACTATTTCATACCCTACTTTCTCTTTCCTACATCACTTTTCATACTCACAACATTTATTTTACTATATACTTTTTCTCTTATAAACAAAGGGATATTTAAGGCAGAACACTTTTCAACCCTCAAACTAGCAACTTTTAGCATTTAAACTAACAATATTTTAAGACTCCCTTCTTCCATCGTTTCATTTTATTTTTTTTAATTATATTATTGATACACCATTAACAATACTATCAATAATAATCAATTTTCTCATAACATTCAAGGATCAAAACTAAGCAATTTCTGTCCTTTATTTCACTTGCATCATATATGTAACCAAAAATAAGGGTCGATCATTCCAACCCTCAGAATTTATGAAAAATAAAAAATAATGGTGGGTTCTTAATAACTATCTATAGGTCTAATGATTCAAATAATGTCACAACAGCTCCTCGAGTCGAAACCTTCAAACTCCTTTTACTACTTCCTCCGCAAGTACAAGAATGTCACGACCACAGAGATGCCAACAACAGCCACCGGAACAACCCAATACTGCTTAGTAAAGTTGGCTACAAGCTCAGACATGTTTTTACTATTTTGCTCCTTGCTTTCTTCTTCTGAGATGTCAGGGGCAGATGTGTCTAACTCTCCAATGCAGAAGGTCTCCATTTGCTCCCTTGCACTCTTGCTGTGCCCAGCATCTTCAAATTCTTCTGTCGCGTCTTTTCCTTCAAACACAGTTATAGGCCCAAATTATAAGCCTAAATGCAAAGAAGACTGTTTAAGGTAAGCCCAACCCGGCCCTTCCCTGGACCCCACTAATAGTGAGAGCTTGTGTAGCACGAGGTTACCCTTTAGAAGTAATAAATGTTTTGGAAGAGTGTTTTTTAGTATGTAGTTGTACCTGTTGCTGCTAGGAGGACATCATCTCCACCAGGGTGTTCGTCCAAATAAGTTGACACATCATATACCTGGTCATGCAAAGTCAAGCGATCTCAATATTTAGGACATGCAAATGTGGAAACGGAATGCTGGTTAATTGACAGTGTAGCTGTAGCTGTACCTCGTAAGTGCTTTATACAAAGATAAAAAAGATCTAAGTTCTGCAGAAAAATGTTTCCAATCCCTACCTGTGACTTACAACCTAAGTTGATCCATAAATTTGATTCCTCCGCTAATATTTTCATTATTATAATACGTGCTTTTACCAAAACTGACAGGAGTTTTAAGATTAAATTCTTTCGGTTGTATCCTCATGAACATAACAATACTCCAGTCCTTTTACTTGTCAATGAAAAAGTTTTATGTGATCATTTCAAGTACTTGAGTTGTATCCTCATGGCAGCTACAGAGGCCCAGGTCCAAAACATAATCCGAAAGCAGATATATACTTACAGAAGGGCCACTAACGGCTTTCTGATGATAAGAAGCATTGGGTTTAATAGGTACAGTTCCACGCGAACATCACCAAGTGCTAATTACTGAACAAATCATTTGCATGGACTAGTGCAAACTATTGAAACATCTTCTCCAAGTAAGAGTTCACTGATCTTCACTTTTATGTAAATGATAGACAAAATACGCATATCAAGCAGCCCTTTTTACAAGGAGCTGTCGGATCTACTATAAGTTGGGTCTTCATACAGGCCTTACTCCATAAGATATGGTGCTTAGTGCCCACAATCAAGCTACTAAGCTACATATTTAACAATGCACAAAGAATTACAACCACCAAAGAAAAGGAAATAGAATGGAAGGGAAATCACAACAATATCCATCAGAAAACAAAAGGTGATATAATCCAACACAATCAGAAAATAATCAATCAATAATCAGTTCACTGCAATGAGGTGACCAAATCATTGAATCACCCAGTGCAAAAGAAAATATGTATTGAATGATAGAAACATAGCATTAACATAATTAACGAGATATCAAAACCTGTTGGTTTTCATTTTGTGAGGACCTATGGTGGTAATGGCAAGTAACATTGTAACACATTCACATATAATATCATAGCTTTACAAACCTATATCACCCTTATTTCCCTGACCAAAACTACTATAAATACTCGAGAATTTTGTCCAATATACAGTGCAACACCATCTATAAGATGCCTCCAAATCTTGAACCCGAAAACAGTAAAAAGCATGTCTTCCTTTGTCCAGGGAAAGATGAATGTGAGTTCCATACTATTCTATGATATCAGTCTACATATACCTATAGGCCTAGTTTAGCATATGGGAATAGACGTGTGGGAATGGGTATGCAATAACTAGGTATCTGAAATCTGGGAATGATGGAAATTAAATATTCTGTTTCTCATGTTTGGTCTTTGCTTATGTCTAAGCTAAAAACATGGACATTAGATTACCATTCGTACATTTGGTTCATATGCCTATCTAAAGTATTATTTTATCTTTAATTTTTATTTTAGTTTAACAACCTAAAATAGTTACAACTTACAAATTGCACTCTTTTTTTACTAACTCAAATTCGTCAAACTTAATTTCAAAAAATAAATAAGATGTCAGAGATTTATATTTAATAGTTTATATAAGTTCATAAATAAATTACATTCAATTTAGGTAATCAATCAAATGTTCGAATTTGTATGTGTGTGTGTGTGTGTGTGAGAGAGAGAGAGAGAATTGAAATAATTGAGATTAGAGGTGAAGACTTTGGGCTGAAGAAGACCGCTGAATTGTCTTTGGAGTTGCTCGGAAGTGATTATACATCTAAGACAAAGAGCAGGTATGCTTTTTGTCTTCGTACTTTGAGAGATAAGTTCATGCTCCCGATGAGGAGGAAGATATTGATAAATACGTTAGGGCCTACGTTTTGTATATGTTAGGAATGGTTTTCCTAACCAGTATGACTTCTACCACCGTGCTAGGAATGTACCTTCCGCTGTTGAAGAATGTCAATGAAATTAAAGAGTATGCATGGGGGGCAGCTTTATTGGCCCATTGTTATTCAGAGCTTGGGAAGACTAAAAAAACATGGGTTGGCCCAACCGCATTTATGGAGGTAAAATAGTTCTATTTTTTATAACGTATGTCTTCGAATAAATGTCGCAATTTTCATTTCTGTGTGTCCCAAAATAAGTGTCACATTTTTAAAAATAGATAGTAGAAAGTTTGGTCATCTACCAATTGGATAAGTAAACCAAATTTAGTGATACATTGGTTCATTCACTGCCAATAATCTGCCATGTGACAGATTTATTTTACAAGTGCTGATGCATGTTTTTATTGAAGCTCATGCCCCATTAGGTTCATGCTTTTAATAATGTAATCTTTTCCCCTTCATGTACTCACTCAAATGGCTATAAAAGCCTTGGTGTAACCATATTTGGACAACTGAGAGTAATAATAAAAAATCCATAAGAGAGTGCAAAGTTGTAGAATATTCTCTCCTCTGACACTTAGAAAATTCCATCACTACCTAAGTTTAATTGTTTTACAGATATTGAAACTATATACTTTGCAGGTGTTCTTCTTCGAGCACATACCATCTCTCGTGGAGACATTGTATCCCAAGTTTGGAGGTTTGGATAGAATAACCAAAGCTCACCCTTTAGTGCGCTCTTACACTAATGCTCTGGAGTTGGTGAGTAAGAATAACCACAAACGAGCTAGCAGCGGTCAGATTCGAGCGTTTTTAGGAACAACTACTGTAAATAATTTGATGAAAGTCACAATTTTGAATATCAATGAAGTGTTGTGCATGTTCCCACAAAATGTTCATGAGAAGCATTTGGAGAATGATACTGAATGTGCAAGTCTGATGAGCTTACACACTTGTACATTCAGTATAATGAGTTTAACCAGTGTTCTAAAAGACCCCGCCTAAGGGCGCCTAGGCTCCGCATAGGCGCTAGGCCCCTCTCCAACGCCTAGTTCTAAGCCCCGCCTAGGTCCTGACTAATCCCGACTAGTCCCCGCCTAGGCGCTAGGCCCGGCTCCGCCGCCTAGCATCCGCCTAGCGCTTTTTAGAACCTTGAGTTTAACAATGCTGCCTCTACTGTCATGAATCGTCTCTCCTAATCCATTTCACACTTATGTTTGTCCCAGGTTTTGAGCAGGCCGTATGAGATTTTTGATTCATTTGTGCCTCAATCAATGGTGAACCAGCTGATCATAGCCCTTTCTTGCACAACAATTTTGAATTTCAATGAAGTGTCATTGATATGCCCACATAATGTTCATGAGAAGTTTGGGCTCCTGAACACTTGACATGGTGGAACAAACTACCCCCCTTGATTAAAGCTTATTCCAGAAAACATAAAGAAGACTGGGCTTCCAAATATGAAGTGCATGTGTTGCGATGGTTGGAGTGGAAAGAACATCTAATTACACATAAAGCACTAGTATTGGGGGCTGCTGAAATGGATGTGGATATAAGAGATTTCTTTGCCGAATAGAATAATGATGAGGGACCAGGAGAGTCCTAGGGAAGAGGGTGAGAATAATGAGGAGAATCCTGAGGAAGAGGAAAATGGTGAAGCAGATGATGCCTATGATCGACGTGACGAAGAGGAGAATGGTGAAGAAACTGATGGCTATGGTCGACATGAGGAAGGGGAAGAAACACAATCAAAACTGTTCATTCCAAAAAGACAATTGGAGCCCATTCCGATTCGAACCCTCAACCCCGTCCGAATCCAGCCCATCGTAATCCCCACCCTCAAGCCGACCCCCAGCCTCAAATCAATTCAAAGTTTCGTCCGAATCCAGGCCATCGCAATCCCCATCCTCAAGCAGACCCCCAGCCTCAAATCAATCCAAAGTTTGTAAAGGAAATCGGAAATGCACAGAAATGGGGAAAGTAAACACAGGGTCTTAACTAGAAAATCCAAACTTCCCAAGAGATTTGAAGATGCTGGTGAATATGCCTCTATAATCCTCCGGATAAAACGCCAGTAATAGGTAAGTGGTTAGTTGTTTTAAATTTTTACTCCCTTCGTCACAAAATGAATGTCCGTTTTTTGCTCTTGATCGAAACAAAATGGTCATTCATTTCGGATGTGGGAGTAGTTATTATAGATGTTGAATCACATGTTGGAGCTAGGGATTCCATCATTTTGTATTCTATCTGCTATGTGTTTCTCCTGAATCCAAATCTACTCCCTCCCTATAGTGCCTCCTAATATCCCTCTTTAATTTAATTGGTCCAACTCATCTAATATAATTACTTTCCTAACATCTTCAATCATCTTAATCTAATTCAAAACCCTAGCCTTCTTCTGAACAACAAATTGATTTTATAGCCCCCCCTCCTTTTCCTTTTCTAAAACAGATTGCTGCATGTGGTTGTGAAAACCAATAAATCATTACTACTGATCAAAAGATGTTTTATGTCGGGGAAAACTTATAAATCTTGTTGTTGGCAAGTTTGACTGCAAGATCTAATGTTTTCTTTGCAAAGTAACACAATTTTTCATTATCATACTAAGATAAGGAGAGGTCGGCTCAAAAGGTAGAGAAAGGGCTATAGACATATTTTGTAGTGCTGAACAGTCTATAATATCTTTCATCACTGTCACCATTAAAACATATAAACAAAACACATATTGCAATTATAATGGTTCCCTGAATTAATATCACAGATTAGTTTTAAATTGTTCCTTCAAATCATTTGTTAAGAAATATCAATTCCAAAGATTTTATATGATCAATTCCCTAAATCAGTACCTGCTGTTGTATTAAACTTTTGCTAAAGTTTTTCAAACCTGTATATGCTGAAGTATTAGCTTCTGTACGAATGTTCATGTAGATTGTTTAGTTATTAAGCAAAGAGAGAATTGGAAGCAATGCTTATTGCAGCTGTACTATCACAGAAAATGAGAGTTGGAAATGCAACAGAAACCTGTAAATCTTTGAGAAGAGCATGCAGCCAAATAAGCTCAAAAGTAGTTGTTGCCAAAGCCCTATACTCTGACTCTTCAGAGTATAGGGCTTTGACAAATAATCTCCTCCCTCCGTACAATACCTCTTATTATGCCTCCTCAATTTTATTGGTCCAACACATCAATCGCAAATTACTATTCCCACCCCCTAATTTTATCTCTTTTTCCCGTCAGCATAATCTTTTCCCAGCCGTCAAGACGATACAAACACACAATTGTATTCCACACACAACAATTCTCTCTTTGCTTAATAACTAAACAATCTACGTGAACATTCGTGCAGAAGTTAATACTTCAGCATATACAGGTTTGAAAAACTTTAGCAAAAGTTTAATACAGCAGCAGATACTGATTTAGGGATTTGATCATATAAAATCTTTGGAATTGATATTTCTTAACAGTGGATTTAAAGGAACAATTTAAAACTAATCTGTAATATTAATTCAGGGAACCATTATAATTGCAATATGTGTTTTGTTTTAATGGTGACAATGATGAAAGGCATTATAGATTGTTCAGCACTACAAAATATGTTCATAGCCCTTTCTCTACCTTTTGAGCCAACCTCTCCTTAGTATGATAATGAAAAATTGTGTTGCTTTGCAAAGAAAACATTAGATCTTGCAGTCAAACTTGCCAACAGCAAGATTTATAAGTTTTCCTGACAGTTTGAAAACATCTTTTGATCAGTAATGATTTATTGGTTTTCATAACCACAGGCAGCAATCTATTTTAGAAAAGAATAAAAAAGGGGGGCTATAAAATCAATTTGTTGTTCAGAAGAAGGCTAGGGTATTGAATTAGATTAAGATGATTGAAGATGTTAGGAAAGTAATTATATTAGATGAGTTGGACCAATTAAATTAAAGAGGGATATTGGGAGGCACTATAGGGAGGGAATAGATTTGGATTCAGGAGAAACAGCATGCTTGAGATAGAATCTGAAAATGATGGAATCCCTAGCTCCAACATGTGATTCAACATCTATAATAACTACTCCCACCATCCCGAAATGAATTACCATTTTGTTCTTGATCAAGAGCAAAAAACGGACATTTATTTTGTGACGAAGGGAGTAAAAATTTAAAACAACTAACCACTTACCTATTACTGGCGTTTTATCCGAAGGATTATAGAGGCATATTCACCAGCATCTTCAAATCTCTTGGGAAGTTTGGATTTTCTAGTTAAGACCCTGCGTTTATTTTCCCCATTTCCATTCATTTTTGTGCATTTCCGCTTCCCTTTACAAACGTTGGTTTGATTTGAGGCTGGGGTTCTGCTTGAGGATGGGGATTGCGATGGCCTGGATTCGGACGAAACTTTGGATTGATTTGAGGCTGGGGGTCGGCTTGAGGATGGGGATTGCGATGGGCTGGATTCGGACGAAACTTTGGATTGATTTGAGGTTGGGGGTTCAAATCGGAATGGGCTCCAATTGTCTCTTTGGAATGAACTGTTTTGGTTTTGATAGCCATCAGTTTCTTCCCCTTCCTCTTGTCGATCATAGCCATCAGTTTCTTCACCATTCTCCTCTTCCTCACGTCGATCATAGGCATCATTTGCTTCACCATTCTCCTCTTCCTCATGATTCTCCTTATTATTCTCACCCTCTTTCCTAGGACTCTCCTGGTCCCTCCCCATGTCCTCAGCATTATTCGGCAGCAAATCTCTTATATCCACATCCATTTCAGCAGCCCCCAATACTAGTGCTTTATGTGTATTTAGAAGCACAGTCTTCTTTATGTTTTCTGGAATAAGCTTTAATCAAGGGGGTAGTTTGTTCCACCAGGTCATTGTTCAGGAGCCCAAACTTCTCATGAACATTATGTGGGCTTATCAATGACACTTCATTAAAATTCAAAATTGTTGTGCAAGAAAGGGTTATGATCAGCTGGTTCACCATTGATTGAGGCACAAATGAATCAAAAATCTCATACGGCCTGCTCAAAACCTGGGACAAACATAAGTGTGAAATGGATTAGGAGAGACGATTCAGGACAGTAGAGGCAGCATTGTTAAACTCATCATACTGAATGTACAAGTGTGTAAGCTCATCCGACTTGCACATTCAGTATCATTCTCCAAATGCTTCTCACGAACATTTTGTGGGAATATGCACGACACTTCATTGATATTCAAAATTGCTAAATTGTGACTTTTATCAAATTACTTACAGTAGTTGTTTCCAAAAACGCTCGAATCTGACCGCTGCTAGCTCTTTTGTGGTTATTCTTACTCACCAACTCCAGAGCATTAGTGTAAGAGCGCACTAAAGGGTGAGCTTTGGTTATTCTATCCAAACCTCCAAACTTGAGATACAATGTCTCCACGAGAGATGGTATGTACTCGAAGAAGAACACCTGCAAAGTATATAATTTCAATATCTGTAAAACAATTAAACTTAGGTAGTGATGGAATTTTCTAAGTGTCAGAGGAGAGAATATTCTACAACTCTGCACTCTCTGATGGATTTTTTATTATTACTCTCAATTGTCCAAATATAGTTACACCAAGGCTTTTATAGCCATTTGAGTGAGTAGGGGAAAAGATTACATTATTAAAAGCATGAACCTAATGGGGCATGAGCCTCAATAAAAACATGCATCAGCACTTGCAAAATAAATCTGTCACATGGCAGATTATTGGCAGTGAATGAACCAATGTACCACTAAATTTGGTTTACTTATCCAATTGGTAGATGACCAAACTTTCTACTATCTATTTTTAAAAATGTGACACTTATTTTGGGACAAACAAAAATGAAAATTGCGACATTTATTCGAAGACAGATGTAATAAAAAATAAAACTATTTTACCTCCATAAATGCGTTTGGGCCAACCCATGTTTTTTTAGTCTTCCCAAGCTCTGAATAACAATGGGCAAATAAAGCTGCCCCCATGCATACTCTTTAATCTCATTGACATTCTTCAACAGCGGAAGGTACATCCCTGGCACGGTGATAGAAGTCATACTGGTTAGGAAAATCGTTCCTAACATATACAAAACGTAGGCCCTAACGTATTTATCAATATCTTCCTCCTCGTCGGGAATTGTCATGAACTTATCTCTCAAAGTACGAAGACTGAAAGCAGATCCGCTCTTTGTCTTGGATGTATAATCACCTCCGAGCAACTCCAAAGACAATTCAACGGTCTTTTTCGGCCCAAAGTCTTCACCTATAACTGCCATTCCGTTAATACGGAGGCCAAGAATCCTAACCACATCATCAAGCGTAGGTGCAATTCTAACATTGTTAATAGTGAAATACCGGCCATTGCGGTCATAGTATTCTCTAAATACATCCAGCATCTCCATATTGGCCTTATAGTCGAAATTACATAAATGGGCTTTCTCCAACCCACTTCCTATTAGTTTATTCAACACCCTTAAATTAGGATGCTATAGTCCAGCTGATGCAAGTTTATCCCCAGAAAAGACAGATTCTGAGTTATCAAGTAGCTTCAGATTTAGGAAAGTATTCAATGTTTTTACATAATTACATTACTTGTCCACTGTAAATCAAATCATAGTAAAGCAGGAAGCGTCCAGATTATATCAAATTCCAATAATCAATTGAGAGTAAATGTCTCAAACTTCAGAATTAACATAAGTTAGAAAACTTCAGAAACTAAAACCCACATTTCATATTTTCCAAAGCAGAAAATCTTCTTTATCAGATGCTATTACCATTGAAAGAACTCCTTCAACAAGCATAACCAAATTACATGACAATTATACCACCCAAGGCCAATAAGTGAAAACAAACAAGTAGAGATCAAATCAAACCCAAATTCACATACAATTAAACAACAATCAATCAAAAAAAAAAAAAAGAATAAACCCGCTAAACCCTAGCCTCACACCAACGTATCCATGGCATGTGTATAACAAAAAATCAGGTTTGAATTAAAGATATGTAGGGAGGGAGAGAGGGAGAGAGAGAGAGACCTTGCCGTCAATGACGACCCAGCAATCGTCCTTGGAGTTGTGCTGAGCTGCTTCTTTCATACTGTATAACTTTGTTAACGTTGGCATTCTTCCCCCTTTTCTTCTTCTTCTTTTCTTCTTCTTCTTCTTCTCACTGTTTGCGTGTGTTTTCTCCAAAACTTAACAATGGTTGTGGTCCACACACAAGTACACAACAATGGAATAAATAATAAAATAACTCTCTCTCTCTCTCTCTCTCTCTCTCTCTCTCTCTCTCTCTACTCTGATGGAGCTTAATGGTCATTGGCCAATTTGTTCAGCCCTAAACTATTGTTAGTGTTTGGTGGACTGAGCCTTGGACTAATCTGGACTTAGACTTGGGCTTAGGTCCAATAATGTACCATTATCAAGTGGGCTTTTAATGGCCCAAAAAATACAAGTTGTTGAATAAAGATAATATCCCTATTATTTTATCAATAATCAGAATAATAAAAAATAATTACGATGGTGGGTTAAGCTTGCCCACCAATATACTCCCTCCGTCCATTGATAACTTCACCTTTTGTTAAAACGGGTGTCCCGTTAAAAGCTTCACCTTTCTTAAAATGGCAAAAAATCTTTACTATTTCACTCACTAATTCTCTTTCCTACTTTACTTTTACACTCACAACACTTTTCAAATTTATTATTCCCTCTACTCATTATCTCTCTTATTTTACTTTTATACTGACAACACCTTCTCCTTTCTCCTATTTTCCTTAATTTACGTGCCAAGCTCAAAATGGTGAACTAATCAACGGAACGGAGGGAATATATTTTTGGGAGACTTTGCCAAGTGGATTAAGGTTTGCTTAAGGATAAAAATTAAATTTATCACATAAAAATATGTCACGTAAAAGTGTCAAGTAATTTTGTACAAATTTTATAAAAACAAAGTTGAATAAAATTGACAAAAATACTATTTTTAATACCCATTTAAAAAAGATTAAAGTAAAGGGGTCAGATGACCCACACCTATATAGCATGACTTTGGCATTATCGTGAACCGTATACTCTCTTCATCCCATTCTAGTCGGGATTTTCTCTCTCAATACAATATGAAAATTAAGATATACTCCATCCGTCCCATAGAACATTACACGTTTACTATTGAGAACGGAAAATAAGGAATAATGTTATTAAAGTAGGTGTTGTGAGTGGGAGGAGAGAGAATGAGTGGAGAGAATAGTAAATTATAATGGTGTTGTGAGTATTAAAATAATGTAGGAGAGAGAATGAGTGGAGAGAGTAGTGATTTAAGGTTTCCTTTTTAGGAAAGTGGGACTTTAAAGAGGGACGCCCAAAATAGCAAAAGGGGTAATGTTCTATGGGACGGAGGGAGTATTAATAAAATAAGAGGTGAGAGAACGAGTGAAGTAGGTATTATAAATATGAAAAGTAAAATAAGAAAAAGAATGGGTGTGAGAAATAGCAAGGGATTTGTGGTTGTGAGTATAACAAGTGAGTCTTATTTAATATAAAAATAATATAAATTTGTCATTTTGGGATGTAATAATTCGAGTGAAACGTTTAAAGAGTTAAGTACTTATTTCGTTCTCAACCTATAGTCACTTTTTCGTCCTAAATGTATTTATTTTTTACGTTTTCGCCCTCTACCTTGTTTTTTGTTGTTAATGTCGTTCTTTCGTCACTTGACCATCCATTTGATCGTTAAAAAATTGTCACGTGGCATGTCAAGTTATTGAAATGCTGAGTTGGCATTAAGATTCTATAAAATAGGCTGAGGTGAAAGTATTAAGGGATGAAAGTGTATAGTTTTAAACTATAAACCACTTATTAAAGTAACTTTTTAATATATTTTAAAAATAATTTTTCTTTTAGAGAATAAAACTGTTCTTTTGTTTTTTAGCAAACAAAAAATAAAAATACTATTTTCATTTAAAAAATTATTATTATTGCTTATTGCTTAAAATATACTCCCTCCGACCCAGCCCAATTGAAACTTATTTCCTTTTTGATCCGTCACAGCCCAATTGAGACTGTCCAAAATGGAAGGAAATCTTTACTATTTTTCCCACTCATTCTCTCTCCTATTTTACTTTTACACTCACAACACCAATCAAATCACTATTCCTTCCACTTATTCTCTCTCCTATTTAATTTTTCATACTCACAACATTTTCTTTCACTTTTTCTCTCTCTTACTTTTCCTTAATCTGTGTGCCCAAAAATTTTGGTCTCAATTGGACTGGGACGAAGGAAGTATTTTTTATTAGTTATTCATTATGCTATAATTATATAATTCGTTTTCACTAAATTTACATCATTAAAAATTTCTCCATAGTTTTTTTATTTATCAATTTCATATTTTTTATCTTTTCCTTTTAATTAGAATTTAAATTATTACAATAAATTATTTGAAATAATTCATTATCATCAGACTAATTCTTCAGGTCAATCTTTACAACCACCGCCTCACTACCACCTCCATCGCCACCATCACCTCACTACCACCTCCATCACCACCATCATCATAATCATAACAAAAATAGAAAAAAAAAACAACAGTATCAGATAGAGAGGTTCAACGCAAAACGAAGGTGGATCAATCCCACACCTACGGTGTAATTTTTCAAAATTGTTCAACTGCTAACACTCCAACCGTTCCAACAGCCAAAACCCTAAATCTCTGCTGAGAAACAGAGCCACATAAAATTGAAATTGAAATTGTCAATCAAACATACCATCCACCGATGGATTTGATCCAGACCCTCACAAATTTTACTTTCTGAGGCTCAAATTGAAAACAAGGACAGACTAGCAAATTTGCTATGAGAGAGAGACAGGGAAGAAGCAGCACCTTGAGAGAGAGACAGAGAAGAAGCAACATCTTGAGAGAGAGAGAGGAAAATGGTGGGTGGGGGTGTAAGGGAAATTTTGCTCGACAGCCGACGGCGGTGGGGAAAATGCCCCACTTCGATCTGGAGCCGATGGTGGCGACGGCCATTAACGACGGTGGATCTGAAGAATGCATGTGGGTCAGCTTAGGCGAGGAGTCGGCGAGTAATTAGGGGAGGGGAAGGAGTTGGGATCTGAGAGGGAGAAAGAAGAAACGGCGGCTGTTTTGAGAAGGGGGAAGATGGTGAGTTGGGAAGAAGGCGAAGGTGATTAAGAGGGTGAGGGTCGTTGGTGACGGCGATGGTGTCGGCAACAACGACGGTGGCAACGGTGACGCAACAACGATGGTGGTGACGGCCATTAACGACGACCATTAACGAAGAAGATGACCGTAGAGGGAAAAGAGAGAGAGAGAGAGAGAGAGAGAGAGAGAGAGAGAGAGAGAGAGAGAGAGAGAGAGAGAGGAGAGAAGGGTTTCCAAATAGATCTAGGATTAGGGTTTGAGAATTTTATATAAATGATAAATGTTTAATTTTAACCCTATATCTATGAAAAACAAATTAAATGTCTTTAGTTTAATATTTTACACTTTTCTCCCCTAATACTTTCACCTCAGCCAACATTATAAATTTGTAAGGTCAACTCAGCAATTTAATAATGTCAATGTGCCATATAGGCATATTTAAAGGAGGAATGGATGGAAAATTGACGAAATGACGACATCAACCAAAAATCAAGAGGTTATGGGGGAAAACGAAAAAAAAATACAATCAGGACGAAAACGAAAAATTGACTATAGGTTGGGGACAAAATAGGTACTTATCTCAACGTCTAAAATAGCAAAATTATTCTAAGTCGGATGAAACAGTAAATATCTTTTAACGTAAGAAAAACTAGTTTTAATATTATTCAACTCTGCAACACATCTTTCATGACATTTAACTTCCAATCATGATGCTTTTTTTAAGCCTCCAATCATGATGCTTAAGGTTTACAAAATGATATTCTACTAGTATAATTTTCTTTTAGGTTATTTTAGCAGAAAAAAATGTGGCAAAGGGTCTTTTATATGTTAACATGTGCTATATTTACACGGTTTTTTTTTGGAGTTGCTTTTCCACGGTTTAATTTCCTTTTTCCCAAGTGCTAATCAAAATTAACAGTGTCTTTGTTTCCTAACTTTCTTTGGTATGTTTTTATATTTTAACCCCTCTATATTGACGTTGATGGATGATATAGTGAAAAATGTAAATTAGTTGACTGTGGGGGGTAAAGATTATAATTTTCAAAGAAATTCAATAAGTTTTCCGTCAACTCCTGTTAAAAAATTAACACTCTTTCAGATATTACACCATAATGCAATAAAATATAAATGTTGGGAATAGACAATGTTGGAAACTCATGTGGGGTGTTAATTGTAAATTTTCTTGTTCGGACAATTTCAATACCAAGAATTGGATTTGAGACTGCCAATTAAGAGACTTTTGAGAAAAGATTTGAATATAAGACAATAGCAGAGATGGAAATTGTCAATGCACTTACTGCATGAACCTTAATCACCATATACTCTTTACGTCCAAAAAAAATAATCCAAATTTACTTGGATCAAAAAGCAAATTTTAATATTTTTTTTTACATTTATATTGGGACGGTGGGAGTACAGTATTAGTATTGCATTCTTCCCTCACTTTTTTTTAGATTGCCTTCAAAACCTACCATAGTTACACAACTTATACTATGCTAATATCAAGACTGAGTCCGGGCGCATTTGCTTGTTAGTTAGACAAAAGGTCACGAAATTTAGGGCTCCGTTTAAGGACTTTCTACCGATTCATCCTTGGTGGAAGGCTGGTAAGGATGGAAGAAAAAGGAGCGTAGAAAGTCTTACAAAAACTTCTGGGGAGAAGTCTGTTTGAAACTGCTTGAAATGTCACTCAAAATCTGTTAAGCTCCATAGAAGTGGCTTGTCTACTTATCTTTTTTCTTCATTTGCCTTTGCAGAGGGCATATAAACCTGCAACTGACCATCATCACTAGCTATGGCAAAAGCACCTGAGTCTGAATCGTCTGCCTCAATACATGATACATTGGCTCCTGATTTCAGAAGGGAAAAAAAAAAAAGTTAATCTCGGACTTCATCGTCAATTTAACACCAATTGGGAAAGGCTGCAAAGTCAAAAATGATCCCCCCTCCCCCAACATAGTGATGAACAAATGAAAGCTATTGATATTGTTGGGATGCAAAATGATGTCTGTTATACCATAGTTGTAGAACTTCTGCATCCCCAGTGTGAAGCAGAATCAGAAAGCACTTTTAAGAGCTTTCCACTTAAGACCACTTTCAAGCATCTTTGAAACTAGGTAACTCTTTATTTCTGGTTCAATACCGGTGATCATTTTGCAACTAGAAAGACATTTCTTGTGCTTATGCACATTAATTGTGTAGATTCAACTAGTGGTTTGTTTGATTCATGAATTTTGTAAAAGGAAAGAAAACAGAAGCAGAGTTAGTGATGTAAGTTTCTTCACTTCAATTTACTAATATTTTACTAATACCCCCCCCCCCCCCACCAAAAAAAGTCTTATTTGTAAGGTTATTATTTTCTTATAATTGTACTTTTGTTTCTATATACTCCCTCCGTCCCGCCCGAAAGGGCAAAATTTGTGCCTTGCACGGGAATTAAGAAAACTGTTTGAAACATAATTGAAGAAATGGACTATTTCTTCAATTATGATTTGCACTAAGATGACAAATTTTGCGTGCGATATTAGAATTATCATGTCTTCAAAAAGAAAACTGTTTGAAACATAATGGAAGAAATGGACTATTTCTGGACAAACAAAAAAGCGAGACTGTTGGGGATTTATAGAGAGAATACTATAAAAGAAACATGATAAATTTTCTTTATCTGAATCACGCCTAGTAATAAAAGTCATGACACATGGATTCCTTTCACCAAACATAAAAGTTCATATTTCAGTTGAAATGATACCAATATCAAATAAAATGCTGACCACTCCTGCAAAAGGTGGTGAAGCATACCTTTGCAATATTGCAACGCACCAAGCTCAGTTCCTTTCGACAACTCCCACATGTACAGAAGTTTGTCACAGGTACTCATAATTCCATACCCATTTGATGCACCAACTACAACAGCCCTGCAAGATGAAGAAAATGATAAGAGTCAATCACATAAATAATAAAGATATTTGCTTCTCAATATTAAAGGCGTGGGCTGTAGTCTACAGTTTAAATACATTTCTCACTTGAATGTATGGTTATGTGACAGCATTTAAAATCCAAAGTTTAATCAGATGCATGAAACTACGGAGCAATTGATTTGATCCTAAGCCAAACATAATATGATCCCTTCAATTTACGAAGGCAGATAAAACTATTAGAGACATTATCCCCACATCGGGAATTGACAAACCTTGCCTAACATATATAAAGATCATTGGTCACCCCTGTTAGCACCAATTGGTTTTAAGGTGGAACCTTAGACTTTAAGATGGTATCAGATTAGATTTAATACTCGTGCAGGCCCAATGGCCCACGATGTTGCTCTGCGCCACCCGATTAATAAGTCCACGTTGTAAGCCTTGGCAAAGCCCAGTTACACGTGAGGGGGCGTGTTAGAGACATTATCCCACGTCGGGAATCGACAAACCTTGCTTATTATATAAAAAGATCATGGGCCACTCCCCCTATCACCAATTGGTTTTAAGTTGGAACCTCCGACTTTAAGAAAAACTAGCGGAAAATTGCACCTAAAATATTGTAACATTGGAAGCCTTGAACCTGTAATTAGGAAGGCTACCTTGGATCCAAAGTATTTCCCTGAATCACCGTGTTCCTTGCCAAGAGAGCTAGGCTCCAGCCCCCAACAGGGTTAACGCCAGAATAATTTGATTGATAGCCATGTTGAAAATCAGGATCGATTACACTTGAGACTAGAAGACATACTGCCATATCGTCACCCTTCCTTGAAAAGGAAGCATGCTTGGAACCTCCCTTTGAAGACCACATATTTGTTTCATCCATAATGCTATTAATGTATTCCTTGCTATCAATGCCTGTAGTACCGAAGCCTGTATTGGGAAATCTAAACAAACTGACTGGAAGAAACCTAGATACTGAAATTTGCGGAGCAGAAAACTTTGATACAAGGATTTGTTTGGAAATATCCCTGAAAAGCATCAAAATTGTTTTACATTAAGAGTAACCATTAATTCAAAGTATTATAGATGTATGTGAGGAGAAAAAAAAAATCAAGTACATGAGAAGTGAAGCATAAAAACTAAAAAAAAAAGAATTTCATCTTTTGCTAAGTAACCAACTGATCATATAAAAGTAACACCCCCTCATCACGTGTGCCCGTCCACATGTGGAGATAAACATTCCCCATGCAGTGCATCACAAACCACATGGTGCCAGCACATGCACTCACAATACGTCAGGTAACGAAATCAAGCGGGATGATTTGACCCTAAGATCTTGCCAAATCAGAGCTCTGATAACAACGTAAAGTTACCAACTCATTATTGGTTGGTAACTTAACATGGTTTTTTGAGCAAGCATTGGGTTCGAGTTACCCGAAGTATTGTTAGTGCATGAGTTAGCATCATGTTTGGTTTGTGATGCCCGGGGTGTGGCATGTGTGTTTATCTCCACATGTGAACGGGCACATGTGAGGGCGAGTTCTAAGACCTGATATACAATGTTGGTTTTGCTTCTTAAAGCTTAAGCTTTTAGAGAGTTGGTACCTTAAAATCTTTGTAGCTGGAGATAAGAAGAGAGGGAGAATGAGTAATTTGTGGACTAGTATAAGAATTGAGAATGGAAGTATGCAGTAAAGGAAAATAACATATATTCATTCATACAAGTGTATCAAATTTAAGCAATAAGCTGATAATACAAAAGCATACAAAGTGCATACCATAAACAAAATTCCCCAAACGCATTCTTTCCAACAACATGGCCCTCAGACTTGGGTATTCTCTTCATCTCGACTATACAACCAGGCATGCAATCAGATGTTGATAAGTAGCTTTGTTTTGTTGTATCACTGCAAAGAGGGAATTGGGCAGCAAATCAGATTATATCCAACTGCATTTTCATTTCACTTTTTATTTTGCAATTGAAAGCACATAGGAAGAGACTGAACTTGAGACCTCATACATGGTGAATCCCCAGCTCTACCACTGGACCACCCCTCAAGGTTTTTCGTGAGAGCATATATATATATATATATATATATATATATAGTATCAAGTGAAGTGGGACGGAGGGAGTATACAATAACTATCATCAGTATAACCAACCCAAACAGATGGTGCAAGTATTACACACCAGATGGTGCAACTATTACTCACCACCATGTAAAAGACTGGGCATGAAATGCCAAATCGCATTAGCCCAGATTACTACTCCTCCATCCCAAAATAAATGGCCAAAAAAAGTTCAAATTTGCTCTTGATCAAGTGCAAATTTGAAATTTTTCTGGTCATTCATTTTGGGACAGAGGTCGTGTTTATTACAAATAATCTCCCCTTTGGAAATAAGTGCCGGTGGAAGCTATGGACTAACTTTAATATGCAACCAAATCACCACTTCTAATTAAAATATTAAGGACTAGTGAATACTATAAACCCAAAACTTGAAAAGCAGGGCCAAAAGAACACTTACGTCCAGCTTGAATTCATGGTCCATAGATGCAGTCTCCCACTCTCTTCAGCAACAAGGAGATAACAAGGTTCACAAACTAATATACAGGATACAGTGTCTGTAGTTTTCAGTTCTAATGCTGCTGAAACATAACCGCGCTTCACTTCCACAATTTTTACTGCATTCGTCTCAAAGCAAACTGACGTGCACACCGAGCATGGGCAGTAAACATTCCCCACACTAAGAATATGAATAAGAAAATCTACTTCAGATATAGCCCAACTTGAACATAAAAGTTTTATTATTTTAGTATGCAAATGATGACCTGCAGTAAGGAGCTTTTATACTGTTGTGTAGAACAATGCACTGCCCATCTGGTGTTAGCTGCAAACTGGAACTATCCAACTCAATCTGATAAGAGTAAAATATGTCACATCATATCGATAATATTATGTGTCCCGATAAAAGAATATAAATATGACTTACTTCTCTACCAAAGGTATAGAAATGTGGTGACACCAATGATGAATGTCCGATGATAGAAGGGCACCCTCTCCCTTTTCCATTAGCAGGTACTTTGTAAATGAAGACTGATTTATCTTTTCCCATGTGATGGCCACACAAAACACATATATACATTTCATTTCCTTTTGTTCTCATCAAAACCGTTGAAATTGGCATTGGGTGAGCATAGCACCCTACAAGATCAAGTATGTCTGCTATCTTGCTATAATGTTTCATGTCTGGTGAAGCATTCAAGTTTGAACAATCAATGGTGTTCGTTTCAGTCTTGTTGTGGGACTTTGATCCCTGGTCCTGCAACCTTAACATAGAAAAATTGAGCTCATTATTCCCCTGGTGCTCAAACAACTCTTTGTTACAGGGTTTCCCTTCTCCAGAAATAGAGGCATTACATGCATCTGCAAAGTCATTGTAGCCTGAGTCCCAAGCAGTTTCTTCATGTGATATAGCTGGAGTCATTTTGTAAAAAGCACCTTCAGAAATTACAGAACTATTGCCCTTCAGTAAATTTTGAGATTGTACATCAAGCCTTGTTTCATCAGCGATGAAATCCTTTCCAACTGGAATGTGGCTCGCTTTTACTTGATCATTAGCCAATGTTGGTAGGCTTTTTGTCGCACAACATGCTTCTGGGCCAAGAACATCTCCAAGATTTAATGAATTTTCTGATTGGGGAGCCTTGCAGAGCCTAGCTGAATTTGTAATATCTGGGAATATTGTAACTGGCACATTGCCAGTACCTGGTGCGCCTGTCCTGGGGCTTAATCCCTCTTGTAATGTATTATCAATACACAATAATCCAACTGAGCTTGCAGAGGTTGCATGAGCAGCTCCTGCCACACAAAAATATATGTTGGACAATGTAGGTATGAGCTAGGAGCCACTTGTTCAGAAGGAATATTATTGACTGTTATATTGCATTAGAAAAACTCTTGTCTGAATATCTGAATATATATCAAGAATGTTTAATTTGTTAGCTTCTATATATATGAAATTGATAGGTTTGGTCCAGGAGTGAAGATTAGAACATCTACATTATCAGGATTCTTCATACTACAAAGTATCTTTGACACATGATACGATTCTCTGAATGTGTATGGGTGTGGGTATGAGAGTGTGCATAGTTGTGGGGGGCCTTGTGACAGTAGGGTGCCAAATTACTTATGAAATTTTAAAATTTTGGCATTAAAATCGTCATACATTGGGAGATAAGATACCTGGATCAGCACATATGTATTAGCTTTGTACTCAAGTCCATTTAACAAAGGGAGATAGAAACTCATAATAGATTTTAGTAACAATTTTATTCCGAGTTTTGTAGATAGTAAGTTGTTGATTGCATTCTGATTTAAACCGAACAAAAGTTTCTTTCAACTACAAGAAAGTTCAGGTAAATTGAAACTATCTCAGTAGAAATTATTGGTTCTCTACAGTTTACACTGAATGCTAGATGACAATATTGATGCGTCAGAAATTGAACAGTCAATGAATGCCAGTCTAATTAGAAAATTTGACTAGAAAGCCATACCTTCATTAGGACGAGAAGTTTTGACATCTTTTTGCTCAGATTGAGTCTCGTGATATAAAGAATCACCCAAACCAATACACATATCTTTTCTATTTGGGGACATAAAACCAGCTATGAGATTGTCCTTTTTTTCGTGCCCCTTTTCCAAAGCCAAGTTTATTTCTGGACATAAATTTGTTTTGCTGTCAGATGCATGACCCTGCTGAGAATTGCCATCGCCATAAAGTCCAATACTTTCAGGTATACATGGATATTGACCAAAAGCAGAATGATCAGCTTCAGCAACACCTTGAAACATTTGTAGCTGAGTGCTTTCAGTATTATCGCACTGATCATTCTCAAAACTATCAGGCGCAACAGATGCTGAATCCTCACAATTAGGTAAGACAGAACCAAAATCTGTTCTTGGAGTATCATCCTTTTTCATCTGCCTTTCCTTGTTAAGATCCTCTGTACGAAGCTCAGCTGCTGTAAGAAAATTTAATTGACTGATCAGAGCAATCAAGATAAAACGACATAGCCAAATCTGGTTATAAGACCAAGCTTCTAACATTTCATACAACTCTCAGGTTATGAAGTTATGCGCTATGACACGCTTCTGACAGATTTTCTAGGTTATGAAGCTCCTGGTTATGGAGATCATTTACTACATACTAGTTTTGTTTTTTTTCTCTAGCATTGTAGGGTTCCACTTATATTGTTCACCTAGTCTCCTCGGGTTTTGGTATCTTTTCTTTAGGCTACATACTTCATTCCATGTTCCTGAGATCTTCAGTTCCTATATAAATATTTCCCTAAAATGGAAAAGGAGGGGTTGCACTATCCTCTTTCAATAATCTGACTGCAGCATCAGCAATATAGCAAAAGTTTTTATTGGTAGGACTAATACTTTACCTGGAGAAGACTCATCTCTGGACAGGTTTCTTTCCTCCTTTTCCCCCTGGAATCTCAGCCCATTTTGAGAAGCTTCAGCAGACTTCGCCGTAGTCTTTTTCTTTCGTGAGAAGGCCTTTAGTAAAGGAAGCGCCCGTGGCAGGAGAACAGTCATCATTGACTCGGCTATCTCATGTCCAACAGAATCGGTATCACACTTTTCGGAATTGTCATTTGCAGTAGATATGACCGGTTCTTCTGCACGAGACTCAACTATAGAATCTTCAGCAACAACCATCTGAGAAGCATTTAAATCGTCTTTAGTTTTGGAAGGAATTTCCTTGGGGATATCCATCACAGGGTCATAATTTCCATCTGAAAATAAAGTGTTAGCCAATGATGGGAAAGGGAATGCATTTTAAACAACTAAAATGGCAAGTAAAAAAAGACAATGTTAACAAATATTGGTGCAGATACCAAGTTGGGGATCCAAAGTATCAGGTGCAAACAGATCCATATCATTGATTGTTTGTGAATCTTTCGGAAAATATGTTTCTCTGGCTTCTTCTTCTTGCTTTGGTAAGCTGAATCCTTGTGTGATGGTGAAGTTTGACCTATCAGACTGCGAAAAATGAAGCCCCTCCTATATTATTTATTATTCAGTAAAACTATACATGATCCTCCAGGTAAGCGTAAGATAGGAAAAATGTCTTCACTATTGACAATGTATGATATATTTTTGTTATGTATTACAGTCTTTCACTCTAACACTAGTTACGACATAACTACAAAAGCATCAGATCACCGGATGTAAATGAAGAGCATTAGCTAGGGTTGACGCTTACAAGTTCTTTGTCTTTGAAAAAGGTGATGGCTTCTTCCTTGGCTGTAGAGCTTCTAGAATTTAAATGGTTGTCGTATTCTGCTAAACTGGGACAATTTCCATCCTCGACTACAGTTTCCAAGTCCGCCTTCTCTTCTTTTGAAGTAGATGAAGTTGAAGGATGCCCATTATTGAAGTGATTGGAACAACACTGTCCAGATTTTGACACATCAACACTCTGTGCCTCATCTCCCTGTCGAACTCGTTTAAGGTTACCTTCTTTCTTTGACTTTACATTTATCGCTTTATTTTGCGCATTTCTTTTCCTTGTAACCTGGGGTTTACTCATCTCTGGTTGAAAATTAGGACAGGTACATGGTGCTTTGCAACACTTTGAACATTGAGTATGATCTTGAGGATGAATTCCGGAAGCCCCATTTTTAAAGCTGGAAGATAACAAACTCTGCTCCGTTAAATTGGCATTTGACGTCAATTCACGGAGTAATCTCTGGACATATGAGTTTTTGAATCCAAAAAGCTTCATCATTAAAAAATGGAAAAGTAATTAGTAACCTCTAGAAATATGGGGTATTGTGTAGTTTATATAAGAAAAACAGATGCCAAGTTGCCAACTATAAACCAATCTGCATTTCACTTATATGAATGCTAAGGCAGACGCAGAAAAAGGCTGCCAATGATCCTGGAACAAGAAACAAGCTAACTAAATCTTTTAACCAGGAAATAAAAATTAAGTGGAAACCAATTACACTTGTTGTTTTCTCTCATATGTATGTGTGTATATATATATATATATATATATATATATATATTCTGCCGAGAAAATTATCAATGAATAAAAACGTGGAAACTCGCGAGTTTTCTCTCATTATTTTTTTCTTTAAAAGCACCATAATTAAGGGTCTATTTCATGTTAACTCCAGGGAGATCTCCAGCTACACTTGTTGTTATAGACACCCACTTCTATCTCTTGTAGTAAGGATCATTCGGGTGAAAGGTTCTTAAGAAACAAAAAGAATGAAGAAGTAACGGTAGCGTCTTGAAGCTCAGGTGTTTGGATAAATAAAGAAGAGACTTAAAAAAAATTAAACTCCATTTTCTATAACGAACGTCAATCCATGAAGTCATCATGTTTTCAGTCACTTTATGTAGTCTGATAGTTACTCATTAGAGCTAAAAGATACTTCTTGTCCATCATTCATAAGGGACCAAGGCTTTGTTGTTGTATTTTAAAATTGGAAAACAGAATAAAATAACGAGAAAGAAGTGTCATATGGTGGTGAAGGTGGTGGGGGTGTGGGAGAGAAAAATGGATTTTAAGTCCAACAATTCAAAATGGAGCAGAATATATACCTCCACACCATCTATTTTGCATGACAATCTCTTTCCATGCCACAATTTTATACGAACACAGCCTTTCTTTTGAAAGCTGTCCCATACCATATTTGGAGTTTGCCCTGAGCATGATTGTCCATCAGTAGAACTAACCTGTATAACAGAAGGTACCACTTTAATAAAATAAGAGTCATGCAATCGAAAGTTGTTCAATACTGAAAGTTATTTAACATCTACGCACCATAAATATAGGTCCTTTAAGTCCTTCAAGAATTTCCATTGTATACGCAATCTGATTTTGAGTCCGAACGACCCTATATCCAACCGGATATGGATATCGATCTTTTCCCTGGCATGTGATACAAATTAAGCATATTATGAATAACAACAAGAAGCATATTCTTAAATAGACATGTCATATGTCCTCTCTTTACATTCAAAGAGTCACCTGCTTCCCAATAGAAGTACTGCAACCACAAAAGCATCATAATCCATATATTGGCATACTCAATAAAATTCTAAACTAACAGGGTTTTTTTACCTCAGGAACAGTGTGAAAGTTTAAATAATTGAAGAAGTACATTCCATGAATTTATTTTGCACGATGGAAACATAATATTACAAAAGAAAAACAAAAGCAACAGCAAAATGAGCAACATAATAAACTAAAGGATCAGAACTAAAGTCTAAACCAATATGATGCTAATTTGGAACTTACTTGAATAGGAAATATCAGAGGTGTGAACCATGAAGCACTGCTTATAAAAGGCTAGTGGGAAGAGTGAAGTTAACGAAATGACATCTTTTTGAACTAGAAGATAAACTGGTGAGTCTTATTATTGTGTAAGAAATGAAGGGAAAGCTTCTGATATTTAAACCCATCACACTATCCCCTGCTTATTAAAGCAAATTCCTGAAACCCTGGGACACTAATCAAGTAAGAAGACCCCTGTCATTGGCCAAATACTAAATCTACAATGATTCCAATAAATATATCACCTACCTGCTAGATTTATCTATTATGATTACAGCATAAGGATCTTGCATGACCAATAAGAAAAATTAAGGGGGCAACTTGTTGCTACAAGAGCAACCACGTTGGGTGGGGTCCAGGAAAGGGGAGACTACTTCCGTGGCTCAAACTTGTGGCCTCCAAGTGGCATGGCAGCAACTCCGTCCATTGCGCCAAGCATTTGCATGACTAATATGAATAAGAAAATAAAAAGGTGACAAAAGAAATTTTTTCTAGCAAACTTCTGTAGGCATATGTTATCCATGCCATCGGACTAAAACCACACTATTCAACCCAAATGCTATTAATTACTCAATGACTATGGTGACATATTCCTCACGGGCACCTGACAGACATCAAAATATCCCAGCACATAAGTTTATCTACATGCTACTAATCATGCTTTTAGCTTCCCTTTCTAAATTGGTGATCAAGGAGACTGCAGCTTATACTCCTAAATCCATTGGCAAAAAGCTCATTCAAAATATCAATGGTTCTAAATCCAAGTTATTATTCAGCACCGACTTGACTTTTCTTTTGCTATTACCAGAGTTCAGAGTAATTCAAAACTAATATCCCCCATCCCTTCAAAATACTTAAATTCTGGATTAAAATTCCATTGACTTGATGCTATCTTAAGGTTTGGACATTACTTTTCCTTAACCCACTAATAGCCCTCCCACCATGACACCTTCCAACAGCAGCAATACAATGATTTTGTTTTATCTCTTAAAAAGTCTTTTGGCTTCCGCTTATCCAATCAATTTATCAATGCACTCCAACCCCAACCTTCACCAAGACTTCATTGAACTAAACTATCAAATAAAAAAATGAAATCCCTTCCAAACCTCAAAGAGTAAGCAAAACTGCCAAATTCTAATTTGAATTTAAACTTTTAAAGTCATTTAATCTTAGGCAATCAATCACAAAATAAGTGCCTACATATGCCACAATAATTTTACACATCACTGGGTAGATAATTCAATTGAAACCTAAAACATGCACGCTTATAGGTATATTGAACACAATCACCAATTTCTCATTCATATGTACTTCTCTAAAGCATAATAAACACAAGTTGCTCAATCAATCAATCGAACCTCAACATAAATGCTTCTTTAGAAAGTATACAACATACTTCCTGATTTGGATTCATTTTCAGTTATTATCCTAATCTTATGTATCAAATCAGAAACCTCGGATTCCTACACATGTCTCTCATATATTATATACAAAAAATTTCGCCATTAATTCAATCCGAAACCTTGCAAAATCAAGCAGTTGCACATTAAGCGGAACCATCAATTTCAGTAAATGCCTTTTAGCGATGCACTTGAATTGAGTTATCGTTGAATTGATTATGATTCCATGTTGTTTGTGCATGTTCAATTGAAACGGTGAGAAATGGAATAAATAAAAGCGGGAGTTAAGATTACGAACCCTAGAGGAGCTCCAATACTTCTTGTCCCACGGGCCGCCGTTGTATAGCTTCCCGATGGCGACGATTTCGAGACTGTCCGGTTTCTCTGCGTCATGCTCCGCCATTACAAGCCCTATTCTCTCTCTCTTCCCACTGTGCGAGTGTGAGTCAATGTGAGAGAGGAGTGTGAAAATGGCGGGAACGAAAATGGTTTGGGTTTTACTTGGCCAGTGTTTTTCGGCCATTTCCCTCCGGAAGTGAATTTCACTAGTAGAACGAGGGTGTTTTGGTCATTTCAGTCCAGAAGTGAATAAAAAGGTAAATAAAATCGCCGTTGCCGGGGATCGAACCCGGGTCACCCGCGTGACAGGCGGGAATACTTACCACTATACTACAACGACTTTGTTGTCCTAATAAGGCATAAGTTCTAATTTACTTAATTAATAAATTAGGCTTCCATTTTGAATTAGATAAACTGTACTATGTACTTAGTATAGTGGTCTCATTTTTATATGGTTATTTGACTGAATTCTAAAAAAAATTAAGTATCTCTATGAAATTTGAATCTTTTAATAATGTATTAAAAAAAAATTGTAGAATTTTGTTTCGATTTATTATTATTATTTTAAAAATTATCAAGTTAATAATTAATGAGAGAGACTATCATTTCGAGAAAGATGTATATAGTAAATTTATAAAATGTTTATAATCTAATCAAATAAGGTTGATTGGAAACTTGGAAAAAGGACTTTTCTAAATGAAAAATCAAGAATATATTGTGTTGTGAATTTATATACTCCCTCCCGTTCTAATATTATTTGACTAATCAAATGTTTTAGAATACTGTATTTACTTATTATTTTGTTGATACCTCTTTTTCCTTGGTTCTCTCGGTCTCCTCTCTCTCTCTCTCTCTCTCTCTCTCTCTCTCTCTCTCTCTCTCTCTCTCTCTCTCTCTCTCTCTTTATTGGAGAAATTGCATTTTGATTCCCAAAGTTTAGGGGATATTACTAAGTTGGGTCACATTCTATCACTAATTAAATTATAGGCCCCAAAGTTAATATTTTATTAGCATTTTGGAGTTTTTAACCAATTTTGTTAGAAAAACCCATTAAATAATCACTTTGAAAAAGTTTAAAAATTTGAAAAAGTTTTGATGCTGCAGGAAATGTGCTTATCAATCTTCCTCCACGTGGCAGGACTGATCACCTGGCTTCGACTCGAAACATGTAACCCACGACTAGCGGATGTGTCTCGGCGAAGACGCTCGGGCGTGAGAGTAAGATCACAGTTGTATATAGCTCAAAATGTATTGAATAATGAACTCAGAATACAAAATGGCAGTTACCCTTCACCGTTTGGTAGTGATGAAGTATTTATAGGCAAGAGTGATGTATTTTTGGGGAGGCAGCATGTCCTCCGAGATTATAGCGGCGGTTACTTGGTCATGGGCACGTGTCTATAACGGTCCCTGATTTGTAGGGATGTAGTTGTGAGCATTGATTGACCAAATAAGCCGGCAAGTGTCAGTCGTCACTTGGCGATTTAGGTCGAGGTCGCCACTCGTGGAATGGTCGACCTGACCGTTCTGCAGAGCATGGTTCGTACCGAATAGTAGCATGGATCATGAGGTCGGACTAAGTTAGGTCGGGACCTGTAAGTCGGACCGTGGGCTTAGTCGGCGATGTGTGAGATGGGCCTTGGGCCTTGTTACGATGGATTAGTTTCCTTGAGAATGTGGGTGCCAACGCTATCCGTGATTGGGCTTTACTCGTTTGGCCGATTCGACACTTTTGGTATGTTCAGTGGCCCCCAACTTTCGAGTTGACTTCGTCGACTTGGAAGTTAAGAAGATTTCTTTGCCAAAAATTGCTTTACTCGAAGGTCGATACTAGTCTTTGAAGTAGGTCGACTATGATGACGTGGCAACATCCTGATCGTTGGTGATGAACGGTTGGAGATGAAGGAGCGCCGGTTTTAGCAATGATTACAGTTCTGACGTTTGGAACTCCTTCTCGAAAACCGCCTCAATCTTTAATTTTGGAAAATTAATTTTGATTTTCTTTTCCCCTTCCAAATTTAGGAAAATATAAATAGAGAAATTCTTCTTCGTTTAGAACTTTTCTTGCTCTAGAACTTCTTCTTCTCGGCGATAATCAAGGGATTTCGGCAAGATTTAAATTCGGCTCTCGGCTTGACAACGAACTTCCTTTCTTCAATCAATTGAGGTATTTCCCTTGTATTTTTGTTTTAGGGCTTTTAATTTTGCACTTGTTCTCCGTTTCGCCATGGCTAGGACCTTTAGTTGCGAGCCGGGAGCGTGGTACGGCTCTTGTACGTTAACCGTAGGGCATGCAAGAATGTGAACGGTGAGTGGAGAGTGATGTCCTTAGATGAGTGCGCCTCCATTTTGACTAGTTGGGGATTGAATTACCGAGATAGGGCTGCCCATTGTAGGAACGATAATGTGGTGATTGACGACTCAAATGTTGTCGCTTTTCATTTATTCCATGAATTGCTTGACCATATCACCTTATTTTATGTTAGGGACGTCCAAAAGCCCTCCTTCCTTAGAAATAGGATAGGTTTCCCGGGGGAGTCTAGGTCGTCCTTAGGTAGGTCGGCCGATCACGATCATGGGTGACTCCTGCTTCCTCTTTTGCTTGTACAGATATGACGACTCAAGAAGGGAAGCAGCGCCTCGGCTTCTTACGGTCCTCGAATTGTCAATGCATTTGGGCCCGATGTGGTGCCGGGCAAGAATGAGAAGGGCTATGTACCTCAACGACCTACTCGTGGGAGGAAGAACTTGGAGTCTCGTTATGATGTGATCTCTGACTTACGTGGGGTAGATAGGGCGAGAATTTAGGTTGACTATCCTTAGTCGAAACAATTTTTAGCCAAATACCGTTCGACCTTCACTAAAGATGCTACTAGGGTAGCTTTCTTCTACGGGCGGTTTGAAATTTGGTTTGAGGTTGCCGTTGGATCCTTTCGTTAATGAGTTTGGAATGTATGGATGCCCTCCCCTTCGGCTCGGTGCTAACACTTGCGAGTCTTTGGTGTGCTTTGCGATGGTGTGCGAGCTCTTGGGCCATGAGCCTTGCATGAAGGTTTTCAAAGAGTTTTTTGGTGCCAAGCTAGATAAGCACGGCGGGAATTAGCACTCCCTCCAAGCCCAACTCTCCCGAGTTGTTTACCAACCTTCCAAATAAACACAATTCTTGGAACTCACATGTAGTTTTAGTTGAGAGCGGTGGGTTGGGAATTTCCGTTGCCCAATGATGAATCGATGCTATCGGTGAGGAGAATTGCTTGGGAGCCTCCTTGGTGTAGAACTTTGTATAGAAAGGCTGTGTGCCTGGTCGAGGATGGACCCGTCGATTGGGAGTCATTAGTGACAACCAAGTACAATTATGTTCTAGCGGGGATGATGTACGGAGATGAGGCGGTAGAGCCCCTTGCACCGGTATTGAGAGGCCGGGTGTACCACGATTGGGTAACCCGCTCTTTGGGTAGATTAGAGGAGAATTGTCGGTTTTGTCGAAAGCAAGGCGACTTTTGCAAGAACGATGGAGAACACATCGGTGGTAAGGGTTTATTCGCCTTTGCTCATTAGCTCGTCCAATGTTAACTTGCATAAGTGCTTTTTTATAGGCGTATAGGATTGCTTTGATCTGCATACTTAACTTTCAGCTCGACACTTACTTGCTCGCTTGTTGAATTAATTAATTCGTACATAGAGCGCTTGCATTCGTATTTACGTATTTATCGAGATGGTTTGCTCGTATGTAGAATTAATTCGTACATAGAACTATTTCGAATTGCAACTCCTCATCAAATTGCACTGCTCGTATGTAGAGTTATTCAATTCGTACATAGAAGCTTGCTTTGAATTGTATCAATTACCTCGTCAATGATTTACTCGTAAGAATTTGTTTTGAATTGTCGAGCTAATACTTTGATGTCGTGCGGTTTTGACTCCCGAACAAGAAGCCGCCATGGTTCGAATTGTTGGAGTTTCGACAAGAAGAAGTCTAAGAGGGCCCACGGTCTTTGCGAACGCCAAGGCCGGCGAGAGAGAGGGATCTTTGCTGCAAGGAATAACCTTCTCCCAAAGGACAATCTTTGGGTTAATTCCAATGGAGGAGGTCGCTATAGAGGACCTTCAATGAGTGGTTCCCATTCCATGAATGTGAATGAGGAGGGGAGGAATTCGGCGGTCGCCTAGGCCAAGTCCGAGCTCCGATCCTGTTCAAGAGGCCAATGCTGCGACCTGCGGGCCGAGATGGCGGGCTCCAGTCCAATGAATGTAGTTGAAATTGATGATATTCTTTGAAGAGGAAGATGATCGGGCATTGAGGACGAGAAAAAGATCAAGGTGCGGAAAGGCGGAGTCTCCCAAGTCTACTCCCTCCTCTAGCCCCCTCTCCAGAAGAGCCAAGAATCGTAGATGCTTTGATTCGAGAGGCTCGGCGATGTTCCCCTCTCATTGGGGTCAACGGCATGACTCGGCGCTATCTGACGTGGCGCTTGGTCGAGTGGTGGTGAGAAGGGCCACTGGATGTAGATCTCTAGCTCACTTTGCGAGAGAAGGGGATGACTCCGGAGGAATTTTCGGCCGTGCAGGTTGGTACACAGCGAGGTAAACCTTTACTTTCCCTTTCGTTTAGTCGCTTATTATATTAGTTCGTCGGTTCTCCTCTTGGTCGAGCTAATACTTCAATGTTTCCTCTAATGCGGTCTCTCACCATGAGCGAGCAAGCTAAAAGCTCTGGAGGCGTCAATTGAGAGGGAGAAGCGGGCTCTGCGCGATTATGCCAAGAAGGCACAAGAGTTGGCTGACTTGAGAGAGAAATACAACGATCTGGACAACTCGTGTGAAGCCAATGAAATGGTGAAGACGAAGGCTTTGTCCGATCTGGCTGCTGCTGAATCCAAGATCAAGGAGGTGGAAGCGGAGAGGGAAACAGAGAAGAACGAGTTGGAAAAAACCAAAGCGGGGCGCGCGGTCAACAAACTCTGAAGGAGAAGGATGCCTTCTTGCTCGAGCTACATGAACGGCGTCGGCAGAGAGAGAAAAGCCAGAAAGACCTCCAGTGCTACCATCGAGAAAACCGCCAAAGATGCCTGCGAAGCGGCGGTTGAGAAGTTCAAAGCGGGGATGAGTACTACGATGCCATAGTGTCTAAGGCCCAAGATTTTCTTGAGGTCGGCAAAAGACATATGGCCCGTCGCGCGCTTGTAGATCCAACGGCCACGGTTACCATCGAGCAATTAGCTCGTTGGTTTACTGAGTCCCAATATGATATGACGGCTCGTAGTGGTCACTCGCTTGTTCCTTACTTAGAAAATGATCTTGCTTTCATTGCTCAAGAGGATGAGGAGGATCACCTGCGAGAAGTGGGAAGCTCCTGTTCTTGACAGGAATTTTGATGTGGTCTTGGCGGAACTCGATGATGCCGAAGCTATGGAAATTGAAGCGAGCAAACATACTCCGAGTCGGGTAAGCCTTTGGAGCCTCGGCAACAAGAAAATGGTGAAGGTCGAGCTTCCATTGACGACAAGCGATATCGGCGAGCTCTTAAATTATTTGTAATGAACAAGTTCCAAACAATATTTTTGTTTTTGCTTCAACATTATTCGAATGCCTTGGCCCGGGTTTTTGGGAGGCAAAATATTTTTGTAAATTAATTTTGTTTAAGTCTTAGCCCGTTTTGGGAGACTTATTTCTATCGTAGGCGACTTTTGTTTCCGAAATCTTTGTATGCTTTTCATTCCATATTGTATGTCGAGCTAGATGTAGATAATATAAATGAGTTAATTTGAGCCTAGAGGCGACTTGATCTTGTTGGTGTAGTCGACCTCAGACTTGATTACTTTTTTGTGAACGAGATTGACCATAAGTCGAACCTGTTCACCCTTTGAACTGATTAAGAATCGAGTTAGTTGGAACGAAGTCGACTAAGATTCGGACTTGTTAAATGAACAAAGCTGATTTAGAATCGAGCTAAGATGAACTGACTAAGAGTCGAGTTAAGATGAACTGACTAAGAGTCGAGCTCATTAGAACAAAGTCGACTAAGAGTCGGACTTGTTAAATAAATAAAGCTGATTAAGAATCGAGCTTGTTAGAACGAAGCTGACTAAGAGTCGAGCTTGTTGAATAAACAAAGCTGATTAAGAATCGAGCTTGTTGGAACGAAGCTGACTAAGAGTCGAGCTTGTTGATGTTAATGTAACACTATGTTTGATCGAATAAACTGCTCTTTTCATTGAAGTGGGAATCATGCTTTACATCAATTCGAAACTAGCTTTAACATAAACTTGAACTTTGAAATTGAAACTAGAAGTAGTATTTGATGAGGTGAGTAGCATGCCAAGGATGTTTCAACTCGTCACCTCCGGGATGAGCTATCATGTAGGTTCCTTCTTTGACGACTCGAGTGACCACATAGGGACCTTCCCAGTTAGGAGATAGCTTGTTCTGCTGGGTCCTTCTACCCGTTGCCTCAATCTTTCTCAATACATAATCTCCAACTTGGAAAGACCTTGCCTTGACCTTCTTGTCGTGATAACTTTTAGTCCGCTGCTTGTAATTGACCATTCGGAGGTAGGCTGTTTCTCGCTTCTCGTCGATCAGATCCAGGTCGATCAATCTGTTGGTGTCATTTTGCTCTTGATTGAAGAAAGTCACTCTAGCAGTGGGGAATCTGAGCTCAGCAGGTGCCATAGCCTCTGACCCATACGTAAGAGCAAAAGGGGTTTCCCCCGTAGGCCCCCGAGTGGTTGTACGAACTGCCCAAAGAGCAAGTGGGAGTTCGTCCAACCAGTTGTTGCGTCGACCTACGAGTCCTGTCTTGAGTGATGATAGGACAAGTTTATTCGCTGCTTCAGCTTGCCCATTTCCTTGAGGGTAGGCGACAGAAGATTGCCAATGCTTGATTCCCACTCTGTTCATCTACGCCGAAAGCTCGGGAGAATTGCGGTCCCGTTGTCTGATACTATGGCTCGAGGAAAACCAAATCGACACCAAATAAAATCATGAATGAAATTGATAGCATTTTCCTCTGTGATACGAGCTAATGGTTTGGCCTCAACCCATTTGGTGAAGTAGTCTATGGCCACTATCACGTACTTGCAGTTTCCTCGGGCGGGAGGGAAGGGTCCAATCAGGTCGACGCCCCACATATCAAATGGCCAAGCTGCGATCACATGAGTCTGCTCTGTTGTAGGCACATGGGGAAGGTTGGCAAACCTTTGGCATTGATCACATTGCTGAACAAAGTTGTGAGTGTCAACTCTCATGTGTGGCCAGTAGTATCCCAACGTGATTAATTTGTCAGCAAGAGTCCTGGCCCCCGGGTGTCCACCACAAATTCCCCTATGCACTTCGTGTATCAATAGGGCGACCTCTTGGGGATGGATGCACTTTAGCAATGGCCGAGTATAAGATCTCTGAATGTGTCGCCTCCTTGAATGACATATCTCGGAGCTTTCTTTTTGATAGCTCGAGCCTTCTTCTCGTCCTCTGGCAGCTCGCCACTTTCTAAGTATGCTTTCATTTCCTCGATCCAACACTTCTCCTGAGTCCAATTTCTTGAGGGATCATCTATGCACTGAATTTTTACCCTCTCATAGGCTGGATTTTCGAGGAAAGAGATAGGCTCGCCATGTGGCTCATCTGAAGTAGCCAGTTTCGAAAGGAGATCGGCTAGCTCGTTATCTTCTCTTCCAATCCTTTGAATCTCCCAGAATTCTAAGTCCTTTATTAGTTCCTTCACCAGGTCGCAGTATTTGATGAGAGTAGAACTAAGCACTTCGTACTCGCCCCTGACCTGGTTGACTATCAACTGCGAATCACAATAAGCCATGATCTTAGTCGCTCCAAAACACTTGGCATACTCGATAGCTGCAATCAAGGCTTCATATTCAGCTTGGTTGTTGGAAGCGTCAAATTTGAACCTTAGCGATTCCTCGTAAACAGTCCCGAGACTACGGCTCGACCAAGACAATTCCAGCTCCACCGACATTTTTGGTTGCCGACCCGTACGAATAGACCTTCCAACAATCGACGGGTAGAGTGATGGCGACTTGTGACTACGGTTCTTTCCCTTTGCCCTTTTCTTTTGGAGCTCGCCGCTCGTCATCTTCCTTGGTGAACGTAAGCTCGACTCAAGAAGTCGCCGAGCTTGAGCTTTCAACGCCTTTCGAGGTCGATACTCAATGTCAAATTCGGTGAGGGCAATTGACCAATTGAGTAGTCGACACGAACTCTCCGGCTTGTGCAAGATTTTTCTTAAGGAGCATTGGTAAGAACCACGATTGGATGAGCCGAGAAAATAAGCTCGTAACTTTCTTGAAGCTACGACTAGAGCATAAGCAACTTTCTCGGCGTTGTAATACTGCTTTCCACATCGATAAAGCTTTGCTGATATAGTACGCGAGCTTACGAAGCCCTTCATCCCCTCTAATCAATCGCGGCAGCGACTTGTCTCCTACGAGATAGATACACAAATAAAGTCTCACCGGTCATCGGGCTGCGAGCGAGAGGTGGAGTGGCAAGATAATCCTTCAATTGTTGGAACGACGAATGACATTCGGTCGTCCACTCAAAGCTTTTCGTCCCCTCAATGCTTTGAAGAAGGGGAGAGACCTTTCGCCGACTTTGATATGAAGCGACCAAGAGCTGCTACCACTTCCATTAAGTCATTGCATCTCCTTGATAGTGGTGGGAGCCTTCATGTCGACTAAAGCCTTTATCTTCTACGGATTAGCTTCTATGCCCCTCGAGATACCATGAATCCCAAGAACTTGCCACCGCCACTCCAAACACACATTTACTTGGGGTTGAGCTTCATGTCGTTTGCTCGTAAATTGGCGAATGTCTCCTTTAGGTCGACCACGTGACTCCGGCTTTAGTTTTAATGACCATGTCGTCAACGTAGGCCTCCATATTTTGACCAATACGTGAGGCAAAGACCTTGTTCACCATCCTCGATATGTAGCTCCCTGCATTCTTCAATCCAAAAGGCATCATATTATAGCGGTAGATGCCTCCACCGCCCGAAATGCTTTGTCTTCACTATGTCATCCTCGTGCATCTTTATCCGGTGGTATCCGAGTAAGCATCCAGAAACCGAGAGTGGAATGACCAAAGAATGGAATCAACAAGCTTGTCAATTCTAGGCAGAGGATAGCTATCCTTTGGGCAAGCTAGATTGAGAGTAGTGAAGTCGACACACATCCGCCACTTGCCATTCGATTTCTTCACCATGACCACGTTGGCCAACCACGTTGTATGAGTGGCCTCTTTGACTATACCTGCACTTAAAAGTTTTTGTACCTCTGCTTTGATAGCCTCTTCCTTGTCGCGAGCAAAACTTCTCAACTTTTGGGGTCTCGGCTTTATGGTCGGGTTGACTTCGAGCCGATGAACAGCGACCTCCTCCTTGATTCCCCTCATGTCCTCTACTCTCCATGCGAAGACATCACTGCTTTCTTTGAGTAGCTTGATAATTTCTGCTCGCTCCTCAACTGATAACTGCTTTCCAATTTGAATTTTTTGATCGGGGTAAGAAGGTTGGTGATTACCGACTCTAGCTCATCCACGCCTTCTAGCTCGGGTCCATCTCTCGAATTGTAGAGTCTCCACTATGATCTCCACGACCTTTTGTCTTTCCTCGGCTCCCAAGTGTGGAGCCTCCTCGCCTATCATATCATCGAGCTTGTCTCGCAACCTTGTTGGTAGGGGCCCCCGAGTTATTGTCTATCTGGAGGCATAGGTCTCCTATGACGACTTGATCGACCATAACTACATCTGAATCGACCTCAATGGTGTTAGAGTGACGTGTCGACTCAAGCATGACCTCGTCATTTGAGCGATAGGTCGACTCTACCACGTCGGTGATTGTTGACAGTCGGGTAGTTTTGGTGATCGACCGAGACGGCCTTCAAGTAACCATCGCCAGCCTCAATCTCTAGCTCCCTTTTCTTTCTTTCTCTTAGAACATGATCCGGATAAGCACGAGCCGTGCCTTGTACGCAACCCACCCCACAGTGTGGGGAACTTTACTCGCCGGTGAGGAATTGATGCTACCATTCCAAGAGCGACTGTCCAGAATTCCAAGTATGGCGGCATAGTCACTATTTACATCAATTACGATAAATTGTACCTTCGAGACAATCCCGAGGGTGCCGGCCTAGGTCGACGTCGAGCACTATCCGGCCTTTAGCATCAACTCGGTGGTTGGTGAAGCCCTCCAACCTCGCCATCATATCTCTCCACTGCTCATCATTAAGACCCATCTCCTTGAAAGTTTTATAAAACAAAATATCCTTGCAGGCCCCGTGTCGACTAAGAGTCCGCTCGTCGTACATCCATCAATGAGACCCGGGATGACGAGAACTTGCTCCCTAGCCGCCATATTGGTTGCCAATTCGGGGGGTAGAAGCCGATTGCTTCATCTCTTACTTCTCTCCTCGGAGGCACATGTGGGGCCTTATTGAGCCGGAATATCTTGTGCTTGATGGCCGTGTTGCTTGCTTGTTCGGTGATGACCCCTGTGTTCGCCTAGGCCGCCTAGGTCCTTGTTGTCCACCCGTGGCCGCTCACCTCCCCCAGCCTTGAGGTCTCTTCACATAAGCTTCGAGTCTCCCACGGTCGACCATTCTCTCGGATGATACGCTTTAATCCCAAGCAATCCTGCGTGAGATGACCGGTGTCTTTGTGGTAGTCGCAGTACTTCTTTGTTGTCCCGCCTAAACTTGTTGCTGGATTCATTGGGACTGGAGGAGCCGGCTCGACGGCATTCGGAATCTCGGTTCGACTCACCGTGAGGGGAGTGAAAGCTTCGGGCACCTTCTCTCGTCGCCCTAGTTCTCGTTCTTTCCATTTTTATTGTTCCCCCATTCTTGTTGGAGTCCTTTTTATCGTCGGCGACTTCAACCTTGGGGCTCTTACCGTTCTTCTTTTCTTTCCTTTCCTCGGCCGGAGCGACATTATACACCTTTTCAAACAACTCCCGTCGAGTTGTGACCGTTCGGGCTTGTGAGCTCGTAGTCCATGTCTTCTCGAGGAAATACCACTTCGGAAGCAATTGATTACCTCCTGTCTCGTGAGGTCTTCCTCTATTTTATCAACCATCTCTTTGAACTTGGTGAAATAGCTCATCGAGCTTTCATTCTTACCTGTACCAAGTTATTCGGATCGGTGACGGTTATCTTTCGAGCTCCCTGCAATCGAGAAGCGATCTAAGAATTTTGTTCTCAAGGATGCCCGTGTGGTGATACTACCGGCGGCCAAACCATTGAACCAAGTTAAGGCCGCCCCAAGAAGTGTGCTTAGGAGAGCTTTGCACATGTTGTCATCCTCATTGGCGACAAAACACATAGTGGCCTCCGGATGGGATATGTGGCTCCCGGCATTTGTCGACCCAGTACTTCTCCAAGAGGCAACACGAAAGTAGGAGGAGGTCGACTATCTCGATTTCTTTGGAAAAAGGTCGAAGAGCAAAGTCAATTCGTTCAACCTTTCCCGTCTCTTTTTCTTCTCCTCCTCCCATTGCTCAAATTTCTTTTTCATCAACAACCATTCTCTAGCGTCGGGTCTTTCATCTCCCGGGAGGGGAGCAAAGATTGGACCTCTGGCCTTCACTTCGGGGGAGTCACTGCCTACTCCTTCTGTCTCTGTGAGAATTGGTCCTTTCGATCTTATTGGAGATCTATGCATGTTACTTCTTTGAGGCGACCTGCGCCTCTCGGCCAGCAGACGGCGACTGCGCTGTGATCTCAAGTGGCGACTGCGCCACTTCCCCTCTCACAGCGACCTATGCCCATTTCTGTCTCTTTGAGACCACGATCTCGTGTTACATTTGGGAAACATGTCTGTTTCTATTGGGCATTAACCGAGTCCTCAAATCGATTGAGCCTCCCGCTCTCTGTTTCGTTGAGGCTAGCTCTTAAATCATTACTCGGCACATGAACTATAGTGGGAGCTCGACGTACCATTCTCGTCCCCGCCGTTCGTCCCACACCTTCATTTGGCCTAGCACTCTGGCTCGTTGCCCATTAGAAACCCGAGTGGTGCCACTCTCTCGTAACGTATGTCGGCCTGCTTCCGCTCCTCCACGGCTATTAAGTCACCGAATCCGGGCTCGCTCCAAAGATCATTTCTTTCTTGCTCATGGGATTAGTGGAGGGACCCGCCCGCTTCCCACATTAGCACGCCCGGTTGTACGTTTTGGGTGAGGTGGAGCTCCTTGTCCTTCCATAGGACGCTTTTCTCTCCTTGCATCCGGCAATCCTCTGCCGTCGGCCACGCCTGTTAGAGCGTGTCGCCCTAGCATGATGTCGTTGAGGAGGGGGAGGAGGAGGCAAATCTGCATTTCCAACGTTGGTATTGTTGTTGTTGTTCACTTCATCGTGCCCAAGTGAAGCCTCGGATACGTGTCCTTCCGAAGTCACCATTGTTGCAGGTTGTTAAAAAATTTCGAGGTCAAGTCTAAAGCACGTTTCCCGGCAATGGAACCAAACTGATGCTGCAGGAAATGTGCTTATCAATCTTCCTCCACGTGGCAGCCCGATCACTGGCTTCTTGACCGAAAACAGAACCCACGACTAGCCGGATGTGTCTCGGCGAAGACGCTCGGGCGTGAGTAAGATCGCGATTGTATATAGCTCAAAATGTATTGAATAATGAACTCAGAATACAAAATGGCAGTTACCCTTCACCGTTTGGTAGTGATGAAGTATTTATAGGCAAGAGTGATGTATTTTTGGGGAGGCAGCATGTCCTCCGAGATTATAGCGGCGGTTACTTGGTCATGGGCACGTGTCTATAACGGTCCACGATTTGTAGGGATGTAGTTGTGAGCATTGATTGACCAAATAAGCCGGCAAGTGTCGTCGTCACTGGCTGATTTAGGTCGAGGTCGCCACTCGTGGAATGGTCGACCCATTTGTCGGGTAGAGCATGGTTCGTACCCGAATAGTAGCATGGATCATGAGGTCGGACTAAGTTAGGTCGGGACCTGTAAGTCGGACCATGGGCTTAGTCGACTGATGTGTGAGATGGGCCTTGGGCCTTGTTCTGATTGGATTAGTTTCCTTGAGAATGTGGGTGCCAACGCTATCTGTGATTGGGCTTTACTCGTTTGGCCCAATTCGACACTTTTGGTATGTTCAAGTTTATTTTGATTGACAACTTTGAAAAAGTTTAAAAATTTAAAAATTTAAAAATATCTATATTTGAAAAAGTTTATTTTGATTGACAATTTTGTTAGAAAAATCCTTTTTTATTTTGATTGACAACTTTGAAAAAGTTTAAAAATTTAAATTCTATAATTTTAAAAATAAATAAATTAGAATAAGTAAAAATAATAAATGAGAACATCTTTTTAATAAAATGGAGAGAATATATCTATATTACAATAGAAATGGGTTTTAACCGTCACACAAATAATGGTCATGATTGAGTTTCACAAAAAATAAAAAGTGTCTGAGATTTAATTTTCCCCTACCCAACTGTCCCTAACCCTATTGTAACCCCACTATACAAGCAAAATAAACATATATTACCCCCAATGGATCTCAATCATAAAAATAATTATTATCTGTTGGCGTTAATTTTCACGAACGCTCAAAGTTATTTCAACCCATTTTGTAATTCCCACAGGAAGCCTTCATCATCTTATCGGACGATCTTCATCCACCGCATAAGTAGTGACAAAAAAAGGGGATCGAAGATGTGTGCCATTTAAATTAGATAGGTGATCCCTCCTTTTCTAAACGGGTATCAACAAAAAATGGACTCTTATTCAGGCGGTGATTAAAAAGCTTTTCCTTTTACGGAGGCGGTGACGACATGCACTGGGGTTTGGAATAAGGCGTCAAAAGAGTCGTCAACTATAACTATGACAACATAATTGTTGAATTCTTTAGGGGGGTTTGAACAAATAGACGAGTGAGTTATCAATTTCAGTTGGCTAATTCCACCCTACGTTTGTTCAAAAAAAATCGTAGTTCATTATATTTTTTCAAATTGTCATTTATTTTGGGACGTAAGGTAGGGAGTAGCATTATACAATATTGTATAGGTGTATGGAATCGGATGAACGTTGTTATTGTTGGATAATTTTTTATTTGTAATTGTTTTTGAATTTTATTTAAAATGTTAGTTAAGAATAGAAGAGTGTGTGTGAGGTGATAGGGAAAAAATCTCACTTGTTATAAAAATAACTCGCAAGTTCACGAGTTATCGTAATATTAATATGCATTTGGTAAAGGTCGAATTCATAGGAATTTGTGAATCAACAACTTGACTTTCAACAGGTGAACAAATAAAATAAAAGAAGAGAGGTTTGGATTTGATTATTATTCCTACTTAAAACAATAAATAAATAAATAAAACAAGTAAAATATTATCGAATACCAAGAAAGAACGTTATACGGAATGGGATTAATGTATATCGCCCCAATATGCTAACTAATAATAAAATCAATCATAGTTGGGGGTTCATCCTCTTTAGTAAAATTGGGCGTTCGCACGTTCACAATTTAGTATTATACAAATATTAGATTTTCTGCAAAATCCACTTAATATTCAAAAATCCATTGAACCCTATTATTAAGAACCTATAATTTTGGTTTGCAATCACTTGTCAAAATCTAGATTATATTTATTTAAAAGTTAGATTTGCATGGATCGAACGATCACTTGTCAATCATACACAGAAATTTGGTTAAAACCAATCACATCTACACATGTGATTGTAGTTAGAAAACTTAGATAAAGAACACTTTTGATGAACCCAACTCTTGATTGATCACAATATGAATTAAGACATAGAGGATTGATATACATTACCTCCATTCCGTAGAACAAGAAAACTAGCCGCTCATGTCCATTAAGAACATCAACAAACCTTCAATAATTTGCATAAACCTTATATTGAATTCTTGAATTAAAAATTTAAAATCTTCTTTATAACTAAAGAAAAGAATAATTATGTACAAGGGTGTATGAGAGAGAGAGGGATCAAGAAATGATAAAAAATTCTAGTATAAGAGTCATTTTTATAGTAGCATGGAGGAGAAATTACTAATTTACAGACAAATGAGGTTAATTCATAGTGAAATTAGGATTCAACACTAGATCCATCACTATTCTTTCACTATTCCGTTGGAACAGCATAGGAGCTGCTGACACGGATCAACATCCGTCACAAAATTTTTTTGCTAAATAAATGGAGTGGTCGCCTCATTTTTCTGCCCAAAGTGGGCGTTCGCCCTCTTGCTTGTGAGGCCGCTCGGCCCTTCTCTTGCGGCCAAGTCTCAGTTTTAGTTGCAACCCCTGAACTTTCAATCTTCTGCACTTATGTCCCTGAACTTTCAAAACTAGCTTAACTCCTCATTTTCTGCCTAATTTCTTTTTAGCCCCTAAACTTATAAAACACTAGAAAAGTACATTAAATTCTCAATGTTTCGAATAAAAAATAATCTTAAAAATATATATTTTGAATAGGTAAAACCACATTTATCATGAGGTTTACATGTACCGTGAAGTGGGTCGAGGGATGGTTCTGAAGGGAAATTGGTAGGATGGTAGTGTTGGGGTGAGGAATTTGATAGAGAAATTTAGGAAGTGTAATGCATAATTGCTTCATTGTCACACTGATGTTTTTGTGGTGGAGTATTCTATTGTATCGTTTTGATTGAAGTAACAAATTTAAATTTGTGTAGAAATTCTAGTGACGTTTTTGTGGTGGAGTATTCTATTGTATCGTTTTGATTGAAGTAACAAATTTAAATTTGTGTAGAAATTCTAGTGACGTTCATTTAATTTTAGTCATCCAAAATACTTTGAATAGAGTTTTAGTTGAATTTGTGAAAGAGGAGGTCTACCATGAGAACAAGGGGATCCGTCTCATGCATGAGACGGGTCAACCCATGATCCATGCGGCATGATCCGGCCATCTGAGGGCAGTCGTAAGACTATCCATTGAGCCAGCTATTAAAAAACAACAAAGAAAAAGAAACTTGATTCCTATTCACAAACGGCAAAATACGAAAACCCAAGAAAACTTGTTAGAAAGTAAAAGAGTTTTCTGCCGCAATTTTTTAATTTTATTATTATTTTTTTTTTTTTGCTTTTTGCTTTTTTTTTTTTTAGTTTTTATATTATTTTTTCGGCTTTTTAGTGGTTTAGAAAAAGTAATAGTTACCATCTCTTAATGTAATGACTGTATACATATAAAGTAACATTGTTCATAAGTAAACGTAATACCTGTTTTAAAAAAACAAAAGCTCGTTTTCACTCATTTTTTCAAATGTAATACAAACTATATGTATTACATTTGAAATGTAAAAACTTATGTATATGAATGTAATAGTTTATACAAGTAAATGTAACACTTTGATAGATGAAATTGTAACATATTTCTATAGATAATGTAATACTTTTACCAGTGTTCTAAAAATCGGGCTAGGCGGCCGCCTAGGCGGGGCCTAGGCGCTAGGCGGGGCCCAGGCGCCGCGACTTTTCTCTAGGCGGTCAATTAGGCGTTAGGCGGTCTAGGCGGTCCTAGGCGGTCCTAGGTGTTCTAGGCGGTCTAGGCGGACCAGGCGGTCTGGGCGGATTTAGGCGGGCCTAGGCGGATTTAGGCGGGGCCTAGGCGGTCTAAGTATTATTTTTTTTATATTTTTTTATTTTTTTTTAATTTTTTTAATTTTTTTTAATTTTTTTTTTTTTTAAATTTACCCTTAAATGACGTCGTTTTATAAGGATTGAAAATGAAAACAAATAACACATGGTTGAATTTGACTTAACCTTAGTTTATGTTGTGGATGATGGAATACATTTATAATTATCTTATGCTCTATAACCTTGTGTCAAAATTCTCGACCCCGCCTATGAAATATATATTTGAATTTGTCACTATAGATTATGTATGGACAGAAACTATGAAATATATATAAAAATGTGTGTAAATTCGCGGCCCCGCCTCGGCCCCGCCTAGGCGCTCTAGGCGCTAGGCCCGGCCTCGGCGCCTAGGAGCCGCCTAGCGATTTTTAGAACCTTGACTTTTACATGTATCATGATAAATTTGAACTCATTGTAACTTATTGTTTGAAAACATATAGATATCTATACATATGTGTTACAATTATGTACAAATACTATTACATATAAATAACACGTTTGTTACATTTTAGTTATAATAAGTATTACTTTTGTCAAACGAAGAAAACATAGGGAAAAACACTATTACTTTTCTGTATATATGTATTACTTTAATGTATACAAACTATTACTTTATATGCATACAAATATTACATTATGTTATAGTAACTATTACTTTTCACAAACCGAAAAAAAAAACAAAATTTAAAAATTTAAAAAAAAAAAAAAATTTTTTGGTCACAGACCAATCAACTTTGCAGTTTCCAGCAATTGTGCGTGCTTGGGCTCTGGAACAGAACAGGGGAAGGAGGAAATTGTTTCTGGTTGTCGGCTTAGGGGTTGAAATAGGGCCGGAGGTAATGGAGGTGAGATTGGCCGGAAATTGGTGATGATTTGGTGAGGGTTATAGGCTTAGATTTCGGAACAGGGGAGGAAGATGAATCGATGGATTTGGAGAGAATTGGTTAAGGTCTCCAATTAAGTCTCCGTTCAATTGGGTTTGAGAGAGAAAGGGAGCGGCGGTTGTTGTCCAGGGTGAAGAGCGGAGAACGGCGGTTGTGGCCTGAGAAGAAGGCTTCGGTTTGGGTAGAGAGAGGGAGAGAACGGTGAGGAAGGTTGAGAAGGTCGCCGGTTGATTAGAGGTTGAGATTGGGTTTGGTTTCCGGTGGGAGAGAGCTAGGCTAGGGCGGAGATTGGGGCCGACAATGGAGGTCTCTGCGTTTACGAATAGAGAGAGAGAGGAGAGAGAGAGGGTAATTTTTCGGATCATGGGTCAAAAATGACCCGTCTCATTCATGAGACGGGTCATAGTGTTCTCACATAAGTTTTTGTCTTTGTGAAATTCAATCGTCGTAAACTTCTTTATTAATTCGAAATACACTTCCCATTTTAAAAATAAATTACCATTTTTTATTTTATGAAACATTTTAAATTAACATAACATTTAAAAAAAATATTTTGATAGCAAAATTTTATAAATATTTTTATTATTCATTTTTAAACTTTAATTTTGCTACTTAAATTAAAGAGTGATAACTTCAATTAAATTATGACAAATCGGATGCGTAGGCGTCACTCCGAGTTAGTACTAGTTTGTACTCCATCCGTCTCAATAGTAGCTTTCCATTTTGTCATTTTGGGTGTCTCGTTAATAGCTTTCACTTTTCTTTTTTGGCAAAGGAATCTTTACTATTCCCTCCACTAATTTTCTCTCTTACATTATTTTAATACTCACAACACCATTATAATTTACTATTTCCTCCAATCATTCTCTCTCCTATTTTCAAATTACACTTACAATATTTTTTCTTTCCACCCATTTTATTAATTTGTGTGCAAGGCAAAAAACGGGCCGCTACTATTGGGAGAGAGGGGGTATTTAATATTAGGACGTGCATGCATCTCTATCTCTCGTGTTGGCTTTGGGAACACAGTTGGACCCTCCACCAACTATAGGTCTGTTTCACATGAGCCTGCATGGCCCATTCGGTGCCCCCATGCATCAGACTACCCACAATGGTTTCATCCCACTCTTCCATTTCATCTAACACTTTTTACACTTTTTCTCATCCACCTAATATTTCATCTACCCATTTCATTTACCCCCACTCCAATGACTAACTTAAATTAAATTTCAACTCCCTCCAACTCATCATTCTATACCCCACTACTTTTATTTTATTTTATTTATATTCTTTATTTTTTTGTGTCCAAATCAAATGAAACTTATATCGATTTGTAGGGAAAAAAAATGATGAATTTTGGTGAAAAAAAAATTAAAAAAATAATTAATTTACTAGGTAATAATTCAGCCCAAATTGAAAACTAAGTGTTTTTTTTTTGTGTCCAAATCAAATGAAACTTATATCAATTTGTAGGGAAAAAAAAATGATGAATTTTGGTGAAGAAAAAAATTAAAAAAATAATCAATTTACTAGGTAATAATTCAGCCCAAATTGAAAACTAAATGTTTTTTTTTTGTATCCAAATCAAATGAAACTTATATCGATTTGTAGGGAAAAAAATGATGAGTTTTGGTGAAAAAAAAAATTAAAAAAATAATCAATTTACTAGGTAATAATTCAGCCCAAATTGAAAACTAAGTGTTTTTTTTTTGTGTCCAAATCAAATGAAACTTATATCGATTTGTAGGGAAAAAAAATGATGAATTTTGGTGAAAAAAAATTAAAAAAATAATCAATTTACTAGGTAATAATTCAGCCCAAATTGAAAACTAAATATTTTTTTTTTGTATCCAAATCAAATGAAACTTATATCGATTTGTAGGGAAAAAAATGATGAGTTTTGGTGAAAAAAATTAAAAATAATCAATTTACTAGGTAATAATTCAGCCCAAATTGAAAACTAAGTGTTTTTTTTTTTGTGTCCAAATCAAATGAAACTTATATCAATTTGTAGGGAAAAAAATGATGAATCTTGGTGAATTTTTTTTATTTTTAAATCATTTATTATGAGATAATTGAGTTTAAATAATTGGGTGAAAAATAAAAAAGTACGGACCAATACCAAGCCAACACGTGACAAATTCGAGAAAAATCAAAAAAAAAAAAAAAAAAAAAAAAAAAAAGGCTGCGGCGTCACGCGCATGAATGGGAGCGTGAGTCACACGCGCCTAATACCCCTCCAATGCCAAGCCGACACGTGTCCATTTTAAAAAAAAAAAAAAAAAAAAAAAAAAAAAAGAGGTTTCATACGGGATGAAAGTTTTCATCCCGTTAATCCATTCAACCAGCAGCCGACCTCCATTGCAAGGAAATGGGTAGATGAAATGGGATTTCATCTCCCATTTCATCTACCCATTGTGGGTAGTCTCATTTATATGCTTGTTCTGTTGTTCTCTCCCCCCAACTCTCTCTCTCCCTCTCTCTTTTTATAAAAGTACTAGTAAAAGTTCGTGTTTGAGAACACGAATTTTATTTATTTTTAATTAATTTTTTTTTAAAAGGACAAAATGGGAAAAAGACAACTTAGTGAGGGCAAAATGAAAAATTTGACATTTGATACTGTTCATAGTGCTGTTCACCCATCCGTGTGATTTATACTATAGATACTAGTTTTATTCCCGTGCGATGCACGAACGGTTACTAACGAATAACTGATCGAAATCCAAACAAATACAAAAGGAAATAGAGATGTTTGTATACATTGTAAAAAAATTCTTTAAAACCTATATTGTCAGTAAAAATATCAGATTGAAGGTCACTAAAATAAATATAGTGTTACATCCGTGCGATGCACGGGGAGTTATTGATGCTTAAAAAGACGAAAATTAAATAAAATGACTAAATGAGACAAACATTTTTATACATTGTGAAACACATTTTTAAAAGACAACATTATCGGTACAACTTTCGAAAGAGGAAGGAAGATCATCATTACATATCAATATCTTCGGACCATCGGGATTGTGAACTCTCGATAATGCAAAATATAACTGAGAATGCCAAAATACATAGTATCTATTTGAAAAAAAAAAGACCAACAAAGGATAAATATCTACCTTGACGTTTATTAACAGGCATAGCATAAGAGAAAAACAATAATACGAATATCGTGAAATAAAAAATAAATTATAGTACGATTTAAAATATTTATTACAGATAATTATGAGACATTAAATAATGAATAAGTGATTCACCCAATTATTAAATAGAAACCCAAATCCAAATTCATCATCTCATATATGAACAATCCATAAAATCTCTCTTCTATCAATTATATTAATTCATCTTCATATTTTTTTAATTATTAGATATACATACACATAAACAAATTAAAGTAATACATAATAAAATCGGGAATTTTATAGATAACGAAAATTAACAAATAACTTTTAAAATTGATTATTATTATTATTATTATGTATTAGTTTTGTAAAATACATCTAAATTTTTGAATAAACATTTAAAAAATATAAAGTATATATATATATATGTGTGTGTGTGTGTGTGTGTGTGTGTGTGTGTGTTTGAACGGAGCCAACTACGCAAGGGGGTAAATTGACCCCCCTCCCCCGTAAAACTCTACATATATCCCATTCTTTTTTTATTATTATTTGAACCGATATCCCAATTTTTTTAATGCATACAACAAATAACACTTTGAGAATATGCTTCTGAGTTACCCAAACTGCATGCTCAAAAGACAACAATTAAAATAAAACAAACAGAAAAGCGAGTTGTTTTATATATTGTGCAAACTTTCTTGAATACTATATTGTTAGTACGGACATCAGAGTGGTCAGTATTATCACCATTACATATCAATATTTAAAATCATTTACCTTTTAACTGTGAATGTAGCGACATATAATTCGTCATGGCAAAATTTTGATTTTTTCAAAATAAATACTAATTATTTATAAAAAAAAATATATAACTCATTCTGGATGGAGGGAGCTATAAAATATTTAAATTGCAAAGTAGATGAAACATTGATTAGTATAACGAACAATTATAGAGACAACATTTACTACTCAATATATCATAAAATGAACGAATGACCCATTTTAAATATATAGATGGAGACTTAAAAAATTGAGACCAAGCTTTTAGTAAAATGAGTACATACACCATTTCCTACCTACATTAAAAAAAATCGAAAAATAAGATAAATTGAAATAATAATTTCTTTATCTAAAAATATTAATTTTTTCTTCACTAATTTTTTTCTTTTTTTCAATCAAATTAATTCCTATATTATAAATAAATTGTATACTAAACAAAAATAGTTATGGCAAGTTAAGCAACCATTTAGTACCCCATTGTAATTGTATGACTATTATCTATAGGAGTAAATATCTCAATCTAGCCTAATTTCCAAGCCCAACATCAAATGTAAAGGAAAACAATACTATATAAGTATATATATTGAAAGAAAAAAAAAGAGGATATAATTATAAAAATTAAAAAATAATAAAATAGAAATAAAACAAACAGCATAAGGAATAGGCATTTCTCTATATACAATTCTGTAGTATTTTATCATTTAAAAAAATACATAAAAAACACAAACATGTTTTATCACATACGAAATAAGGTATTGTAATCAGTAAAAAAAGATGAAGATTGGAAATGTAGAAAAAAAAGTGATATTTTTTTTTCTTTTTGATAAAGAGAATTATAAAAAAATTCAAAAGATTTGATCATACCAAAAAGATAGTATAGTTATCTAATAAAAATTAATATCATTCTTTTTCAAATGGAAACTTTGCATTAAATCATGCTCGTACATCTAAAAAAATATGTCATATTTATTTACATTAACTCATTATGAACATAATTATAATATTCATTTTCAATTTAACTTATTTAATTTCGAGAAGAAAAATAAAAATTCTTACTAACAATTGCGTTAAATGAAGAAAAAATTCCCCAAACCCTCCACTCCCTCATTAAACCCAACCCACTTCTGCATCTACCTCATTTAAAATACAAATTTATACTATCTTTATTTCTTAGAATATTGGCATGCACTTCTTCGAAATTTTAAAAATGATGGCCATCTTTCCCGATATTCGTCCTTATAAATGCAAAAAATATTTAGACGGATAGAAAAATCGACAAATTTATTAATACTATATTTACTATGCTTCAAAGTTTTTTTCTTAAATTTAAATAAATTGTTTGATGTATCGAACTAAAATAAACCCAATAACCATATTACCCCATTCCCACTTATTAAATTGAAACCCAAACCTACATTCATCACACTCCCCATATATCTATTTTATATTCTTTATTTTTTTATTAGTAAAATTATTATTATTATTATTATTATTATTATTATTATTATTATTATTATTATTATTATTATTATTATTATTTATAATTAAAAAAAAATACTTCACACTTAATTAATTTTCACTAAAAAGAAATTGAAAATTTAAGAAAGGATAATTAAGAAATTTATATTAAAAAAATTGTGTTTTTTTCTGTGTCCAAATTAAATGAAAATAGTCTCTATTTATAAAGGAAAAAAATTATAAATTTTGGTGTAAAAAAATAATTAATTTATTATAAAATAATTAAGGTCAAAGAAAAAGAAATAAGATAAACAAATTTTGAAATAAAACAAGCCAATCAACAAACGTCACGTGAATATTCATTAATTTTCAAATATGCCACAAATGGAAATGTCGAAATTGCCCTTTGGTCAATGCTCAACACGTGTCCCAAAAAAAATAAAAAAAAAGGAAAACCTCCTGCGTGCACGCGCCACTGTAGGCGCGTGTACGGCACGCGCCAGATTCCGCCCACTCAACGCCTGCCATGTGTTTATCCTTTCGGTTATTTGCAATTTCGTCACAATGTGAAATGACTAAACTACCCTTCAATGGCTAGCTATTTATCACAATCTTCCTTTTATATATAGAGAGATATAGATTATTATCATTTATAATTAAAAATAAATACTTCACACGTAATTAATTTTCACTAAAAAGATATTGAAAAATAAAAAAAAACAAAATTAACAAATGATAATTAAGAAATTTATATTTAAAAAAGAGGATTTTTTTTCTCTGTCTAAATCAAATGAAAGTAGTTTCTATTAAAGAGTAAAAAAATTATGAATTTTGGTGTGAATTTTTTTTTTAAAAAATTTATAAATAGAAATAAATACTTCACACTTAATTAGTTTTCATTAAAAAGATATTGAAAAATAAAAAAGAAAAATTAACAAATGATAATTAAAAAATTTATATTTAAACAAGAGGGTTTTTTTTCTCTGTCCAAATCAAATGAAAGAAGTCTCTATTTAAAAAGGAAAAAAAATTATGAATTTTGGTGTAAAAAAATTAATTTATTATAAAATAATTGAGGTCAAAGAAATCGGATAAAAAAAAAATGAAATCCATCCGGCTAATCAACGGGCGCCATGTGTCAAAATTCAAAAAAAGAAAAAGAAAAAAAAAATTATAGCATTAACGCGCCTTTGTCGGCGCGTGTGGTACACACGCCATGAAAATGTCGAAAATGCCCTTCAACGAACGGACGACACGTGTCCTAATTAAAAAAAAAAAGTTTTTTCTAAGCATACGCGCGCGTCGTTAGATGATTATATGGCACGCACTTTATTTGTTCCAATAGCAGCCTTCCACGTGGATTTTCGGACGGGTTATATGCAATTTTGCCATGCTGTGAAATGTCCAAAATGCCCTTCAAGGCCAAACAATTACCACGATCTTGTTATTATTATATATATATATATATGTGTGTGTGTGTGTGTGTGTGTTTTGATAGTGATTTCAAATAATGTCCATCTTTGTATTTTTGTTGTTGTGTATCTCTCCACACGTGAGAGCTTGTGATTACTCTGCTTTGTTGAGGATTTATGTATTAGTTTTGTAGCTTTTATGATCATCGAAAAGGCTGAATCTTACTTACAAAAGTGGAAGAAGGTAGAGACTCAATATTTTATCATGTTCATACACTCCAGCTTTGCAAAAAGTGACATCTTTCGTAGTTAATTTTTTTAAGTTAATGTGTAGCAGGGATATGCTTAATAGGACCATTTGTTTTTCTTTGAAGTTTATAAGTCAAAATGTCAATATTTTGGCAAATGTAATTTCTAGTGCAGCGTTTGTAAATGCAAACGCCACCGTTTCGTCAAACTTTCAACGTTTGTAGATAGTCGACTTATAAACATTTGTTATTGTCATTAATAATATGACTTCGTTGGTTTCAAAAAAAACTACTCCCTCTGTCTCGAAAAGATAGTCACACTCTCATTTTAATGGGCAGCTCATTCAAATTTTGATCATAATTATATGAAAATCTAATTATCTATATTCAATTCTAAATATTGTTATTGATTAACCATTAGAAATACTATCAATCATAATTTTTAAAATTGTATAGGATAATTAGATTTTTATAAAATTATTATCAAATTTCAATTGAATAAACCATAAAAATTAAAATGAAACAATTTTATTGGAATGAAATGAATAACTCTTAGTATTGGTACAAGGATGAATGAAGATACAATGCCATTCTTAGTTTATTTTAATTATCAATGTACATCCAATTTACAAATGGCCGAATGTTTATGGCATGCCATTTATTTGTGTATGTACATAACATTTGATTGTGGTTTATCCGTCCCAAAATAAATAAATACTTTATTAATTTGTATATTATTTATACGATTATAAAATTGTATTAAATTTATATTCTTGTTTAAAAACACAATATCTATTTTGAAATATATAAAAAAGAATATGTAATAATACTCTCTCCGTTACACTAGAAAATTATAAAATTTTATTTTGAGTGTCTCATTTAAAAAGTCACTCTCAAAATAATTTTTTTTTAATACTTCTTTATTTATAAGACCTACTCCCTCCGTCCCAATCCAACAGAGACCAAATTTTTGGACACACAAATTAAGGAAAAGTAAGAGAGATAAAAAGTGGAAGGAAATGTTGTGAGTATGAAAAATTAAATAGGAGAGAGAATGAGTGGGATGAATAGTGATTTTATTGGTGTTGTGAGTGTAAAAGTAAAATATGAGAGAGAATGAGTGGGAAAAATAGAAAAGATTCCCTTCCATTTTGGACAGTCTTCATTGGGATGGGACGGACCAAAAAGAAAATAAGTCTTCATTGGGCTGGAACGAATGGAGTACTTGTTATACTCACAATAACTATCCACTTACAATTTCAATCCTTATATTTTCTCTATTACTTCACTTTTCATACTCATAACATTTATCAAATATACACTTTTCTTAATTTTCTTTTAAAATCAATTTTATATATTTTCGGATGAGACAGATAGAGCATGTATAGAGCATGTGTATATAACAAAGTGAGTATTTTCATTTAGTATTTCCGTCCTTTGAGTCTATAATGTCAAATCTAGATGTTCTCTATATCAAAAGTATCAGAGCCCTTGTCCAAGATCACGTAATTTTTTTTTATTATTTTTTTAATCTTTTTTTTTAATTAATTTTTTTTTTTTTAAGGAAAAAATGGGAAAGGGACAAAATAGTGAGGGCAAAATGAAAATTTCGACCATTATTCAAAGAATTGTTCACACCCTTCCCTAATTTATACTATAGATGATGAAAAGTAGTTGCGGTAAATCGGTAATCTGTCAGCTAACTTTTTTTTTTTTTCTGAAATTCAGCTAACTTTTCATGTTACTTAGTAACGCACAATTTCTTTTTTTTTTTTTAAATAAAAAAATTAAGCATATTTACTCTTATCAGTTATTAACCCATAATAAATTATAAATTTTATTTTTTTATCAACTTTATTGAAAATAAATTGTAAAAATAATATTTCAATAAAATTTAAAAAGTTATTATTGATACTACGTAAAAATAAAAATAACATTAATAACATTTTTTAGATTTTTATGTTGATAATTAAATTTTGATAATTATTTCGTCAAGTCAAAAGGTCAAAAGGTTGTTGGAAATAATTTTGGTAACTTGGTTGGACCAAGTTTTGATCTAATTATTAAATAGATTTCTGCTATTGGAAAATGAAATAAGTTACAAATATGGAATCTACATTTGATGTAGATTAAGAAAATGCATTTATTTTCTCGAAATCATTTTCGGGTGAATGAGAAATTAATGGCTAAAGATTGTAACTTGAAATGAGTTAAATGAAGAGTTTTTGGGATATGAAAGAGTTATCCCACATTACTTTGAAATATAAAATAATGCTAGTATGAAAGTGGATACTTTCAAAGAGGAGTCATCAAGTTGTTCCTCCTTGGGCCAACCTAGTTAGACCATTGGGCCAACCATGCAAGTAGTAGCCCAATTGTGCTAATTTTGTATTAGCTCAATTTGAACCACTACCGGGAAGCCCATAATGGGCGTTTTAGGGCGCACGTGCGCATCGTCGCTATGAGCTAAGGAGCCTTAAAATTTTGACAAAAGTTGGCTCGTGCATGGTCCGGTTTGGTGGTGACTCAGTCCAGGTTCATTGGGCCTGTGACAATTGGGTCTCGGCTAGGTTGGGCTAGGTTGGATGAGCATTGGCCCATGCGGAATGGGTTTGGAGCGGTCATGGCCCGCAGATCGGATCCGCACCAACTCGCCTGGGCGCGGGCCAGTTGGCATAAGGTCGCGTTCGAATGAACCAGGTCAGTTTCGGTCCTTTCGGATGAATCGGACGGTTCATGAAACCGGTTCGGGTGGGCAGATCATGTGTATCTCCCATCGGGTTCGATCCAACGGTCCAGATTCGCCAGATCCAAAGTTGTGACCTTTGACAGAAAGGTTCAATATCTATAAAAGCCCCCCCAGGTTGTCAATTCATTTCATCAATTCATCCAAAGCATTAGATATTTAATTAAATATCATCTTGTAGCATTCTTCCTCCTTTCAAAGTTCAGAAGTTCAAGACACCGATTAAGTTCACCGAGTCTTTTGATTTGAAGTGCTTTTATCAAAGACGATAAGTCGTTTTATCTTACGAGAAGATTGCTAGCAACCGTAAGCACTTGGACAGGGCATTATCTTCTTGCGAAAATTGTGTTCAACACAAGACTCGACTTTCGATTATTTCAATATCCGCATTTATTATTATTAGTTACTCCCTCCGTCCCACCTCAAGGTTCCATCTTGAGGTTTACACGCTTTTTAAGAAAATTTTTTAAAGTGGGTAAAAAATTTGAGGAGAGAGAATGTAAAAGTTAAATATGTGGTAGGAAATAGGAGAGAGAATGTAAAAGTTAAAAATATTTAATAGGAGAGAGAATGAGTGGGAGGAATAGTAAGTTAATAATTGATTTTTTTGTAAATATGTTAACTTTATTTATAAGGGTATAATGAATGATTTTTTTGTAAATATATGGAGATGATAAGGGTATAAATATATGAAAAACTTTCCATTTAAGGAAGGGAACCTTGAAGTGGGACGACCCAAAAGGAAAAGGTGGAACCTTGAGGTGGGACGGAGGGAGTATTATTTTGCTATTTTCAAGAAAGCTTTTTTTTCAAATATTATTTTTAATATTTTATCAACATAGCTAAGTTAATAAAAAAAATCAAGACATAATACTCCCTCTGTCCCAATAGAAGCTTCTCATTTTGTCATTTTGGGTGTCCCATTAATAGCTTTCACTTTTCTTTTTTGGCAAAGGAATCTTTACTATTCCCTCCACTCATTCTCTCTCCTACATTATTTTAATACTCACAACACCATTATAATTTACTATTCCCTCTACTCATTCTCTCTCCTATTTTTAAATTACACTCACAATATTTTTACTTCCCCCTCATTTTCTTAATTTGCGTGCAACCCAAAAATTGAGCAGCTATTATTGGGACGAAGGGAGTATTTGTTATGAAACGAAAAAAATATTATTAAAAATTTTTATTAGTAAATCAATCATACAGACATCTTCTAAAAGGTCTTATACTAATATACTAATAGTGGATGAATATCTTTTTATACGTAATACTTGGGCCCTGATTGATAAAATTGAAAATTAAGAGCTGAAAATATAGAGATGAAAAAATAGAGCTGAAATCGTTAAGTTGCTGATTTCTTTAAGACTTGAGTTTATTTGGTAATGAAAAAACAGAAACATCTGATTTTAATCAAAATTTTAACACAATACTCGAAAAATTATTTGAATAATTTCAGTAACTTTATAATTTGACTAATGTAATTGAACTTTGATTTATTTTTTGAAGAAAACTTGATTATATTACTCATTTAAAAATATTATTAATCAATATTTTTAATATGAAAATAAATACATTTTAATATTTCTTTGGTCAAATTAAATTTGGATGATAAAAAAAATATTTCAACATAAGAAAGTAACAATAAATAAATAAAACATGTTGATAGGTGATTTTGAACTCATTCCCTTTCTTTCCCTTTCCTTCTCCTCTTACTTTGTTAAGATATCCCTTTTCATCTTAAAATTAATACCTTTTTTTTTTTTTAAAGATAATCTTAATTATATAATTGATTTGAATTTACCTTACTAAACAAATTTAATTTTTTAATCTCTTAAAAAGTGTTCAAAATTAAGAAATTAATTTGGTTACCAAACAAGCCTTGACAATTCTCTCTTTGATTGTAGATATGATAATTAGGTTGACACCCAAACAAAATTAAGGGAGTGTTAAGTATTCCAACCTTGAACATAATTCTAATTGTCCTCCGCTCAATAGTATCGATTTTGACCAGAATTCATTTTGTTTGTGTATAATTGGAATCGTTTCAAAAATGTGAGCGTAGTGAACTACTCCCTCCGTCCCGCCTGAAATATCTCAAAATGGTCTATGCACGAAAATTAAAAAAAGTGATGTAGGAGAGAGAAAAAGTGTATAGTGAGATAAATGTTGTGAGTATAAAAAGTGATATAGGAAAGAAAAAGTGGGATAATGAATAGTTAGTGAATAAGTATCATGAGTATGATAAATGGATCCCACAAATAAAAAAATAATAAAATTTTTTTATTTTTTGGGTTAAAATATTTTAAATGTGAAAGAAATTGAGTGGCTAGAAAGTGCACAGGAAGTCACAGAAGCCTGATGTGAGTACTGATGCTATCACACCAGCACTAACATCAGCGACAAAAGCAGCGGAATATAAAGATTAAAAACGTTTTGAAACACAAAAATAACACTTATCTACAACAACTTGCTGTAGACAATAAAACTTCTCTTATTAAAACGATTATGAACTCGGTTACAAAGAAAAACACAAAGAGAAGACAAAATAATCAAAATTACTCTCACAGAAAAAAACACTCTTCTGTAGTATGAAACTTTAGCAACTTAGAGCTGAAAAAACGTCTGAACAAATGAGGCATGCTCCTCATATTTATAGCCAAGGATTCTTCAGATTAGGATGACTGAAACTTGAGCTACATATCTTCAATCTAATCTCTTTATCCTTTATCCACTCAAGCACTCCTTTTCTTGTAGACTTCTTTTCCTTGCTGTGAGAGACCTACTAAATAACCAAAATATAAACTAAATAAATCAAATATTTTGTTAGTAGGTTAGTCAATAAAATAAATAACTAAATAAACTAAAGAGATATTTACAAATATAATCTAAAAATAAGAAAGATACAAATCCTAATAATTAAAAAATCATCCTTGGAAAATATGTGTGAAACACTCACACTTACAATCTCCCCCTGATTTGTAGCTTTCTGGTCAAAACAAGATTTGATAAATAACTTACGCTCAAGCCAATAAATCAACCAAATTATCAAATATATAAAACTCCCCCTAAATTATCAAATGATCCAACTCCCCCTTAATTTGTTACAGCTTATCATCAACCTTCAGTTATATCTCCCCTTTTTACTTGCTCTCCCCCTTTTTGACCAGAATGGAGAATATCAATATAAAAATGCGTCAGGATGTGAGTCAAGATGTGGCCACATCAGAACGCACACCATACGCAACACTTTGTGTTCCCTCCAACGAAAATAGAGAAAGACGGTGGAAGACAATAAGATATGAGTAAAGGAGTCTAGGGAGTCGAAAAACAGGGGATGGTACTTATCAAAACTGCTTCTCCATCCTTTTGAATTTCATGGAGATTAAGGACTTCAAAAAAATTTGCAATAAAAACTTTTCTTTTGTGAGTAATGTACCTGCCATAAAAATATCAAACAATACCATAGAGCACGCTCCCCCTAACCACAAACTATTAGACAAAAATCAAATTTGATTGGAGAGTCATTGAGCACAAGTTTTTTAGTCGAAGAAAAAAATTATGGGAAGAATAAAAAACTTGAGTAATATTTTCACCAAGAACAAGGATGACCTAAATTTATAATGATGCATAATGCACACGCAAGTGAAGGATAAATCTCAGTATATGTGTGGTATGGGATGTGATCACATCAAGGGACACATCTCCTCTAAGAAAGTCAATGAATTGAAATCTTGTCTTGCTTGGCCTCTAGGATGCATCCACCCATTTTTTATTTGTGGATAAAGATTTTTGGGTAGCTTTCACTCTTCTTTACTTTCATGGATAGCCCTCTTTCGAATGATCTTGTCAATTTGACACAAACTTTCTCTTGATGTCATTTTGATCACATTGAAATGACTTCATACCATGAGTGGAGTAGTTGTTTCCCTTTAGATTAGGCACCCACCAAGAGACATCCATTAGGATAAATTTTGAGTCAACAGATGTTAACACTTTTTAAGAAGAATTCACAATTCAAAGAGGAGACAAGTCAAAGATGTAATACAAATGACCACACGAGAGATATCGTGCAAATTAAACAAATATGCATGCATTTTTTTTCATTTTTTTTTATTTTTTTTTTAATAATATACAATACGGTGTAGACCATGATGTGACCACACGGGGATCACACCATCAACAGAACACACACAAACAGAGAGACTTTCTTAGAGTGTAAAGTCTCTCAAAATTAATGGCCTTGGTGAAAAAGTTAGCCAAGTTGTTTTTCAGTTCTTATAGGATTTAGGCTAAAAAATTTATGCTCAATAAGGTCTCGAATAAAATGATGTCTAATGTATTTGTGTTTAGTGCGAGAGTGCTTAACAGGATTTTTTGAAATGTCTATAGCACTTAGATTATCACAAAAGACAATTAACACATTACTTTTATGTCCGTGATCCTTAATCATCTTATTCATCCAAAATAATTGAGAGCAACATCTGCCTTTTGAGTGAGAAGCATAGTTTTTATTGTACCAAGAGACCATGTTATTTTCAAGATAAAAACAACCCCCAATTTTACTCTTCAATTCATTTGTACCCCACTCATTTTTTACTATTTCAACAATTTTGGGCTCAAGATGAGATACAAAATGACAAGTACTTACCTTGGGTAACACGGAAGATGACCAGTTTAGACCCGGCGAGTCTTTGTAATTGACTCTAGCCTTCGGTTTGGACCTTACCTTTGCATGCGCGTCTCCAACAACTTGTGAGACGGAATGGTCCGTTTGTATTTTGCTTGAAATGTTTCGAAACTATTTATACACCTTCTACCTGCTCGAGCCGCTTTGGAAAATGCCTACGAATACGAACGGCCATTAAATTCTGCTGATGTGAGCTGCGATGTGATCACATCACGGGGTACATCAGTCTTTTCTGTATTCTCTTGCTTTCTCTCCAGAATTTTCTGTTCATATTCTTCATTGGCTGTCTCCAGCTCTTCAACAAAACCTGTAACTTCTTCATTGGTGGTCTCCAGCTTTTCAACAGCACCTATAACATCACAAAACTTATAGCAATTGTCAGAAGTTTTAAATCCTTTAAAGACACAATGGTTTGTTTTATCAAAAACCTCACAGACTTGCTTATCAAATTTCACATGCATATCATCGTCACACAAATGACTAATGCTTATGAGATTGACCTTAAGGCCTTTTACATGAAGAACATTATGGAGATAAGGTAGACCCTCAACACTCAAGGTTCCTTTACCAACAATCTTACCTTGGGCACCACCTCCATATTTCACAATTCCTCCATTCACAGGAGAATAATCAGACAAAAATTTAGTTGAACCTGTCATGTGCCTTGAGCACCCACTATCAAAATACCAAGAGCTAGACACACTGCTCGTCGGAGAGGCAAAAACAACCTTACACTCCTCATCCTTCTTCTCGGCCCACACAAACCGCCCAGTTTGGTGATGTGAATGGTGATGTGAGTACATCAGGAGGCTCATCTGCGGAGCGCATTTTCCAAGATCATGAATTCTTTGGTAACAAAAGGGTCTCGATATGACCTGGAGCAAAACGGTAATGACACACAAACTTTCTTCTCCTAGGTTTGGACTCTACCTTTTGAAAATCTTTAGATTTGGAGGTACCTTCACCTTCTTTAACAAATGTGGATTCATAGCCAAGACGAGTTTTTGTTTGAATTCCCAAGTTTAAAACTTCTTCAAGTTTAGCTTTTCCATAGTTTAACTTTTTAAAAGTCCCATTCGCTTTTTCAAGTTCGGCTTTGGTTTTCTCGAGTTCAATATCACGCATAGTAAGCATGACTTCGAGTTTGGCTATGGAATCCTTTTGGTTGTCATTTTCAATGGAAACTCTCTCAAGATCAGATTTTAAAGAAGAAATTTCGGTTGAGAGTTTCACATTGACCTTTTCAAAAACATCAAGTTTTTCAATACGTTTTTGCCAATCGGCAAAAAGATCGATATATGCCTCATGAAGTTCCTCAAAATTACCATCACATTCCTCTTCATCCTCTGGTTTTTCGAAGCAGAAGAATTAAAGCAGTTGAACACGAGTCGGAAGATGTGATGGTTGGTGTGACTACATCTGAAGCTACATTAGCTTGATGTTTGTGACTAGGAGGCATGATTGCTAAGTTTAGCGTTTCATCATCGTCCTCACTATCACTAAGGGTCGCACAAAAGCTCATTCCCTTTTTCTTCAGAGTGTTGGCACACTCATTGGCATAGTGACCAAAGCCTTTACAGGCTCTACATTGAAACAGAATCGAGATCTCCTTTTTAAAAAACTTCTAGGTTGTTTAAAAGTTTTTTCGATATCCTCCTCGGAATTTTCAATAGTTGATATGTTTTGGCTTTACGATGGAAACTTGTTATCCTTTTTGTTTTTTAAAAAAGATGTAAACCTTTTAGTGAGTAAAGCCACATCTTCAATTTTCAAATCAGAAATCTCTATATCTTTAGAGATTTCTACAATTTCTTTAGAAACTTTGGAGGCACTGGAAAGAGCATCAGCAAGAGCAATACTTTCAGCTTTATGTTGTTGCTGAATATATGTGTTCATCTCAAACATGGTTAGTTTACCCACAAGAGTATCTAAAGCCATGGTTGCAGTGTCATTTGCTTCTTCAATAGCAAGCAATTTTAATATTAAATTTATCGTGTGGTTCTTAACATTTTGCATACTAATCTAGCATTTGATATAGGCTCACCTAGGGAGAGGCATTCATTAGAGATTTCTCTCATTTTAGCAGAATAGCTTTTTATGTCTTCTGTCTCATTCATCCTCAAGTTTTCAAACTTGGTCATGAGAATTCTCAACCTAGTGGCTTTAACACTATCATCACCTTCACAGTGAGCTTGCAAAATATCCCAGGCAGTCTTTGCTATATTTTGATTTATTACAAGTCTAAACATGTGTTCATCCACATGACTCGAAATAGCACCAAGGGCCCTAGAATTATAATTAGCAAGGGTAATTTCAGCCGTAGTCCAGTCTTCCTCAGGTTTAAGTTTGTAGGATTTTTCAGAGGTTTCACCCACTATATCCTTGTTTTCAACCTTAGGAGGAGACCATGGGACAATAATACTAAGCCACGCCCTTTCATCAATTGCTTTGATGTAAAGACGCATCTTAGCTTTCCATAAAGCATAATTAGTTCCATCCAAAACAGGAGGACGGTATTGATTCAAGTGTCCTTCCATAATGACCACTCTTTCTTGTATCTCACTCAGTGAAGTCGAGTGTGACTCTGATACCAATTGAAAGAAATGGAGTGGCTAGGAAGTGTACAGGAAGTCACAGAAGCCTGATGTGAGTCCTGATGCTATCGCACCAAAGACTAACATCGCCGACAAAAGCGGCGGAATATAAAGATTAAAAACGTTTTGAAACACAAAAATAACACTTATCTACATGCAACTTCATTGTAGACAATAAAACTTCTCTTATTAAAAACGATTATGAACTCGGTTACAAAGAAAAACACAAAGAGAAGACAAAATAATCAAAATTACTCTCACGAGAAAAAAACACTCTTTTCGTAGTATGAAACTTTAGCAACTTAGAAGATTTGAAAAAGCGTCTGAACAAATGAGGCATGCTCCTCATATTTATAGCCAAGGATTCTTCGATTAGGATGACTGAAACTTGAGCTACATATCTTCAATCTAATCTCTTTATCCTTTATCCACTCAAGCACTCCTTTTGCGTAGACTTCTTTTCCTGCTTTGTGAGAGACCTACTAAATAACCAAAATATAAACTAAATAAATCAAATATTTTGTTAGTAGGTTAGTCAATAAAATAAATAACTAAATAAACTAAAGAGATATTTACAAATATAATCTAAAAATAAGAAAGATACAAATCCTAATAATTAAAAAATCATCCTTGAAAAATACTCCCTCCGTCCCAGCGAAAGAGCCATTTATTTCCTTTTTGGGCGTCCCATTTAAAAAGCCACTTTCCCAAAAAGGAAACCTTAAATCACTATTCTCTCCACTCATTCTCTCTCCTACTTTACTTTTACACTCACAACATTCTCTTTCTTACATCACCTCCCACTCATTCTCTCTCCTATTTAATTTTTCATACTCACAACATTTAAACTTTTTCTCTTTCCTACATCACATTTCTTATTTTGCGTGTCGGACAAATTTTGTGACTCTTTCGCCGGGACGGAGGGAGTATGTGTGAAACACTCACACTTACAAAATGAGACATTCAAAAAAAAAGTTAAGACATTTCAAGCGATACGAAGAGAGTAAAAAATATCTCATTCATTCGTCAACTACAAAATTAAGCGAAATAACAACATTCGAAACGTAAGGCGCTAAAGCAAGTTACGTTGGAGCGGCGCATATTTAAAATCGGTTAGGTGCAAGTCGTTTTCCATTTTAGTTCTTGATTAGACCATTTTAGATCTCTTTACATCAACCTCGTAATATGATTAACCTTTTTTCTGTTTTTTATTTTAAAAGTGACAACGAAGACAGCACTACTAGTGTCCGTACCACCACTTTGCTTTTTATGGGCGGATAATTCTTGCGTTATTTTAACTTTTTTTTTTAATTTAATCGGTAAATTGTGATAATTATTTAAGTAGCAAAGTCGAAAAACAATAAAGTTGTTATAATTACTAATCATTATTTTGAACAATAAGGTAATATAATTACTACTCCCTCCGTCCCATCTAAAAAGGCATAAAATTGGCCTTATACGAGAACTAAAAAAAGTGTATAGTGTATTAAGCGTTGTTATCGTGAAAATTGAGATAAAAGAGAGAAAATAAGGGAGATAATAATAAGTGAATAGTTATTGTAAGTATTAAAAGTGGGTCCTATGAATAAACAAATGTTAAAAGGTTTTCATTTTAGATGTGTCTTGTTAAATAAGATACTCAAAATGAAAATTTGTCTCTTTTCATATGAAACGGAGGGAGTACTATTCTTCTTCGGGTTTATTTTACCTAACATTTTTTCATGAAAGTTGAAATACTACAATTAACTAATTATTTAGGCCTTGGACCAATGTATTAAATTGGTTCTCGTTAGCTTTCAATTAAAATAGCAAATTATTTCAAATCCTTGCAGCTAAATATAGTTATCAAAATTTATTTATTAACCTAGGTCCTAAATGGTTGTTCATTAAAAAAATTGTTGTTCATAAATGAGTGTGCTTTTCTAGTGAAGGTACTAAATATTTTTTTAATCAATTTCTAATGGCCAAATTGCAAATAAGAGTTCAAAGTTTGCTTCAGGATCCAATGTTTCACTTTCGATTATTAAGGGTTTAAAGTAGTTAAAAGTTGACAGTTAATTACTTTTGAACGAATAAGATAATTTTTTTTTCATTAAATCATCATATTCCGTACACGTGACATAGTGTAACATAGGATGTTTTGGTCATTTCAATCACATTTTTCATCTTGATCTTTAATTTTAGTCATTCTAATTTCAATTACAACTTAAAAACACCTCCTCCAATATGATATTTTCAAACCCATCCTATTTTCACCATGGGTTTGGGGAGGGTTGTATGTGTTTTGTTTTGGAAAAAAATAATTTTAGCACTTTCAATTTTAAAGTTGCATTATATACTAATGTTTATTTCTAAAATGTCCTGGTGTTACGTGGACGGCACCTGACAATTTAACGAAAAAATCTATCTTTTTCGTTCAAAAGCAATTAACAGCCAACTTTTTACTGCACTCTTGGTAGTTAAAAGTGAAACATTGAATCATGAAGTGCAAATACCCCCGATCTTTGAACCCTTATTTGCAATTAGCCTATTTTTCTAATGTAATTTGCATGTGTAATATGCTTTGTTAGATGTCTTACTAAAAATAGTTTAAAAAGTTATTTTATTAATTTATATAAAAAGTCCGACACCATTTATTAAAGATGAAATGAGTGATATCTATAAAATAAAATAATATTAAGATTAAATAAATAAATAAAATTTAAATTGAATAAATTTGCCTATTATGTCCTCACCGTGGCTCATTTAATCTTTGATTCTTTCTTTATATAAAATAAACAATTCATAATGGGAATTAAATCGGGCACTTTCTCTAATTCCCCACTGGCGAGATTCAAATTCAATGTAAGACACATTAGATCTAAAATTTCATACACATCCATCGCCCTCTTATAACTGACTTATAAAACTACTTCATCTCTTATAAGTGATTTATAAAACTAATTTGTTTCTTATATTGACTTATAAGGCAATTTTTACAATTTTTTTTAAATTTTCAATAATAACAACGAATTAATCTCATAATTTACACATTAAAACTCTTATAACTAAATTGTAAGACCAACTTGCCTCTTATAACTAATTCGTTTCTTATAATTGTTTTATAACTAATTGGTCTTTTATAATTGTCTTATAACTGACTTATAAGACTAATTCATCTCTTATAACTCAGTCATAGTCATGAGACAATTTTTTCAACAAAAAAATTAATATTTCAATAATAATGAATTGGTCTCATAATTTACACATTACAACTCTTATAAGTGACTTATAAGACTAACTAGTCTCTTATAATTGACTTATAACACAATTTTTTCAACAAAAAAAATTAAAATTTTCAATAACAACGACATTTTAATCTCATAATTTACACATTACCACTATTATAGCTTAATTATAACTGACTTATAAAACTATTTCATCTTTTATAAGTAACTTATAAAACTAATTTGTCTTTTATAATTGTCTTATAAGACATTTTTTTTCTACCAAGACCAAATCTCAGATAAAATACTTATAAAAAGCAAAACACAAAATCTGATATCTCTACGTTAATATACACTTAAAGTTCTTCTTATACAACACAAAATCTCTATAGATTTTTCAATATCAAATATGGATGTCGAATTTTAGAGCTGTCTTTGGTTGCTGCTATTGACCCATGGTATTGGAGATGGTTTTTGGAACAAGAGTTCATTGGAAGTTAAGTTTGTTTAGTTTTTAGTATTGACATCCTTATTCAGGTTGGAACAACTTTATCCTTTTATGCCATATTTATGTTGTCAGTTAAAAAAAATTAGCTTTTCTTCACACCTGGTTCATGCTTCCGCTGTAAATTCTACATCTTTGCCTTATCAGTTGCAGTGATTTGCAGTGTCGTCGGAGAAGACAAAGAAGCACCGGAGAAGACGGACCACATAGGCTAAATCTGGACAAATCTTGATTTGAGTGAAAGAGGGAGCAGAGAGCGAGGGATGTGCATTTGAAGAGATTCGCCGGAGAAAAGACTCCTCGGTTCTTCGCCGGAGACGGAGAATAAGTGGGAAGGGTACCGGTAGAGAGAAGCAAGGTTGGGGTTTTATCTATGAGGGGAGCCTAGGGTGTTTGAGAAATTATAATTTGGGTTGAATTCTTTATTTGGTATTTACAAAAAAGTTTTCTCTAAAAAGAATAAAATCTTGGCAGGGGGTCCTAGGGATATTTTTCCGAATTAAATCCCTAACCTAAGGCTCAAAGATAGAGTTCACATGGGGTGATATGTAACGACCCTAACCCTAGGCCCTAATTTTAATGTCATATTGTGTGATTTTAATATTTTTGTTAATATTATGTGTCCATTTTTATATACTTGATTTATTATATTAGGATAAATGATAGGAAAATAAATTAATGTTCTAAAGAAAAATATAAAAATAGAAATTTGATAAAGAGTATGAGGAGGTTAAATTTAGTAGATTAAATAATGGGAAATAAGGAGGTTTCATTTAAATGGTTTAATTGGGTGAAAGCCTTGGTAGGGTGGGGGGCCATGACCCTTCCCCCTAATTCCCTCATTCTTTGGTCTCAATAGTCAACACCCTCCCATACCTCCCCATACTTCCTCTTACACTCCCATACTCCATCTACCTCCTCCATCATTTCTCTTACACTTCTTCTCTAGCCAAGAAAGCTCCATGGAAAGCCTCAATTAAAGCTTTCCCTTCCAAGACTTATAGCTAGGCCATTTCTAATCCATTTTCAAATCCAAGTGTCCTTTTGTGAGTGGTACATCTCAAGGAGTTGATCAAGCCTAGAAAAGCTTCATTTCATCTTGTATTGACTAAAATGAGTTGTTATGACTTCCCTTCTTATAAATGTTCATAAATTATTAATGTTGTTCTTGTTATAATTAATGGTTGTTGCATGCTTTGGAAACCTTGTAGGAGTTGGATGATTGGTAAATGAAATAGGATGATTTAAATGTTCATAGTAGTTGATTTAGAGAGTATGAAATGGGTGGAAGATTTAGGGATGAATAAATTAGGTTTACATTATTAGGGGTTTACTTGGTTTATGATGATCCTCGTAGAGCTAGAAATTCCTTGGTGTTCATAAGTATAAAGGATAGTGCAAAGGAAAAGAAAAATGGCAAGAGAGGAATTTGGGAATCTGGGAATTGGCTGGGAAAGGCACTTGGGCGGTCGCCCAAGGGGGGCATGAGCGGCCGCCCATGCTGCCAGAAACTAGTGTGCTTGGGAAATCCTCTTGGGCGGTCGCCCAAGAGGAGTTGTGCGGTCGCCCAAGAGGGCAGAAACTTTGGGTCACTTTGAAATCCACTTGGGCGGTCGCCCAAGTGGTATGGGCGGTCGCCCAAGACCCCAGAAACCTAACTTTAAATCTGAACCAGAATTTGTTTAGCAATCTTGTTTGATCACTTATAGATTGTGACTCCCACTTGGTAAATTGAGCTTGAGCCTTCATAGAGACTATGTATTAATGTATAATGACCTTGTAGGATGGATTGATGATACTTCCTTGCCTTACTTGAGTTCATCTACATTGTTTATATTATGTATAGTGTATTGAATAATTGTTGCACTATGATATTGGTTGGACATGAGTATATTTTACCATGTTGCTATATTGTTATGCCTTTTTGTGGATTATGTTTCAAGTATCTATTATGTGCTTGATATTTGTTAATCAGCTGATGTTGGGGGTATAACATAATACGATCAATTATGGAAGTGTGACCTAATGTGATCGGATTATGTTATATCTGTGACCGTCCCCTCCTGTGGCCACAGGTCGGGGTATAGCATCTGTATTGAGCCAAAAGCCTTACAGAGTTGCTACTATCTTATTTGGTTCCCTGAAAAACGGGTCTTATAAGATGTGAGTATTGCTTAAGCAGCTCACTGTAAGATTGGAGTATTATTATACCCAATGTTGTACGACTACTATTCAGACGGAAAAAGGTAAACCAAGGTAATGGAATGTGTTTACAGCTTTTCCAATGTGTTATGTGCGACTGGTTATGTGTTGCATTTATCTGGCATATTGCTGCATTCATAATAGCTTGCTGAGATTTATTCTCACCCCTCTCCCTTTAATGTTTTTAGATCCCGAGACAGGCGGACCGACCAAGTAAGGGCGGAAAGGAGTTTGGCAGTGAGCTTTTGGGTATTGTCGGGGTACGTTAGGTTGGCGTAGAAATTATATTTTGTTATAAATCCTTTATGGAGTTTGTAATTATAAACTTTACATTTCTACGTTAAAACCAATATCTTTTGTAACTAAACAGGTGAATGTTTTCAAAGTTGGTCAACTCCTCCTCCAAAGTGGAGAGGAGTGGAGTTATTTTGAAATGACAATGTTAATGATGTTTATATGTGAAAGTTAAATCCGAGTTTTAAAAGTTTAGTAAATTTGGGTTAGTTTGGGGACGCTCCAACTCGGGACACGTGTAGGTTCCGGGTCGGGGTCCTCACAGTTGGTATCAGAGCTCGGTTAGAGTTCTCGGGTAGAGTCTAGCTGAGTGAGAGTGTGTGATAACTGACGTCGAGTGTTTAGTGCAGGAGCTTATACTAATGGCGGGTAATGATGGAGATCAGGATCGGGCTTTGGGTAATGTTGGTAATCCGAATGCCGAAATGATGGATATGTTCCGAGTGTTTCTTCAGAATATGACATCTCAGAATCAAGGTAGGGGACAACAACAACCCGAAGGTAGGCAAGGGCACCATGGTCTAGAGAAGTTCGTGAAGATGTCTCCTCCTAGCTACAATGGAGATCCGGATCCGGTGAAGGCGGAAAGGTGGCTTGAAGCAATGAATAAGATTTTCTTGGCTATGGAGAGTTCGGATGCGAAAAAGGTGAGATGTGCCGTTTTCAAGTTGGAAGGACCCGCGGAGCACTGGTGGCAGGTAGTGAAGGATGGTTGGGACCGGGATTTGACACCGCAAACTTGGGAGAATTTCACCCGTAAGTTTCGGGATCACTTTGTTCCGATGGTGACTAGGGATAAGAAGGAGGTTGAATTTCTGAAATTGGAGCAAGGGACAATGTCTATAGCACAGTATTCAGCAAAGTTTACGGAGTTGGCCCGATATTGTCCTCATTTGGTACCGGATGAAGAGAGGCGTATCTACAGGTTTGTGAAAGGCTTAAGGGTGGAGTTCCGGAAGCAGCTTTTGACTCATGACTTCGCCAACTTCCAAGCGGCTGTGAACATGGCGTATCGGATTGAGAATGACATAGAGGAGCATCGTGGTAAAAATGAAGGCGGAAACAGAAATAGATTCCAAGGTCAAGGTTCGGGACAGAACAGAGGACAGCCAAGGACATTCACTCCGAGAGCAAATCGAGGAGGAAGCGTAGCGGCTCTGGCAAATCGTTCGACTTCCGGTCAGTTTGGGACAACGTGTGGATATTGCAAGAGGCAAGGGCATTCGGAGGACAAGTGTTGGAGCAAGCAAGGCAAGTGTTTGGAGTGTGGGTCGACGGGCCATTTCGGAGGAATTGTCCCAGTGGCGAGTAAGCAAGCTTCGGGTAGTGGTCAAGGGGGACAAGGTAGTGGTGTGAAGAGAGATGTTGACGGGAAACCCAAAGATAGAGTCCAAGGTCGAGTGTTTGCCTTGGGTCGAGGAGAGGTCGATCCTAATGCCGTCATTAGAGGTATAGTTCCTGTCTCAGGAGTTAAGGCCCGCATTCTTATAGATCCCGGGTCTTCCCATTCATTTGTGGCATCTCATTTTGCATTCTCATTGCATATTTTGCCTGAATCTATGCCTTATGTGTTGGAGGTCTCTACTCCTATGGGAGAGTGCCTTGCATCTTCTCTGATATATCGTGGTTGTGATGTGACTATATGTGGGCATGTATTGCCGGTGGATTTGGTCGAGTTACCAATCCGTGATTTTGATGTGATCCTTGGGATGGATTGGTTGAGTCAGTGTCATGCCTTGGTAGACTGTCGTAGAAAACGAGTCTCATTTGCTATGCCTGATGTGCCTACTTTTATATTTGATGCGGATAAATCTATGTTCGGTTTACATGTTATTTCCGCCTTAAAAGCTAGAAAGATGTTATCTAAGGGGTGTGCGGGGTACTTGGCTTATGTGGTAGATTCCAATAAGAAGTCGCCCGAGTTAGCTCATGTTCCGGTTGTGAATGAGTTTAGTGACGTGTTTTCTAGTGAGTACTCTATGCCTCCGGATCGTGAGGTAGAGTTTTGTATTGACTTAGTACCCGGTACCGCCCCTATCTCTAAAGCACCCTATAGAATGGCTCCGGCCGAGTTAAAAGAGTTGAAGGTCCAATTGCAAGAATTGCTAGATCGGGGTTTTATTCGCCCTAGTGTGTCTCCGTGGGGAGCACCGGTTCTATTTTTTAGGAAGAAGGATGGTACCTTACGATTATGTATAGATTATCGTTTGTTGAACCAAGCCACTATAAAGAATAAGTATCCTCTTCCGCACATAGATGATTTATTTGACCAACTCCAAGGTTCCGTTATCTACTCAAAACTTGATTTGAGAAGCGGATACCATCAGTTGAAGATTAGGCCGGATGATATTGCCAAAACAGCTTTCCGAACTAGATATGGTCACTATGAGTTTGTTGTGATGCCGTTCGGGTTGACTAATGCTCCAGCTGTGTTTATGGATATGATGAACCATGTTTTCAAGCCTTACCTTGATAGTTTTGTGGTGGTCTTCATAGATGACATCCTCGTGTATTCTAAGTCCCGGGAAGAGCATGAAAATCATTTAAGGATTGTTTTGTCAGTTCTTCGTGAGAAGCAGTTGTACGTCAAGTTCAGCAAGTGTGAGTTTTGGCTTGAGCAGGTTTCTTTCTTGGGGCATGTTGTGTCGAGTTCGGGAATTTCAATGGACCCTTCAAAAATTGAAGTCGTGGTTAATTGGAAGCAACCTTCGACTGTGACCGAGGTCCGTAGTTTTCTTGGTTTGGCGGGGTATTATCGGAGGTTCATTGAAGGGTTTTCTCGGATTGCTACTCCATTGACTAGGTTGACTCGGAAAGATGTATCATTCATATGGGATTCCAAGTGTGAAGAAAGTTTTAATGAATTGAAGAAGAGGTTGACGACGGCTCCTGTTCTTACCCTTCCGGATGGTTGTGAGAATTTTGTGATATATAGTGATGCCTCGAAGGCGGGTTTGGGTTGTGTTCTAATGCAAAATGGGAAAGTTATTGCGTATGCCTCTAGGAAGTTATCACCGGCGAAACAGAATTACCCTACTCATGATATGGAATTGGCGGCGATTGTATTTGCGTTGCATAAATGGAAGCATTACCTTTATGGGGCGAAGTTTGAGATTTTTACCGACCATAAAAGTTTGAAATACTTGTTTACCCAAAAGGAGTTGAACAACCGGCAAAGAAGATGGTTAGAGTTTTTGAAGGATTTTGATTGTGTTATTTCTTATCATCCGGGGAAGGCCAATGTAGTGGCGGATGCGATTAGCCGAAAGGCGTATGTGACAGCTTTGAGTTCTCGAGAATTGAAGAGTGAGGTAATCATTGCGAATGTTAGAGCCGTTCCTACATTGTATGGAGATTTGAAGGAAGCTCAACAAGGTGATCCGGAGTTGAAGAAAATTTTAGATCAAGTGCAAGATGGGAAATCCGGGGAATTTGCGTTGAATAAAGATGGGATTTTAACCTTCCAAGGGAGAATTTGCGTTCCTTCGTCATCGGAAATCAAGAGGCGTGTCTTAGAGGATGGCCATAAGTCCAAGTTTACGATTCATCCGGGTAGCACCAAAATGTATCAAGACTTGAAGCGTGGGTATTGGTGGAATGGAATGAAGAGGGAAATTGCGGACTATGTTTCTAAGTATTTGACTTGTCAACAGATTAAGGCAGAACATCAGAGACCGGCGGGACTACTTCAACCGTTGGATATTCCGGAATGGAAATGGGAAGGGATCTCGATGGATTTTGTTTCGGGTTTGCCTCTTACCGCTAAGAAGATGGATGCTATTTGGGTTATTGTGGATCGGTTGACGAAGTCGACTCATTTTCTTCCGGTATCAACCAAGTTTTCGCTAGAGAAGTTAGCTCAGTTGTATATGAAGGAGATTGTGAGACTTCACGGGGTTCCGATTAGTATTGTTTCCGATAGAGATCCGAGGTTTACATCTAGATTTTGGAGAGCATTGCAGGAAGCCTTGGGTTCTAAATTGTGTTTCAGTACGGCGTTTCATCCTCAAACCGACGGTCAGTCCGAGAGAACTATTCAGATACTTGAGGATATGTTACGGGCTTGTGTGATGGATTTCCAATTGTCATGGGAGGATCATCTACCTTTAGTGGAGTTTGCCTACAACAACAGTTATCAGTCTAGCATTGAGATGGCTCCGTATGAAGCGTTGTATGGTAGGAAGTGTCGATCTCCGATGTGTTGGGACGAGGTTGGTGAAGCAAGACTTTGGGGTCTGGATTTGGTTAGAGATTCAACGGAGAAGATCAAGGTGATTCGGGATAGATTGAAGACGGCTCAGAGTAGACAGAAAAGCTACGCCGACAATAGAAGACGGGATTTATCTTTTCAGGTTGGTGACTTTGTGTTTTTGAAGGTTTCTCCGAGGACGGGAATCAAAAGGTTTGGTAATAAGGGTAAATTGGCTCCGAGGTTCGTTGGTCCGTTTGAGATCTTAGAGAAGATTGGGGATTTGGCTTACCGGTTGGCATTACCTCCGTCTCTTTCTTTACTCCATGATGTTTTCCATGTTTCTATGTTGAGGAAGTATTGCCATGATCCTTCTCATATCTTGAGTTCTCCCCCCGATGATGTTCAAGCGGACATGTCTTATGTTGAGGAACCATTAAGAGTCCTAGAATTCCAAGTTAAGGAGTTGAGAACTAAGAGTATCCCTATAGTGAAGGTCCTTTGGAAGAATCATACCGTTGAGGAAGCAACGTGGGAGCTAGAGTCGGAGATGAGAGCGAAATACCCGTGGTTGTTTGAACATCCAAGTAAGTCTTTTTAAAATTCGGGACGAATTTTCTTTAAGGGGGAGTGAGTGTAACGACCCTAACCCTAGGCCCTAATTTTAATGTCATATTGTGTGCTTTTAATATTTTTGTTAATATTATGTGTCCATTTTTATATACTTGATTTATTATATTAGGATAAATGATAGGAAAATAAATTAATGTTCTAAAGGAAAATATAAAAATAGAAATTTGATAAAGAGTATGAGGAGGTTAAATTTAGTAGATTAAATAATGGGAAATAAGGAGGTTTCATTTAAATGGTTTAATTGGGTGAAAGCCTTGGTAGGGTGGGGGGCCATGACCCTTCCCCCTAATTCCCTCATTCTTTGGTCTCAATAGTCAACACCCTCCCATACCTCCCCATACTTCCTCTTACAATCCCATACTCCATCTACCTCCTCCATCATTTCTCTTACACTTCTTCTCTAGCCAAGAAAGCTCCATGGAAAGCCTCCATTAAAGCTTCTCCTTCCAAGACTTATAGCTAGGCCATTTCTAATCCATTTTCAAATTCAAGTGTCCTTTTGTGAGTGGTACATCTCAAGGAGTTGATCAAGCCTAGAAAAGCTTCATTTCATCTTGTATTGACTAAAGTGAGTTGTTATGACTTCCCTTCTTATAAATGTTCATAAATTATTAATGTTGTTCTTGTTATAATTAATGGTTGTTGCATGCTTTGGAAACCTTGTAGGAGTTGGATGATTGGTAAATGAAATAGGATGATTTAAATGTTCATAGTAGTTGATTTAGAGAGTATGAAATGGGTGGAAGATTTAGGGATGAATAAATTAGGTTTACATTATTAGGGGTTTACTTGGTTTATGATGATCCTTGTAGAGCTAGAAATTCCTTGGTGTTCATAAGTATAAAGGATAGTGCAAAGGAAAAGAAAAATGGCAAGAGAGGAATTTGGGAATCTGGGAATTGGCTGGGAAAGGCACTTGGGCGGTCGCCCAAGGGGGGCATGAGCGGCCGCCCATGCTGCCAGAAACTAGTGTGCTTGGGAAATCCTCTTGGGCGGTCGCCCAAGAGGAGTTGTGCGGTCGCCCAAGAGGGCAGAAACTTTGGGTCACTTTGAAATCCACTTGGGCGGTCGCCCAAGTGGTATGGGCGGTCGCCCAAGACCCCAGAAACCTACTTTTAAATCTGAACCAGAATTTGTTTAGCAATCTTGTTTGGTCACTTATAGATTGTGACTCCCACTTGGTAAATTGAGCTTGAGCCTTCATAGAGACTATGTATTAATGTATAATGACCTTGTAGGATGGATTGATGATACTTCCTTGCCTTACTTGAGTTCATCTACATTGTTTATATTATGTATAGTGTATTGAATAATTGTTGCACTATGATATTGGTTGGACATGAGTATATTTTACCATGTTGCTATATTGTTATCACTTTTTGTGGATTATGTTTCAAGTATCTATTATGTGCTTGATATTTGTTAATCAGCTGATGTTGGGGGTATAACATAATACGATCAATTATGGAAGTGTGACCTAATGTGATCGAATTATGTTATATTCACGGCCGTCCCTCCTGTGGCCACAGGTCGGGGTATAGCATCTGTATTGAGCCAAAAGCCTTACAGAGTTGCTACTATCTTATTTGGTTCCCTGAAAAACGGGTCTTATAAGATGTGAGTATTGCTTAAGCAGCTCATTGTAAGATTGGAGTATTATTATACCCAATGTTGTACGACTACTGTTCAGACGGGAAAAGGTAAACCAAGGTAATGGAATGTGTTTACAGCTTTTTCAATGTGTTATGTGCGACTGGTTATGTGTTGCATTTATCTGGCATATTGCTGCATTCATAATAGCTTCTTTGAGATTTATTCTCACCCTCTCCCTTTAATGTTTTTAGATCCCGAGACAGCGGACCGGCCAAGTAAGGGCGGAAAGGAGTTTGGCGGTGAGCTTTGGGTATTGTCGGGTACGTTAGGTTGGCGTAGAAATTATATTTTGTTATAAATCCTTTATGGAGTTTGTAATTATAAACTTTACATTTCTACGTTAAAACCAATATCTTTTGTAACTAAACAGGTGAATGTTTTCAAAGTTGGTCAACTCATCCTCCAAAGTGGAGAGGAGTGGAGTTATTTTGAAATGACAATGTTAATGATGTTTATATGTGAAAGTTAAATCCAAGTTTTAAAAGTTTAGTAAATTTGGGTTAGTTTGGGGACGCTCCAACTCGGGACACGTGTAGGTTCCGGGTCGGGGACCTCACATGATAGTTGTTCATTTTCTCCATCAATCTAGCTAGTGGCAAATCTCTAATTATGCTCAATCTAATCAACATGTCCAAGGTGCACTTATATGTACTTTTAATTATATTTGAACTCTCTAGTTCTGATAAAGGACCATCTACAGTTGACTCGTATTCAAGGGAGGACAATGTCAGTTCAGATGAAGATAAGGGTGTTGAATGTAAATTGTAGATATTTTGTTAGTCAGTTTGTTAGTCGGTTAGCCTTTCAGTTAGATAGTTCAATGTCTGTTATGCATATAAACATGTAGAGCTAATGTGATCAATGAGAAATACACAACATAAAGTTTCTCTTGTTAACTTTCATGGTATCAGAGCTTTCTTCCGCTAAATTCTCCCATCTTCTTCCTCTTCTTTGCGCATTCTCAAATTAATCATACAATCTTCCATGGCAGTCGTTGAAGAATCTAATTCGACTGATCAAAACACAAACACAAACACAGATCCACAAAATACATTCGTGGATGAATATGAAATTGCAGATCTCGTACTACAACTTTCACCCTCACATCCGCTATACCTCCACCCCAATGATCATTCGACATGACTCTTATCACCGAGGTGCTGAACGATTTCAATTTCAATTAATGGAAGCGAGGTATGACGATTGCTCTATTTTCAAAATTGAAATTAGGCATGGTAGATGGCACAAATCAAAGTCCTAACAGCAAATCAAAGTATTTCATGGCCTGGAAACAATGCAATGACATAATAATTAGCTGGTTATTGAATTCGCTAAACTCAGAAATTAGATCAAACCTTGTTTATCTTACTATTGCTCATGAAATTTGGTGTAATTTTACAAATCGATTTGTGCAAGGTAACGCTACATAGATTTATCAAATTCGAAAGGAGATTTCTACATTTACTCAAGGAAATCTCTCGGTTACTGCTTATTTTACTAAGTTTCGTTATCTCTAGGATGAACTCATGAATGTCTGCAGTACACCTAAGTGTGTGTACATGTCTATGTGGTGCTAAGAAATAACTTCAGGATCAAGATAAAATCACTAAGGTTACACAATTTCTTATGGGACTTAATGATAGCTATACCTCGATTCGAGGTACTATTCTTGCTATGACTCCACTTCCAAATATTGGCCAAGTTCTATCTCTTATTGCTCAAGATGAAATACAGAGAAATGGTTCCTTCAATACTACTGGTGCCTCTATCAGCTTATCATACTCTGCTACAGCTCTCTTAGCTAAGTCGAATGCTAATTCCAGAACTATTTCTTCTGCAAAGAAACCAGAGAATCATAATAACAAGGCCAATCTACGCTGTGATCATTGCGGTGGTACAAGTAACCTTAAGGATAGTTGTTTTTTTATTAATGGCTTTCCTGAGTGGCATAAACCGCTTGGTGTTAAACCTGATCCTGCAAAAATGCCTAAGTACTTGAAAGGAAAGCCTGCTTCAGCTCCTAGTGGTTCTTATGTGACTAAAGCCTTTGATAACAATGTTATTGCTGACACTGCTACCTTTTCCAATACAAGTACCAGTTCTGGATTAAATGGCTTCACCGATGCACATTTTAGTTAGTTTATTGAGTTTCTTAAAACTCAAGAACAATTTTCATCACCATATGTTAAAGGTAATATGGTTTCTCCCACTCTTACTAGTTCTGTTTGTCTATGTCAACATTCCATGCATCATGATTAGGACTGCATTATTGATACAAGAGTCTCACATCACATCACATCTATTTTTTCTATTCTTGAAAATCCCACACCCATTCATTGATTTATTAGTCTTCCTAATGGAACAAAAACTCATGTTATACACAAAGGCACTGTTACACTTACCAAAGATGTAGTTCTTCTCAATGTGCTTTACATTTCACAATTTCATTTCAATCTCATTTCTGGCAGTAAATTGACTCTTGACAACAATTATTGTTTTCTTTCTTTCATTCATATTGTTTATTTCAGGACTCTCTACACAAGAACTTGAAGGGGATTGGTAAATAGGAAGGAGGATTGTATAAATTTGTATTTTTCAATACAAATTGTTTGTCATCTGTTGAGAATAGTGGTGTTTCATGTACTGTTAACGCTGATTGTGAATTGTGGCATATGAGACTAGAACATCTTCCTTTCAATGTTTTCAAACATGTATCTACTTCTCTTCCTATTGATATCTCTTATAATCATGTATGTGACATTTGTCATTTTGCTAGACAAACAAGAGTGCTGAACATACCAAAAGTGTCGAGTTGGGCCAAAGGAGTAAAGCCCAATCACAAGCAGTCTAGGCCATTACATTCTCAATGAGGCTGACTCAATCAGAACAAGGCCCAAAGCCCATCTCTTGTATCGCCGACTAAGCCCACGGTCCGACCTATCAGGTCCCGACCTAACTTAGTCCGACCTAATGATCCATATCACAATTCGGGTACGAACCATGCTCTGCCCGACAGTCAGGTCGACCATTCCATGAGTGGCGACCTCGACCTAATCATCAAGTGTCGACCTGACATGTGAAGACGCATGTGGGTCAACCTTTCCATAACAACCTCCCTACAAATCGGGGACGATTCTGAGCACGTTCCCATGAGCATAACCGCATGACTATAATTTCGGAGCTCATGTAGCCACTGTCATTAAACTACCTACACCAACTATAAATACTTCATCACTACCAACTGCAAGTGCAGAGGTAACTCGCCATTTTGTATTCTCGAGTTCATTATTCAATACATTTTGAGCTTTATACAACCGTAATCTTACTCTCACGCCGAGTGTCTTCGCCGGGACACATCCGGCTAGTCGTGGGTTCTGTTTTGTGTCAAGAAGCCAGGTGATCGATCTGCCACGTGGAGGAAGATTGATAAGCACATTTCCCGGCAAAGACGCTTTGGTTCCATTGCGGGAACGTGCTTTTAAACTTGACCTCGAAACTTTTCTTAACCCGCAACGACGGTGACTTCAGAAGGACACGTATCCGAGGCTTCACTTGGGCATGACGAAGTGAACAATAACAACAACACAAACGTTGGAAATGCGATTGCCTCCTCCTCCCCTCCTCAACGACATCATGCTAGGGCGACACGCTCTAACAGGCGTAGGCGATGGCGAGGATTGCCGAGATGCAAGGAGAGAAAAGCGTCCTATGGAAGGACAGGAGCTCCACCTCACCCAAAACGTACTGGCGGGCGGGCGAATGTGGGAAGCGGGCGGGTCCCTCTACTAATCCTATGAGCAAGAAAGAAATGATGTTGGAGCGAGCCTGCATTACAGGCGACTTGATAGCCACGTGGAGGAGCGAAACAGCCGACATACGCTCCGAGAGAGTGGCACTGCTCGGGTTTCTAATGGGCGACAGCCAGGAGTGCTAGGCCAAATGAAGGTGTGGGGCGTAATGGCGAGGACGGGATAGTTCGGCGAGCTCCTACCATTGTTTCATGTGCCGAGTAATGATTTAAGGGCTAGCCTCAACGTAAACGAGAGAGCAGGAGGCTCAATCCGATTTGAGGACTCGGTTAACGGCCAACGAAACGGGCATGTCTCTCCGGCGCGAACGCAGAGATCGGGATCCCATAGAGACGGGAATGGGCATAGGTCACTGTGAGAGGGGAAAGGCGCAGTCGCCACATGGAGATCACAGGCGCAGTCGCCGTCCCACGGCTGGCCGAGAGGCGCAGGTCGCCTCAAAGAAGTAACAGACATAGATCTCCAATAAGATCGAAAGGACCAATTCTCACGGGGACGAAGGAGTAGGCGGGTGACTCTCCCCGAAGTGAAGGCCGAGAGGTCCAATCGCTCCCCTCCAGGAGATGAGAGACCCGATGCCGAGAGAATGGTTGTTGATGAAAAAGAAATTTGAGCAATGGGAGGAGGAGAAGAAGAAGGATGCCGGAAAGGTCGAACGAATTGATTTTGCTCTTCGACCTTTATCCAAAGAAATCGAGAGATAGTCGACCTCCTCCTACTTTCAGGTTGCCTCTTACGGAGAAGTACTGCTGGGTCGACAAATGCCGGGAGCCACATAGCACATCTCGGGAAGCCACTATGTGTTTTGTCGCCAATGAGGATGACAACATGTGCAAAGCTCTCCTAAGTTAATATCGCTCTATCAGAGGCGGACCTTAACTTGGTTCAATGGTTTGAGCTTGGTAGTATCACCACTTGGGCATGCTTGAGAACAAAATTCTTAGACCGCTTCTCGATTGCGGGAGCTCGAAAGATAACCGTCAGCGATGCTGAATAACTTGGTGCGGGGTAAGAATGAAAGCTCGATGAGCTATTTCACCAAGTTCAAAGAGATGGTTGATAAGATAGAGGAAGACCTCACGAGACAGGAGGTAATCAATTGCTTCCGAAGTGGTATTTCCTCGGAAGACATGGACTACGAGCTCACAGTCCGAACGGTCACAACTCGACAGGAGTTGTTTGAAAAGGTGTATAATGTCGCTCTGGCCGAGGAAAGGAAAGAAAAGAAGAAGGGAAAGAGCCCCAAGGTTGAAGTCACTGACGATAAAAAGGACTCCAACAAGAATGGGGGGAACAATAAAAATGGAAAGAACAGAACTAGGGCGACGGAGAAGGTGCCCGAAGCTTTCACTCTCTCACGCGGTGAGTCGAACCGAAATTTTGAATGCCGTCGAACCGGCTCCTCCGGTCCCAATGAATCTGTGCAACAAGTTTAGGAGGGACAACGGCAAGTCTGCGACTACCACAAAGACACCGGTCATCTCACGAGAAGATTGCTTGGGATTAAAGCGTATCATCCGAGAGAATGGTCGACCGGGGAGACTCGAAGCTTATGTGAAGAGACCTCGGCCGGGGGAGGTGAAAGGCCGACAGGTGGGCAACAAGGACCTAGGCAGCCTAGGCGGAACACAGGGGTCATCATCGAACAAGCGAGCAACACGGCCATCAAGCACAAGATATTCCCGGCTCAATAAGGCCCCACATGTGCCTCCCAGGGAGAGAAGTAAGAGATGAGGCGATCGGCTTCTACCCCCACGAATTGGCAACTAATATGGCGGCTAGGGAGCAAGTTCTCGTCATCCTGTGTCTCATTGATGGATGTACGACGAAGCGAGACTCTTAGTCGACACGGGGGCTGCAAGGATATTTTGTTTTACAAAACTTTCAAGGAGATGGGTCTTAATGATGAACAGTTGGAGAGATATGATGGCTGGTTGGAGGGCTTCACCAACCACCGAGTTGATGCTAAAGGCCGAGATAGTGCTCGACGTCGACCTAGGCCGCGCCCCCTCAGGATTGTCTCGAAGGTACAATTTATCGTAATTGATGTAAATAGTGACTATGCCGCCATACTTGGAATTCTGGACAAAGTCGCTCTTGGAATGGTAGCATCAATTCCTCTTGACATGAGTAAAGTTCCCCACACTGTTTGGAGTGGGTTGCGTACAAGGCACGGCTCGTGCTTATCTGGATCATGTTCTAAGAGAAAGAAAGAAAAGGGAGCTAGAGATTGAGGCTGGCGTGGTTACTTGAAGCTATCTCGGTCGAGTCACCAAAACTACCCGATCGTCAACAATCACCGACGTGGTAGAGTCGACCTATCGCTCAAATGACGAGGTCATGCTTGAGTCGACACGTCACTCTAACACCACTGAGGTCGATTCAGATGTAGTTATGGTCGATCAAGTCGCCATAGGCAACCTATGCCTCCAGCTCGACAATAACTCGGGGGCCACCACCACTACAAGCGAGGTTGCAGACAAGCTTGATGATATGATAGCTGAGGAGGCTCCACACTTGGGAGCTGAGGAAAGACAAAAGGTCAGGGAAATCATAGTGGAGACTCTACAATTCAGAGATGGACCAGAGCTAGAAGCTGTGGATGAGCTAGAGTCAGTAATCACCAACCCTTCTTACCCCGACCAAAAAATTCAGATTGGGAAGCAGCTATCAGTTGAGGAGCGAGCGGAAATCATCGAGCTACTCAAAGAAAGTAATGATGTCTTTGCATGGAGGGTAGAAGACATGAGGGGAATCAAGGAGGAGGTCGCTGTTCACAGACTGGAAGTCAACCCGACCATAAAGCCTAGACCCCAAAAGTTGAGAAGTTTTGCTCGCGACAAGGAAGAGGCTATCAAAGCAGAGGTACAAAAACTTTTGAGTGCAGGTATAATCAAAGAGGCCACTCATACAACGTGGTTGGCCAACGTGGTCATGGTGAAGAAATCGAATGGCAAGTGGCGGATGTGTGTCGACTTCACTACTCTCAATGTAGCTTGCCCAAAGGATAGCTATCCTCTTCCTAGAATTGACAAGCTTGTTGATTCCATTGCTGGTCACTCTACTCTCAGTTTCTGGATGCTTACTCGGGATACCACCGAGATAAAGATGCACGAGGATGACATAGTGAAGACGGCATTTCAGCGTGGAGGCATCTCTTGCTACAATATGATGCCTTTTGGATTGAAGAATGCAGGAGCGACCTCTCAGAGGATGGTGAACAAAGTCTTCGCCTCACAGATTGGCCGAAATATGGAGGCCTACGTTGACGACATGGTCATTAAAACTAAGGCCGGGAGTCACGTGGTCGACCTAAAGGAGACATTCGCCAATTTACGAGCAAACGACATGAAGCTCAACCCCAGTAAATGTGTGTTTGGAGTGGCGGTGGCAAGTTCTTGGGATTCATGGTATCTCAAAGGGGCATAGAAGCTAATCCAGAGAAGATAAAGGCTTTAGTCGACATGAAGGCTCCCACCACTATCAAAGAGATGCAGCGACTTAATGGAAGGGTAGCGGCTCTCGGTCGCTTCATATCAAAGTCGGCAGAAAGGTCTCTCCCCTTCTTCAAAGCATTGAGGGGACGAAAAGTTTTGAATGGACGACCGAATGTCATTCGTCGTTCCAACAAACCTAAAGGATTACCTCGCTACTCCACCCCGCTAAGTAGCCCGACCACCGGAGAGACTTTGTTTGTATATCTATCTCTGGAGACAAGTCGGTTGCAAAGCAGTGTTGATTAGAGAGGATGAGGGCTTGAAGCCTGTGTACTATATCAGCAAGGCTTTATCAGATGTGGAAAGTAGGTATTACAACGCTGAGAAGGTCGCCTATGCTCTAGTCGTGGCTTCAAGGAAGCTGCGAGCTTATTTTCTAGCTCATCCAATCGTGGTTCTTACTAATGCACCTTTGAGAAAGATATTGCACAAGCCTGAGAGTTCAGGTCGACTGCTCAATTGGTCGATTGCCCTCACTGAATTTGACATTGACTATCGACCTTTAAAGGCGTTGAAGGCTCAAGCTCTAGCTGACTTCTTGGTCGAGCTTACGTTCACCAAGGAAGACCACGAGTAACGAGTGCCTAAAGAAAAAGCTAAGGAGAAAGAACCAGAGTCCCAGGTCGTCATTAGCCTACCCGACGATTGTTGGAAGGTCTATTCAGACGGGTCTGCGACCAAGAATAGCAGTGGAGCTGGAATAGTGTTGATTGAGCCAGAAACTGGGACCGTGTATGAGGAATCACTAAGGTTCAAGTTTGATGCTTCCAATAACCAGGCTGAATACGAGGCCTTGATTGCAGCTATTGAGTACGCCAAGTGCTTCGGAGCAACTAAGATCATGGCTTACTGTGACTCACAATTGATAGTCAACCAGGTCAGAGGCGAGTACGAAGTGCTTAGTTCTACTCTCATCAAATACTGCGACCTGGTGAAGGAACTAATAAAGGACTTAGAATTCTGGGAGATTCAAAGAATTGGAAGAGAAGATAACGAGCTGGCTGATCTCCTTTCGAAACTTGCTACTTCAGATGAGCCACATGACGAGCCCATCTCCTTCCTCGAAAATCCAGCTTATGAGAGGGTAAAAATTCAGTGCATAGATGATCCCTCAAGAAATTGGACTCAGGAGAAGTGTTGGATCGAGGAAATGAAAGCATACCTAGAAAATGGAGAGCTGCCAGATGACGAGAAGAAGGCTCGAGCTATCAAAAAGAAAGCTCCAAGGTATGTCATTCAAGGAGGCGACCTATTCAGAAGATCCTATACTCGACCATTATTGAAGTGCATCCATCCCCAAGAGGTCGCCCTATTGATACACGAAGTGCATAGTGGAATTTGTGGTGGACACCCGGGGGCCAGGACTCTTGCTGACAAGTTAATCACATTGGGATACTACTGGCCACACATGAGAGCTGACACTCACAACTTTGTTCAGCAATGTGATCAATGCCAAAGGTTTGCCAACCTTCCCCATGTGCCTACAACAGAGCAGACTCCTGTGATCGCAGCTTGGCCATTTGACATGTGGGGCGTCGACCTGATTGGACCCTTCCCTCCCGCCCGAGGAAACTGCAAGTATGTGATAGTGGCCATAGATTACTTCACCAAATGGGTTGAGGCCAAACCACTAGCTCGCATCACAGAGGAGAATGCTATCAACTTCATACACGACTTCATTTGGTGCCTGGCTTGGTTTTCCTCGAGCTATAGTGTCCGACAACGGGTTACAGCTTCTCCTGCACTTTCGAAACGTAGATGAAGCGAGTGGGAATCAAACATTGGAAATCCTCTCGTCGCCTATCCTCAAGGAAATGGGCAAGTCAAGCAAAGAAATAAACTTGTTCTATCTTCGCTCAAGACCGGGCTCGTAGGTCGACGAAACAATTGGTTGGACGAACTCCCCGCTCTTTGGCGCTCGTACAACCACTGGGGCCTACTGGGAAACCCCTTTTGCTCTCACATACGGGTCGAGGCCGCGGCACCCGCTGAGCTCAGATTCCCTACGGCTAGAGTGACCTTCTTTGATCAAGAGCAGAATGACACCAACAGGTTGATCGACTTGGACCTGGTCGACGAGAAGCGAGAAACAGCCTACCTCCGAATGGTCAATTACAAGCAGCGGACTAAAAGTTATCACGACAAGAAGGTCAGGGCAAGGTCTTTCCAAGTTGGAGATTATGTATTGAGAAAGATTGAGGTAACGGGTAGAAGAACCCCGCAGCACAAGCTATCTCCTAACTGGGAAGGTCCCTGGCGTAGTCACTCGAGTCGTCAAAGAAGGAACCTACATGATAGCTCATCCCGGAGGTGACGAGTTGAAACATCCTTGGCATGCTACTCACCTCATCAAATACTACTTCTAGTTTTCGGTTTCAAAGTTCAAACTTTGGTTAGCTCTTGTTTCAAGTTGATGTAAACATGTTTCCTACTTCAATAAAAAGCGCAGTTTATTCGATCAAACATAGTGTTTCCCCAATCCCAATAAGCTCGACTCTTAGTCATCTTGAATTTAACAAGCTCGATTCTTAATCAGCTTCGTTCATTTAACAAGTCCGACTCTTAGTCGACTTCGTTCCAACAAACTCGACTCTTAGTCAGTTTGTTATAATAAGCTCGATTCTTAATCAGCTTAGTTAATTTAACAAGTCCGACTCTTAGTCGACTTCGTTCTAACAAACTCGACTCCTAGTCAGTTTGTTTTAACTAACTCGATTCTTAATCAGTTTGTTCTAATTAGCTAGACCCTAGGTCAGCTTCAGTAGTGTGAGCAGGTTCGACTCATAGTCAATCTCATTCACAAAAAAGTTAAGCAAGTCTGAGGTCGACTAAGTAAATAAAGATCAAGTCACCTTTAGGCTCAAGCTTACTCATTCGTCCTATCATATCTAGCTCGACGTTTACTTTAAAAAAGCATACAACATGCAATAAATAAGGTCAGCTATGATAAGAGGTAAGTCTCCCAAAGCGGGCTAAGACGTAGACAAAATAAATCTACAAAAGTATCTTGCCTCCCAAAAGCTGGGCCAAGGCATTCAAATAAATATTCAAAAAGCAAAAAAGTAAAAATGTTTGGAGCTTGTTCAATTACAACAACCATCGAAGTCAAAGTCTATTCAAGGGGAGTGCCTTCCACTTGGCCAGTGATGGATGCTTGATTGGTTTCAGTCTGTTCACCTACAGTAGATGGCTCACCAAGAACATTCTCTGTTTGATAGACAACCTTCCTTGAGTCGCTGATCGTATACTTTGGAGTCTCATCATCGAAGCCTGGATCTGCATAATCTTCTAGCTCGGCAAGGATAGTGTCGAAATTAACTTGCTCTACTGCAGGAGGATCCCATGGTGCGGCTTCAGCCTCTTCATCATCCTTGGCTATGAGCTCCTTGTCATTATCAGTATAGGGCACCAAGGAGTGGCCCTGTCGAGCCGCAGATTGTAAGGATCTTCGGACGCCCATCGAGCCGCCTTCTCAATTGATATGTCAACCGAAGGATCCACGATGATACGCCGAGCCATATGGCTTAGACCAGCTTTGAAAAATACTTGGGCCTCCTTGGTAACATGCATATGAAGCTCGTCACTGTCTTTGTAAGCTTTGATGGCATCCTCCTTAGTGCTCTTCACAGCACTGGCCAGGTCGACCTCCCATTGAGCCCTAGCAGCATTCAACTCTTCTTGTTTCCTAGCCAAAGTCACGGGAACCTCCTCCAACTGTTGCTTGGCCGCCCAAGTCAGCCTACCATCTTCTTATTCTCCTCCTTGAGACGAGCGAGTTCGCCGTTAGCTCCCCCGTGCTCTTCCGTGCCTCCTCCTTCAATTTGATCTCATTATCTTTCACAAGCTTCAAAGCTTCATAAGAGCTATCCAAGTCCGAGTTCTCTTCCTTCAATTTGTCGAACTCTCCCTTCAACTTGGTGTAGTCCTCTTTCAGCTGAGTTTGATCACCTTCCAGCTTTCCCAGTTCCTCATTTTTACGAGCCAACATAGTCTTGGCGCCTTCTCTGCTCCTCCGCCGCCTTCCAAAGAAGTGGTGGCTAAATCAATCATGGCAAGAGTCTCGAAATGACGAGTAGATATAAGAGGTCGAGATCAAGTGAGAAGAAAGGAAGGAAAAACAACAGAAGATTAAAAAAAAAAAAAAAAAAAAAAGGCATAAGGGTTACCTCGGAGGAAGCCAAACCAACCCTAGCTCGACAGGCTTCTGGTGTCAATGGCTTGCGAGTAAACTCTCTGATCAGGTCTTGGTCTGCCCCCCTCCGGACAACCACCTGACCATATTCCAGTTCTGGATACTCTCTCGCCAAGCTGTTGACCCTGGTCAAAGGAGTCACTTCACTCAGTTCAGCTACCCGGCTCTGAATCAATTCGTCGTAAGAAACTTGGACAGGAGAGGATTGGGGGCCCAAAGTTTCAGTGCCCGCAGGCTCACTGGCATTGACTTGATCAGAGATCGAGGTCGCTACTGGGGGCCCGATCTTGATTACCTTGCTGATAGGGGCACCATCGTCTTCATCTTCATCCTCATCCAATGAAATGACGTGAGATTTTCTTTTGGAGGCAGCCTTGGCCTTGGATTTGTTTTTCAACTTGGCTTGAGCTCGGCCCCGGCGCGGCCGACCTCCTCCTCAGGGCTCTACATTTGGCTCCACCCCATCCATGTCAGCAGCATGGGCCTCTTCTGAGCCTTGGGCATTATTACCCTCAACATTTTCCCCCACTGGGTCTTCATGCAGCTCTTCCAAATTATCCTCTACTGGGATATCAGCAGCAGGATTCACATCAACTGTCGTTAGTATCTCATGACGAAGGACGCCCTCTCTCTCTCGATGATTTTTAGCATTGGCTGCCCCGCAGCTTCTCTTGCTCTTCCTGACATCAACAGCTCGACCCATGTTTGCTTCTTGCTCGGGAGTTAAAACTGCACCAAAGTAGAAACAATAAAAAATTAGGTCGACATAAGTAATTTCCACATACGAGCAAATGGTTCTATGTACGAATTAAACATATGCGAGCTAATTATTCTACATACGAGCAGAATGTTCTATGTACGAATTCAAATTGCAAGTAAGCAAGCAGCGAGTTAAAATGTATGCTAACTAATGAGTTCAACACCCGAGCAATTAGTCTAAGTATGAGCAAGACATCTACTTATCAACAAAGACAGGAGGTGTCAAGGGACATGGAATGGTCGAGTTCTTACCCCCGAAGTGTTCCACCTTTTCTTTACAGTGATCAACACCTTTCTTACAATAATGGCATTCTTTCTTGAATCTGAGTCGAGCTCCCTCATGGGTGACCCAATCACGGATACCTTTGGCATCTAACTACCGGAACCATGGGTACAACCTCCCCACTCCCGACCATCAATCCAAAGACGGATAAAGTTATTCTTGTTGGTCCCCAGGGCATGCCAACTAATAGGCCCCTTTTTGGTAAACTCCATCAACTTTCTACGCAGATCATCGTGCCAATAGGGATCCCAATAATTCTCCTCGCTCACACCAGTTGTATCAGCACAGGGCAAGGGAAATTCCCATCCCCTTCTAATTTCCACCGCAACTACGTAGGAGTTCCATCCGCCGGCCTTACCTGTGTGAGATTGGCGAACAGTTTGGGAATCTTTGGCTTGGAGGGAGTACTTATCCCCCTATCTTTGTCGAACTTAATGTTGAAAAACTCCTTGAACACCCTCATACAAGGCTCGTATCCTAAAAATCTACAAACCATAATGAAACAAACCAAGACTACCCTGCAGGTGTTGGCCCCTAGTTGAAGTGGCAAGGCATTTGTGCATTCTAAGAACTCATTTATAAAGGGGTCCAGGGGTAATCTTAAACCAGCTTCAAATTGGCCATAATAGAAAGCCACCCTTGTGGGATCCTCCTCGTCTGTATCCTCAAGCTGATTGAAGTAATCATTTCTGCTATACAAGGTGACATCGAATTCTTTCCTATCAACCTCGCAAAATTCATGTATCATACTCAAACGAGATGGAAAATTTTGCTTCCCCCTAAGTGCCTTTGGAGGAACGTAACCCTGTTCATTCCTGCCCGGCACCACAGTGGTCTCGAAAGCATCCACGATGCGTGGGCTTGACGAGGTCGATGCATGAGCTTCACCTTGGGTCTCCATATCTGTACAAGAAGAGGGGGAAACAGGGGAATCAGTTCTACATGAAGTCTCAGGAGCTCTAGTAGACGTACTAAGGGGCGACCTAGATTCCCCCGGAAATCCTATCCTATTTCTAATAAAGGAAGGCTTAATGACATCTTTGACATAAAACAAAGCTATATGATCGAGAAGCTCATGAAAAAGGTGAAAAGGCACAACCCTTGGGTCATCCGTTCCTAAGGCACCTAGTTCATCCCCCACAGGCAAACCTAGCTCATTGAAACGCAGGCCCCAATGTGTCAAAATTGAAGAGCACTCCTCTACTGTTATCTCCCTCCACTCTCCACTCAAATATTTGTAGACTCTACGATTGACAATACAGTAACCATACCCGCTCCGCCTCACAACTAAAGGTCCTAGCCATGGCGAAATCAAGGAAATTGCAGAAATTAAAGCCCTAATTCTAAAGAATAAGGAGAATACCTTTAGCAGCGGAGAAAAACGAACAATGGAGGGCAAAAACACCAATTTATAGCAAGAATCAATGTCCTTTATCACCGCCTAATCACGCACAGAGTTCGGTGGAAGGCAAAAGTTGTAAATGGGGAAGGATTCTTGATTTTATAGTTTCCCGAATTGGAAAGGGCAAAGGGAAATTCAAAATTAATTTTCCTAATTAATGGCGGAAAGCTTGATTTCCTAGGCGGACTCTCAAACGTCAAAAGTGTAATCATGACGGCCAAAACGGCGCTCCTTCATCTCGCGACCGTTCATCATCAACGCCCCGGGATTGTGCCACGTCATCTTGGTCGACTAAAACTCCGAACGAGTAACGACCTCGCGAGTAACAACAAATTTCCAACAAGATTTCATTAACTTCCAAGTCGACAAAGTCCACTCGAAAGTCAGGGGGCCACCGAACATACCAAAAGTGTCGAGTTGGGCCAAAGGAGTAAAGCCCAATCACAAGCGCCTAGGCCATTACATTCTCAATGAGGCCGACTCAATCGTAACAAGGCCCAAAGCCCATCTCTTGTATCGCCGACTAAGCCCATGGTCCGACCTATCAGGTCCCGACCTAACTTAGTCCGACCTAATGATCCATATCACAATTCGGGTACGAACCATGCTCGCTCGACGCCGTCAGTCGACCATTCCATGAGTGGCGACCTCGACCTAATCATCAAGTGTCGACCCGACATGTGAAGACGCTGTGGGTCAACCTTTCCATAACAACCTCCCTACAAATCGTGACAAGCATGTGCACGTTCCTACGAGCATAACCGCAGCTATAATTTCGGAGCTCATGTAGCCCTGTCATTAAACTACCTACACCAACTATAAATACTTCATCACTACCAACGGTGCAGAGGTAACTGCCATTTTGTATTCTGAGTTCATTATTCAATACATTTTGAGCTTTATACAACCGTAATCTTACTCTCACGCCCGAGTGTCTTCGCCGGGGACACATCCGGCTAGTCGTGGGTTCTGTTTTCAGGTCAAGAAGCCAGGTGATCAGTCCTGCCACGTGGAGGAAGATTGATAAGCACATTTCCTGCAGCATCAAGTGCCTTATCCTGTTAGTACATCTCATTGACATTTACCTTTTGGTCTTATTCATTGTGATGTTTGGGGACCCTATTCTCACCTCACTTATCAAAACCACCACTCATATCTCACCATAGTAGATGACCATTCTAGAGTCACGTGGATATACTTGTTACAATCTAAAGATCAAGTTCTTTTTTATCTTCAAACCTTTGTGGTAATGGTCAATACTCAATTTAATACTCAAACCAATCAAGCAAATTGGGTCTGATAATGGATCTGAGTTTTTCAATTATCTTACCTCTTCCTATCTTCTTTCCTTAGGGATAGAACATCAAAGTTCTTGTGTTGAGCTCCTCAACAAAATGGTAGGGTGGAAATAAAGCATAGGCATCTTCTTGAGGTTGCTAGAGCTCTCAAATTCCAATCTCATATACCTATTCAATTATGGGGAGACTGTGTCTTGACAGCTTCTTACTCATACCCCACAGTTGTTCTTCATAACAAGAGTCATTTTGAAGTTCTTCTTGGTAAACCACCAAGCTATAATCATCTAAGACCTTTTGGCTGCTTATGCTTTGCCTCATCTCACATTTCTCATAGAAACAGATTCTCCCCGAGATCATCCAAATGCATTTATTTTGGATATCCATATGGTAAAAAGGCCTATAAACTTTATGATTTATCAACTCACAAGGTCTTTTTCTCAAGAAATGTTCAGTTTCATGAAACCATCTTTCCTTTCTCTACATTACCATCTCTTTCTCTTTCTCTTTCTCCTTCTTCTATTTCTATGTTTTCTATTAATTTCTTTTTTACATGTGACATGACCATTGACTCTCCAGACATTACTCTCCCTTCTTCTTCTCCTTTCTTTCCCATATCTCATTCTAAATCTCCTAATGCATTACCCTCATCTCCTTGTCCTAATCCTTCTCCCAACACTAATTACGATACTCCTCCTCCTAATTCTTCTGCCACTGATCCTCCTGTTGTTCAGTCCAGACACACTAGGATTAGGATGCTACCTGATAAATATAAAGATTATACATGTCTTCCTTCCTCTTTCACTAAATCCTCAGACTCTTGTGATTTGGTAAGTCTATCTTCATCTCTTGTCTCTTATTCTCATATTTCTCCATCCTATTCCTCATATATTTTCAATATCTCTTCTCTCACCGAACCTTGCTCATATAAACAATCCTTAAAAGATACAAATTGGTGCAAGGCTATGAATGTTGAGATTTAGGCTCTTGAACAGAATAATATATGGGAACTTCAACCATTACCTGTTGACAAGAAGTTAGTGGGGTGAAAATGGGTTTATAGGTTGAAGTATAAACCAGATGTTTCATTAGATATATATAAAGCCAGATTAGTTGCCAAAGGATTTACTCAGACCGAGGGATTGGATTATTTTGAAACTTTTTCTCCAGTGGCAAAAATGAATACTATTAGAATTCTGAATGCTTTGGCCACTACTCAACATTGGTATTTAGATCAAATGGATGTCACTAATGCCTTCCTGCATGGTGATTTGCAAGAAGAGGTGTATATGGCTCTTCCACTAAGCTATGCCCCTCCTTCCACTACTGTTTTCAAGTATCCTCATTATCAACTAGTATGCAAGTTTAAGAAATCCTTATATGGCCTCAAGCAAGCACCTAGGCAATGGTTTTCTAAACTCTCTGGAGCTCTACTCTCTTATGGTTTCACTCAATCCAAGAATGACCATACATTGTTTCTCCTAAATTCCCCTGGTTCCTTTGTTGCTCTATTGGTGTATGTTGATGATATAATCCTTACTGGATCAGATTCTCAAGCAAATAGTTGCAGTAAAGAGATTTCTTCAAACTCAGTTTAAGATTAAGGATCTTGGTGAATTAAAATACTTTTTGGAATTGAGATTGCTAAGTCCCCTAAAGGTGTGTGTCTTCATAAGAGGAAATATACAATTGACATTATTAATGATGTTGGTCTTCTTTGTGCAAAGACTTCTAAACTACCTATGGAGCAAATCACTCTCTTGCTGCAGACAAGAATGACTTACTTGATAACCTTGATCAGTACAAGATATTAGTTGGAAGGTTAATCTACCTTACTATAACCAGACCTGACATTGCTTATTCAGTACATATCCTCAGTCAATTCATGAGCTCTCCTAGGTTAAATGCAGCTCTCAAACTTGTTAGATTTCTAAAGGGGTCTTCTAAAGGTCTATTCTATTCCTCCTCCAATTCTTTTCAAGTGAGAGCCTATTGTGATGCAAATTGGGCTTCTTGTCCAAGCACTAGGCGGTCTCTCACTGACTATTGTATCTTTCTTGGTAGCTCACTCGTGGCTTGGAAGTCTAAAAAGCAATCTACTGTGTCTCGTAGCTCAGCTGAAGCAGAGTACAGAAGTATGGCCAGTACATGTTATGAATTAACTTGGCTTCTGTCTCTTCTTATAGAGTTTGGTCTATCCAATGTTTCTCCTGCCATTCTTTATTGTGACAATAAAGCTGCCTTGCATATCGCCTCGAATTCTGTTTATCATAAACGTACTAGGCACATCGAAATCGATTGTCATCTTATACGTAAGAAAATTACCTCTGGTCTTATTCATACTTGCCATGTTTCCTCAAAGAATCAAGTGGCAGATTTGTTCACCAAGGCCTTATCTTTTATTCAGCTCCAGTTTCTTGTTTCCAAACTCAATATGCTTCATTTGTTTCATATTATTGGCTTGAGGGGGATGATATATAAAGGTACATCTACAGTTGACTCGTATTGATCAAGGGAGGACAATGTCAGTTCAGAAGGGTGTTGAATGTAAATTGTAGATATTTTGTTAGTTAGTTTGTTAGTCCGTTAAACTTTCAGTTAGACAGTTCAATGTCTGTTATGTATATAAACATGTAGAGCTAATTAATGTGATCAATGAGAAATACTCCCTCCGTCCCAATAGTAGCTTCCCATTTTGCCATTTTGGGTGTCCCGTTAATAGCTTCCACTTTCCTTTTTTGGCAAAGGAATCTTTACTATTCCCTCCACTCATTCTCTCTCCTACATTATTTTAATACTCACAACACCATTATAATTTACTATTTCCTCCACTCATTCTCTCTCCTATTTTCAAATTACACTCACAACATTTTTTCTTCCCACCCATTTTATTAATTTGCGTGCAAGGCAAAAAACGGGCAGCTACTATTGGGACGGAGGGAGTATACAATATAAAGTTTCTCTTGTTAACTTTCAAGTTCCCTCTACAAGATAAGTCCAAAATAAAAAGTGTAGACAAACAAATATTCCATGATGTATAGTATACAGATCCGAAGGAGATTGAATTACGTGACATGATTATCTGTTATTAAATTTATTTGCGAAAATTAGAATTGTCTTTTAAGTCTCTTGATTCAACTAACATGGATTATTCATTTAATATAAAAAAAATTATTTCTAAAAAAATTAAAAAAAAATTGATTTAGAAAGAACCGTTATATATACCCCTCCGTCCCAAAATGTTTGTCCTATTTGACTTTTTTGTTGAACTTTGACCACAAATATATGACAATTTAATTATGTTCATGAAATTCTAAAAATTTCTATTGATTCACCATTAATAATATTATCAACAACAACTTTTAGAATTTTATGAACATGATTAATCTCTCATAAATTTGTGATAAAAGTTCAACAAAAAAGTCAAATGAGACAATCATTTTGGGACGGAGGAGTATATCATTGGAAAGTTTATGAGAAACTTCAATGAACAAATATAAATAAATAAATAAATCCATGTCTAGGGATTTTATCTTCACCAGTTGAAACTTGAAAGGTTAATTGATTCACAAGTTGAGTTAGAACTTGGAATCTTATTGATCCTTCATTTGGTAAAGTGATATCTTGAGCAAAAATTTCAAAACATTAATTTACATCATCACAAATCAAACCATGATCAGTTTCAAAATACAAAATAAAATTAATAAATAAGAAAAAAAAATGAAAGAGAAGAAAAGAAAAGAAAAGAAAAGAAATTTAAATCAAAATTGGGCCACCACTAGAAATTGGCACACCTCTCTTGATGCTATCCATATGTGTGGTCTCATAAACTGGTAATCCACTGCCCAAATCACAGTTTGTTAACTCAAAAAGATCAGAACTTGAATCACTATCTCCACCTTCATCTTCCTCATCAAATCTCTTGAAAGTAATTTCCCTCTCCTCATTTTGACACTTTTCAGCCAAGATCCTTCCCTTTTCCAAGAACCCATTCCCAAGATTCTTGTTTTTCTCCAAAAACCCATCTCTAAACTTGAACTTCTCATCCAATCCAACAATGGGTTTGGTCAAACCTGCAGGCTTTTGATCCTTGTAAGTACTTTTTGTGGTAGTGTAGCCATAAGGAGGAGGTGTTCTAAAGCCAGAAGTTGTACTTGAAGTTGTGGAATAAATGGACTTTGAATCATTTGTACTACTAGTACTAATGATGTTATTGCTACTTCCACTCCTGAAATGGCTAATGCTACTCCTCCTCTTCCTCCTCCCACCACCTGGACTTTCATCTTCATCCTTCATTGACTGTGTGGTTGACTTTGACTTCTTCTTCTTGGAAGATTTTTGGTTGAAAAGAGAGTTCAAGAAGCTTGCAAGTTTGCCTCCTGGTGAGCTTGGTTGCTTGTACTTCTTCTCCTTGATCACGATGGGCATTTCAGTCTTTTCCGTCATCATTGCATGGCTTGGAATTGAGTTTCTCATGCTTGGCATGTCTAGGCTCATTCTCCCACCACCACTTTGTAACCTAGTAGTTATAACATGTTCTTTCATGCTTTTTTGTGTCAAATTTCCAACTAAGATTTCATTGACACCCGAGAAATATCGCGCTGCCTCAAACACGTCTAGCTCGTCTGAATCGTTCCTAAGATGTAACGACTTCTTGATGATCATCTTATGATCTTGTTCTAAAAGGGATGATGAGATATTGGACATGGTTGAAGTTATTTGAAAGTAAAGATACCTTGTGTTTGATTAGAAGGAGGTTGTGTGTGAGGTTGTAGAGAGAAGGGGTTTGCTTTTGAAATGATTAAGAGTGGGAGTGGTGTGTGGGAGATCATAGAGAAGACCACTTTTATAGTAATCCATTGCACTTGCACCCTCCCTCCCTCCACTCTATTTTTATACTTTATATTTATCAAAGAATAATACTCACACAAGCCGAAAAAGATGCTCTCATTTAATTTTTAATAATTAATATAATTTTTTTGATTAAATATTAATATTAATTAAATCATCTCAAAAGTTGCATGATAAATTGCTTAATAGTTTATCAACAACAATATTTAAAATTTTACTAAAATGATTAGCTTGACATAAATATTTAGTCAAAAAAACTCAAAATTCACTAATGCTAACCATCAAAAACTAAATGCTAACTATCAAAAACTAAATAAAATTATTTTTTGAGACGGAGGGAGTATATCTCTCTCTATATATATATATTGACATCATGAAATGGATTTTCAAGAGTTCCATTTTGCTCCCACTCTCTAAAATAAATATTTATTTTCCGGTTGGAAGACATTAATATATTGACTTTAAATAATTTAATAATAAATATGCATTTGTTCCTGTTTTGGTCAAATTTCAACAAGCGAATTAGATGAGAAGAAAAGTGACTAAAGTGATATGAATCTAGGTACAATGATTATCAAGTTGAATAGAAATGGACCCAAGATGTTTGTTGACTAGGGAAAGCCCTTGAACAACTTGTTCGCCGGCATAAAACTCCGGAAGGATTTGGCTCCTGCCTTGACCGAAAGTTTACTAGGAATTCTCTTGAGATTACAATGCTAAGAGCGTATGAAAAAGGGAGCTTAAGCTAGTGAAGAATGTGTGTGCGAATACAGTGTATCTCTCCCTTTTATACCTCAAAATAAAACTAATTAACAAAGAAGGATTATGCGCCTAAAAAATCGGGGAAGAGGTTGATCACATAGAGATATATTCGCCATTTATTGTTTGAGGGAGAAGATAAGATCCGTTGCTGAAGAAACGTTGTTTGACTTAATCTTTGCTTCTTGTGACACGTGCCCTATAAAATAGGAAGAGCGTTACTGCGTCCCAACCTGCAGAGAGCCAAGTTGTAAATGGAACAACTCAAGTTGTTAGTACCAAGTTGTTAGGCGTAAGTTGTAAAACATATTGACTGAAAAATGTAGGGCCCAACAATTGCCCCCAAACTTTTTGAATTTTAAAATGAAGAATAGAAGGAGACAAAAGAATTTCAAAAAGTTTGCCAAAATAAGAAAGAAAAGAACGACGGTTTAAAAGGGACGCGATGGGACGGTTTTAAGTAGTTTCCCGAGGCAAAAAGATTTGATCGCTTTTAGAGTTCCAACCACCTTCAACCTTCATAAATAAGTAGTCTCTTTCTCCAACTCTCCCTTTCACCAAATCAAAAACGTTACTTTCGCAGAGGTTTCTAGGAGAAGAACCAAGGAAGACGGTTGGGGCGAAAAATCGAGTAGATACTTACGGTGAGTTTCTTGTTTTCTCTTCAATTTCATCTTTGATTTCTTGTTTTAAGTTGAAAAAATGGGTCGAAAGAAGATAGTCGTGATTGAGAGTGACGAGGGTTTGCCCAAGGGTTTCATAACCCAAAACTTATTGAAGGAACCTGATAATGAGAAATGTCTAATGCCTAAGGCTAACCTAGAGGTTATTAAGAAGAACCACGCCATGCCTGATTCAACGGTCTACTACACCCACCCTGATTTGACCTCCGAATGCTATTCTCCCACTTGGGTATGCTTCCCGGAATATCCCTTTGTTATAGGCTTACAATTCCCTTTTCCCGACTTGATTATGAAGTTCTTCTCCTCTACCAAACTCAACTATGCCCAAATGATGCCTCAAGGGTGGAGGTACTTGCAAACCCTAGTTAGATTAGGAGAGAGGGCTGATTTGGTTGCCGGTTTAGAAGAGTTGGCGTATACTGTGGATTTAAGGAGTTTTGGTCCAGGAAGGTTTGGTTTTAGGGTCAAAAATGGTGAGCCTATTCTGATTTCCAATCATGACATTGCTGATAGAGGGTGGAAAAATAAATTTTTCTTTGCAAGGAGGGACACCTTGAGTCAAGAGGAAGGTGTTTTTTCCAAATGGAGGTTTCAAGGTAGTGAAAATAGTTCTTTTATTTTACGAAATGCTTCTCAATACTAGGATAACTAACTCTTAAAATTTCCTTTGTAGAAGTTCCTAAGTTGTCAGACCTGTTTCCGAAGCAAGAAGGGACACAAGCGAACGTAAACCAGCTTCTTCAGTTGGGTGTATCCGATAGGTCCTTCAAGGCATTCCCTGTTGAGTTTTTCGTTGAGGAGGTTGGAGGTGAAGCAGAGGTTGAAGCAGAGGAAAATCTACCCCCAACTTTACCTGAGATGTCTACAGGTTTAAGTCTTCAACAATCTTTGTACTTTTTCACGAGTATTTCGATTATCTCAATCCCTTGTTTCCTTGTTGTAGCTACACGATCCAAATCCAACGTAAGTGTCGCTGACTTGATGGCCGCTGCTAAGGCGAAGAAAGTTGCCAAGAAGGACAATAAACCTCCGACTCCAATGTCCATGGCCTCTAGCTCAGATTTGAATGCTTCCAAGAAAAAGGAAGAAGTGAAGAAAAGGAAGTTATCTGAAACCGAGGCTACGGATGGGAATGAGATTGGTGACATGGGGACAGCAAGAAAAAAGTTAAAGGAGGCTATAGCTTGTTTTGTCGACAAGGTAAAATGAGAAAACTTGAACCTTGCCCATGATTTTTGATGAAATGCTAACATTTCTTTTGCTTAGGTTGCGGATATTATGGTCCCTATCATGGACCAGCTTGATGCTGTGAAAATCAAGGCAGCCAGGCATAATTATGAAGCTGAGGAATACAAGGAGCAGGCCACCAAGAATGCTGAGGAGATTGAGAAGTTGAAGGAAAATCTTGAAGCTGAAAAGAAGGAGTTGGAAGCTGTTAAGGCCGAGAAAACGAAGGAACATGAAGCCCATGAGAAGGAATTGGATGCCGCGAAGAAAGACTTCACGTTTAATGCCACCAAAGTGGTGTTTGAAGCTAGGATTGAACTTATGGAAGAATACAAGAACGGGCTGGCTTTGGAGTGGGATGTGGAAGCAGAGAAAAGGGCTTTAGAAGATTTCGTTGGTGAGCCAGTAGATGCAGAGGAAGTGAATTCTGCGGCTTTGGAGGCTCTAGTTGAAGACACTGATAGGACCTTGAGCACCCTAGTGGTAGCTCAGAATGGTCAAGGGGAAAATGCAACACCGGCGGCAGCAGGCCAGGAAGTTTAAAAAAACATTTTAAAACTTTGGGTATTTTGGATGAAAAAACAATTTTTGCTTTATTTGTGTACCTCTGTTGGTACAACAAATGGGGGGAGTGTCCCCAAAAACAAGGTTTTTTAGTTTGTAATGGCTCATAAGAGCCGAGACAATTTATTTGGGGGTACTAGGTTGGTCTAGTACTCCAAGCTTTTTAGGTTTTTAGGGACTTGTTGGCTTACCTAACTTGTCCACTAGTTTGCAAAAAATCTTTTGAAAAACACTTAATGGTTTTTTTTTTTAGCAAAGTATCTTATGTCTCTGAGAGACGCTTGTTTGTTCTTTAGATAACATGTAAATGTTATAAACCGTAGGTAACATGAAAATGTTACAACCAATAGTTCACAACTTGAAGAAGTGTGAAAACGTGCGCCCAGGCGAAGGTGTCAAAACCTTAATTCGTAAGAAAAGATGAATATCTTTTAACCATAAGTACCTTTGATCAGAGGTAAATCGTTTGAAGAGATAGAACAAGTATCAGCCGTCCTGGCGTGTCAACGAGTTCTATCCCTCTCCAGCTAGAATTCCAACATGTATCAGCCGTACTGGCGTGTCAACATGTTGAAATTTTCTTCCTCAGGTTCAAACATGTATCAGCCGTACTGGCGTGTCAACATGCTTGACCTTTGTCCTCCTCAGGCTCAAACATGTATCAGCCGTACCGGCGTGTCAACATGTTTGTCCTGTTCCAGCTTAGGTCTCAACAAGTATCAGCCGTACTGGCGTGTCAACATGTTGAGCCTACTCCGTTTGCTCAAGTTGCACCTCGCAAAACAAATTTATGTTAGGGTTGGGCGTTAGCATAGCTAACGCCCCTCCGACGCTCAAGTCAGTAATGTTTTAATAAGAGTAAAAAATTGAAATGCGTAATTGAACTCGACATAAATTTAAACCGTACCTGAGGAGTCTAGTTATAAATAACTGGACTTACATGAAATAAAGTTTCAAGTGGATAGCGTTCCAACTTCTAGGGATTGTCTCCACTGGGGTTGACAACGTATGCACCTTTGCCCGCTTCGGCATCGATGAGATATGGGCCTTCCCACTTGAGAGCCGCCTTACCCGCATTCAATTCTCTTTTATTTTGAAACACTTTCCTTAAAACTAAATCACCAACCTGGAACCTTCTAACTCTGACATTCTTGTTGAAAGACCTAGCAATTCGGCTGGCGATAAGCCGCCATCCTTATCTTGGCTAAATCCCCGATCTCATCAATTGTATCTAAATCTTGAGTTAGCAAGAGGTTATTTTCATCTTGAGTTAATAAGCCATACCTTCTTTGTGGGGACTGCCGCTTCAACCGGAATTACGGCTTCAGCCTCCGTATACTAAAGAATAGGGAGTTCTACCTGTGGCTCCTTTGGAAGTAGTTCTATCTGCCCATAGCACAAGTGGTAATTCTTCAACCCACTTTCCCTTCTTTTGATCTAGACGCTTTTTCAAGTTGTTGATGATCAACTTATTGCTTGACTCAGCCTGGCCATTGGCTTGAGGGTGGACAGGTGTAGACATGATCAACTTGATGCCCCAGCGAGTACAAAAATCCCTGGTCTTCTTACTTATAAATTGTGACCCGTTGTCACATATAATCTCTGATGGCACGCCAAACCTGCTAATTATATTTTTCTTTAAAAATGAGATTACCTCCTTATCTCTCACCTATACATAAGCTTCTGCTTCGATCCACTTTGAGAAATAATCGGTCAATGCCAACATGAACACCTTGCCTCCGGGAGCCTTAGGCAACTTGACTACAATGTCCATGCCCCACTGCATGAAAGGCCAAGATGGGACTATAGAATGTAAAGGCTCAGCAGGTTGATGCAAGATGTTACTGTGTCTTTGGCAGGCATCACACTTTTGTACATAGCTCATAGCATCTTGACGCATGGTTGGCCAATAGTATCCCCGTCTTGAGGGCCTTCGACGCGAGTGCTTTCCACCGTAATGGTTCCCACAAATTCCTTCATGGATTTCTTTGAGTACTAGTTCAACTTGCTCATTATCGACACATCTCAAATAATGTCCTGCAAAAGACCTCTTGAATAGCACATTATCTATCAAAACAAAAGTAGAAGTACGAATCTTAAAAGATCTAACATTCTTAACATCGGGTGGAATAGTTCCAAGTTGAAGGAACTCAATTACAGGTTGGGTCCAAGAAGGTTTAGCATCTTGTGCCCCAGTAGGTGGAGTAACCACTTGAGTTTCCTCAACTTGGTCTATTCTTAGGGTACTTAACATAAATGATGGGGATATTAGTATGCAACATTGATTTGCAAGTTGAACCCAAGTTGGCCAAGGCGTCTGCTTCTGCGTTCTCTTCTCTAGGGACCTGTTCCAAAGAGAATGATAGAAATTTCGAAGCTAAGGCCTTAACCTGTTGGAGGTACAGAGTCATCTTGGAATGCTTCGCCATATAACTGCCATTAAAATGGTTAGCTAGTAGTTGAGAGTCAACAAATACATTTAAATGTGTAATATTCAAACTTAAAGCTGTAGTTAAACCCATGATTAGGGCTTCATACTCAGCTTCATTATTTGTTGCACTAAATTCACAAGATACAGCTTGAGGTATGATATCACCTTGAGGGGATTTTAGGACTATTCCCAAGCCAATCCCTTTGGAATTTGAGGCTCCATCTGTAAACAATGTCCAAAATCGAGGAACGATTTTACCTTCAAGTTGCTGCACTTCCAGTTCTACCTCAGGCTGCAAACTTGGACTGAAGTCGCCTACGAAATCGGCTAGGGCCTGCGATTTGATGGTCGTTTCTCGGCTCGTATGAAATATCATACGTGCTCAACTTGACTGACCACTTGGCCAACCTGCCCGACAACTCTGGGGTTCTCAACACATTTCTCATAGGATAATTAGTTCTAACGGTTATGGAATGTGTTTCAAAATAATGACGTAATTTGGTAGCAGCAGTAGTTAAGGCTAATATTAATTTTTCAAGATGAGAGTACCTTGTTTCAAAGATCTAATAAAGACTTACTTACATAGTAAACAGGATGTTGTTCACCTTGGATTTCCTTCACCAATACCGCACTAACAAAGCATTTTCAGATACAAACTAAATATAAATAAAGATGCTCACCATGTTCGGGTTTGGCAAGTAAGGGTGACGTCATCAAGTATTCTTTAAGTTGTTTGAAGGCTGCTTCATGTTGGTTAGTCCATTGAAAAAGTTTGTTTTTTCTTAATACTTCGTAGAATAACCTGCACTTATCAGATGATTTGGATATAAATCTATTCAAAGCAGCTACTCTACCTGTTAACCTTTGTACGTCCTTGATGTTCTTAGGGGATTCCAAGTTGAGAATTGCTTTGATTTGTTCGGGACTTGCTTCGATTCCCCTCTTGGTCACCATATATCCCAAGAATTTACCTGCTCTAACACCGAAGTTGCACTTCGCCGGATTGAGCTTCATGTTGAAGGCTTTCAAGATGTTGAATGCCTCAGCAAGGTGCTCCACATGATCCTCAATGTTCTTGGATTTGACCACCATATCGTCTATGTAGACCTCCATCGTCTTTCCAAGTTGATCTTTAAACATCTTGTTCACCAACCTCTGATAAGTTGCCCCTGCATTTTTAAGACCAAATGGCATAGAAATATAACAATATATACCTTCTGGAGTCATGAATGCTGTATCTTCTTGGTCTGAAGGCTCCATTTGAATTTGTTGATACCCGGAAGATGCATCCATGAATGTCAAGATGTCGTGGCCAGCTGTCTCATCAACTAGAGAATCAATATGAGGGAGAGGGAATGGATCCTTCGGACAGGCCTTGTTTAAGTCGGTGAAGTCCACGCATACTCGCCACTTGCCATTCTTCTTCTCCACCACTACAACGTTAGCCAACCACCTTGGGTACTGAACTTCTCTGATCATCTTGGACTTTAGAAGCCTCTCAACTTCATCCTTTATGATCTGGTTCCGCTCCTGGGCGAACTTCCTTCTTTTTTGACGGACAGGACGGATGGTCGGATCGATGTTCAACTTGTGAGTAATAATATCCTTGCTTATCCCTGTCATGTCTTCATGTTTCCAAGCGAAATAGCATTTCTGGCTTTTCAGGAACTCGATCAACTCCTCTTTGATTTCGGACGGTAGGTCTATCCCAACTTGCACTTGGGCCTCAGGATTTGATGCATCAACAGGAACGCTTTTTGTATCGTGCTCCACTGCTTCAAGAATGTCCTGGGCCTTTTTCTTTAATTGCTATGCTTGCCGAGGGGTCGAGCTTGCTTTCATGTTGACCTTGTAGCATTCTTTAGAGACTTGCTGGTTTCCCTTCAACTTGGCAACTCCCCACGGTGTTGGAAACTTGACGCATTGATGGTAAGTTGATGGCACGGCCTTCATGTTGTGGATCCAAGGTCTTCCCAATATAACATTGTACGAGGAAGAGCACTCAATCACACAAAACCTCTCCATGGAATTCATACCCTCCAGGTAGATGGGCAACTTGATCTCTCCGACTGTTTGCTTCACCTCACCACTGAACCCTACCAGTACGGATGAATTCTTCACTACTTCAGACAGAGGATGCCCATATCTTCAAGAGCATGAGTGAAGATGATGTTGACCGAACCGCCACCATCGATCGAATCCGCTTGACCACACAATTAGCAATCCGCACCCGAACAACTAGACCATCATGATGAGGGTCCAACGTGTTGTCCTTATCTTCATCTTCAAAGGAAATAACATGACCATACGTGAAGTCACGACGCCTTGAAGGCAATTCGATTGATCTTCCTTAGAGCTTTTGGCATGACGCTTGGCGCAGAGTAAGTTGTGCCGCAAATATGAGACCCACCCGAGATAACATTCACTACCTTGGTGGCCGGAGGGGGTGCAACTTTCTCGGGTCTAGACTGCTCCCGAATCGGGTTCTTTGGATTCACTCGACCCTCTTCTTGCCCAACAAATCCTTGAGAAGACCCTTGGACAATAAATGAGCAATCTCCTTCCTCAAGGCGAAACAGTTCTCGGTGGTGTGCCCAAAATCTTCATGAAATGCGCAACACTTGGACTTGTCCTTCCAAGTTGTTGACTGGTCATTCTTCTTGGGCCATCTTGCTTTATCTCCAAGATTTCCCATGGCGCACAAGATTCCTGCAATGTCCACGTAAAAGCAATATTCGAAATTTGTGGATAATCATTATCATCACCTTCCTGATCATCATCTACAACATGAATTCTAGAAGGTTCAGTTTTAACAGGGGGTTTGCCCCTGTTGGACTTATGGTGATGGGAATCCGATTTTCTGTCGGAAGGCTCAAATAGAGGAGTAGGAGTCCTCCCAGTTGACTTCCCCATCGCCAAGCTATCTTCCTCCAATCTGATGTAAGGCAAGGCCCTGGTTCTGATTTCTTCAAGTTGTTTCGCAGGGGTCATCACCAACTCGTTGTAAAACAATGAGCTCTTCTTCAAGCCTATACGGAATGCCTCCGTAGCGGTGGACACATCCAAGTTGGGTATAGTCACTGCCTCCTTGTTGAACCTGTGCAAATACTCTTTAAGATTTTCGTTAGGCTTTTGCACAATTCTATAGAGATCACTAGTCAACTTGTCAAATGCTCTATTGCACGAAAACTGGTTAATGAACATATTAACAAGTTGAGCATAAGATGAAATAGAGTTTAGAGGGAGTCCTGTTAGCCATTTTAAGGCCGGTCCTGACAAAGTAGAGCCAAAGCCCCTGCAAAAACATGCTTCTTTAAACATAGGAGGGATACTTATGATATCCATTGATTCCTGATACAGCAACACATGCTCTGCTGGATCGGTACTTGTGAATGTGTGCCCAAAATTTGGATTCACGCGAGTTTGAAGACATCCGATTTAATTTGAAAAACGGAGTCGCCACGCCATTTTGATTACCTCAAAACTTTGAAAAAAAGGTTTTATGGGTTCGGAGGTTAAGTTACCCCTTGGGAAGAACGTTTGGCGTTCACCCAAAGTGCCTTGCCGGAGCAAGTCTCCCAAGATTTCAGTAATCGTGCTTGCTTGCGTGCTTTCTTGTGTGCATGTGTTTGAAAATAAGGAGGGGAATGTCCCAAGTCGTCTTCCGGACGTACAAACCATTTGTTGGTTGTCGCTCGGGATTCCTTGGAATTTTATGTATTTGGGATTATGATCCCGTCCTCATCTTATGACTTGTGATCATCGCATTTTAAACCTCGGGACCCTCGGGACTTGCGTGATCGAGAGAATGACTCTCTTTTGGTCAAAGATGAGGTTCTTTAGAAAAGGAGGGTCCTTAGCCCATCAATCCTACGCTTTAAGACGGTCGAGCTCGTATAGAGGCTTCATACTCTTTCTTAAGCGATAATCGGAGATATAGGGTTCAAGGTGTCCCTTTCTAAAGAGATATGGAACCTTTAATGGAAGGAACGATGCAAAGATGAGAACTTTTACACCGGTCCGTTCCAAGGTTGCTAATGGGGACATGGGGGAATGCATGTAAAAATGATACTTTAGTGAAAAGATGGCATTTTTGGAGTGTAAAGAATGTCTTTTGGTTGCAAGGGATGCCTTTTGTGCAAAGAAAAGATTTTTATGTAAAGAATGTATTTTTATGTTGGAAAATAGCATTTAATGCATAAATGATGCATGAAAATGGCAAAGAATGATTTTTTAATGCAAAGTATGCATTTTGAGTATGAAAATGAGTTTTTAAATGCAAAAGATGCATCTTTAATGTGAAAAGGGGGTTTTTGAGTGCAAAGGATGCACCATTAAAGCAAAGATGTCATTTTGGTGAAAAAGATATCCTTTTAATGCAAATGATGCTGCTCTGTATGCAAATGTTTTAGTTTAAATGATTGATGCATTAGAAAAGGAAAACATCGATTGCGGGCTAAAAAGATAAAGTCTCGCAACCTGGCTATGTATGTCGCGCGACATAGGCCGCCTATGTCGCGTGACATAATAAGCCATTTTGCGAAGCCTAAACAACCGAGATTTGCAGAGGTAACAAGGCACCAAAATGGTCAAGTTACTTCACAAACAAATCTCGAGAGCATGTTTATTGATAATGAACACTTCAAGAGGGTGTGGATATGAGGGATCCACACTCATCTTGAGTGTTCATGCAAAACCAAGTTAAACCGGAGCTTTTATATGAAATGCAATGAAATAAAATGTGGATCTGGGTAATATAACATAAAGTATGCAACTTTAATCAGAATACTACATTATAAATGCATTTAGCATAGAGATTTCACATTTGAATGAAAATAGAGAGTGGAAAAGGGGTAGAAACTTGTTACCCTTGAAGATCCACAACTACTATATCAAGTTAGATATAGGAGCCTTCTAGCGTCCTCCTCAGGAGTTGGTGTCGGCCTTGAGACCGTGAGAATTCCTTGATTCTTGATGTATATATGAAGTGTGTGTGTGTGGGAAGTGTGTGTAGAATTGATTTGAGAGGATTGGGGTGATTTGGGGGTATGTGAGGAAAGAGAAGGCTTACGGCGTATTCCCTATAGAGGGTGGCGAGGGGTGGAAGAGGTGTGTCCAAAATGAGAGGTGAAGGCCTCTATTTATAGAGGTACACTGCATGGGCTTGTTATGTCGCACGACATGATAAGCCATAACCGTTTTCCTTCTAGAAACATGCAAGGTGGCATGGTTCTAGAACTCTTCTGGCTGGTTATGTCGCACGACATAAGTAGCCACTACGGATTCTTCTAGAAACATGCAAGGTGGCATGGTTCTAGAACTCTTCTGGTGGTTATGTCGCACGACATAAGTAGCCAAATCTGAATTTTCTAGAAACATGCAAGGTGGCAGTCTTCTAGAAGGGTTTTGGGATTAAGAAAAACGTGTTTCTTAATCACCAAGCATTCCCTCCAGCCCTTAAAAGGCTTGGAACAGTTCCGGAATTGTTCCGAAACTCTAGGAAAATCCGGGGAATTACTGGAAAAATTACCGGAATTGCCGGAAAAATTAACCGGAAGGCATGAGCCAGATTTGGGTACTTACAGAAGCCCCTCGGCAACGTCACTTGCGGGCGAGTGGGGTTGTCGATAGAAAAGGATCCAATCGGCGAATGCCGAGACGGATTGGGTGACGAAGTTGGTCGAGTGGCTGGACCTTTCATGAAAGGCTACCTACGTATCCGGAGGAATCAAGCCATAATCGTAGTTCGGAATTCACCGGGGAAAGGGGGTGTCATATGTGACAAATTGGCTGAACCTACGGAGGAGGCTACCTACGTATCCGGGGAATCAAGCGATCGTAGTTCAAGCATCACTAGATAGTTAGGAACGATGTCTAGGATCCTTGAGATTTTGACAATTCTTGGAGGTGTCACACGATTGACAATTCGGAGGTATCACTGAAGAAGCTAGAGCTTATGGCGCTATCTCTTTTATGACGGAGATAGAGGTAACTTAAGTTGGGAAACTTGAGCGTACGTCACTATTCGCGGATAGAGGTAGCACAAGTTGGAATGACTTGGGCATACGTCACTATTCGCGGATAGAGGTAGCACAAGTTGAAATGACTTGGGCATACGTCACTATTCGCGGATAGAGGTAGCACAAGTTGAAATGACTTGGGCATACGTCACTATTAGCGGATAGAGGTAGCACAAGTTGAAATGACTTGAGCATACGTCACTATTCGCGGATAGAGGTAGCACAAGTTGAAATGACTTGGGCATACGTCACTATTCGCGGATAGAGGTAGCACAAGTTGAAATGACTTGAGCATACGTCACTATTCGCGGATAGAGGTAGCACAAGTTGAAATGACTTGGGCATACGTCACTATTCGCGGATAGAGGTAGCACAAGTTGAAATGACTTGGGCATACGTCACTATTCGCGGATAGAGGTAGCACAAGTTGAAATGACTTGGGCATACGTCACTATTCGCGGATAGAGGTAGCACAAGTTGAAATGACTTGGGCATACGTCACTATTCGCGGATAGAGGTAGCACAAGTTGAAATGACTTGGGCATACGTCACTATTCGCGGATAGAGGTAGCACAAGTTGAAATGACTTGGGCATACGTCACTATTCGCGGATAGAGGTAGCACAAGTTGAAATGACTTGGGCATACGTCACTATTCGCGGATAGAGGTAGCACAAGTTGGAATGACTTGGGCATACGTCACTATTCGCGGATAGAGGTAGCACAAGTTTAGAGTTTTGACAATTCGGAGGTTGTCACCTAATTGAAACTAGAGCTTACGTCACTATCGAGGGATAGAGGTAGCTAGAGTTTGGTGAACTTGAGCATACGTCTCAATCTCTTTCGAATCAGAGATATGGGTTGCCAAAGTTTGGATGATTTAAGCATACGTCACTATTCGGGATAGAGGTAGCTTAAGTTGAGAGAAACTTGAGCGTACGTCACTATTCGGGATAGAGGTAGCTTAAGTTGATAGAAACTTAGCATACGTCACTATTCTGGATAGAGGTAGCTTAGTTGATAGAAACTTAGCATACGTCACTATTCTGGATAGAGGTAGCTTAAGTTGATAGAAACTTAGCATACGTCACTATTCTGGATAGAGGTAGCTTAAGTTGATAGAAACTTAGCATACGTCACTATTCTGGATAGAGGTAGGCTCAGTTTAGAGTTTTGACAATTCGGAGGTTGTCACCTAGCGTTATCCCGTTATAACGGAATAACGGAGATCGAAAGAGAAAGAGCGAAATGTCATTCTTCCACCTTGGAATGACGGAGATCGAAAGAAAGAGCGAAATGTCATTCTTCGACCTTGGAATGACGGAGATCGAAATAAAGCGAAAAAAGGTCGAAATGTTATTCCGTCATTCGGAAATAACGGAGATCGAAATAAAGCGAAAAAAGCCGAAAAGTTATTCCGTCATTCGGAAATAACGGAGATCGAAATAAAGCGAAAAAAGCCGAAATGTTATTCCGTCATTCGGAAATAACGGAGATCAAAATAAAGCGAAATGAGCCGAAATGTTATTCCGTCATTCGGAAATAACGGAGATCAAAATAAAGCGAAATGTTATTGCCTTCTGGCAATAACTGAAATTTTTAACAAGAAACATTATCCCATTTGGCAATAACGGGGGATTTCCCGGAGGAAACGTTATCCCATTTGGCGATAACGGAGAATTTCCCGGAGGAAACGTTATCCCATTTGGCGATAACGTAGGATTTCCCGGAGGAAACGTTATCCCATTTGGCGATAACGTAGGATTTCCCGGAGGAAACGTTATCCCATTTGGCAATAACGGGGGATTTCCCGGAGGAAACGTTATCCCATTTGGCGATAACGGAGAATTTCCCGGAGGAATCGTTATCCCATTTGACAATAACATAGGATTTCCCGGAGGAAACGTTATCCCATTTGGCGATAACGTAGGATTTCCCGGAGGAAACGTTATCCCATTTGGCGATAACGTAGGATTTCCCGGAGGAATCGTTATCCCATTTGGCGATAACGTAGGATTTCCCGGAGGAATCGTTATCCCATTTGGCAATAACGGAGGATTTCCCGGAGGAATCGTTATCCCATTTGGCGATAACGGAGAATTTCCCGGAGGAATCGTTATCCCATTTGGCGATAACGGAGAATTTCCCGGAGGAAACGTTATCCCATCTGGCAATAACGGAGATTGCGAAAAAGATTGGATTTTGTAGAGAAGTTGGAAGGAATCAATAGTTTTTTGTAAAGAAAAGTGGGACGCACCCGAATAATTTTTTGTAAAGAAAACTGGGATGTACCCTGATTATTTGAAAAATAAAATTGAAAATGCCAAGGGCAAATAAACTGAATCACAGAGGTAAATTTGTAAAATAGGCCTCGGGGCACTAGAGGAAAAGCTGGATTGAAAGTGATTGAAAATGCCGAGGCAATAAAAGGGTAAAAGAAGCCTACGGGGGGACAAAATTGTAAAATGGAGCCTTCGGGGGCAAAATGGTAAAAATCAGCCACATGGGCTTAGTATGTCGCACGACATAACAGGCCCTGTAGACAGATTTATTAAAATTCACACAGTCGTCATTTTGAAATTCCATTGGACTTGAAATTGAGAGGGAGACGACAGTGAGAAGAGAGAGAGCGAACATTGAGAGGGAGATTCGAGAGGGATCGAGAGAAATCAAACACTTTTAGTTTGATTCAATTGGAGAATGCCTCCTAGGCTCTATCCGACCAAGAGGGCTTCTCAACATGCCAACTTAGCTACTCGAAGAAAGGGGGTGCAAAGGAATCAACGGCCGTTTCTTCCGGAAGCACCAAGAGGAGATTTCTACCCACAGCTCGATGAGCATACTTCGGATGTTCGGAAGAAGGAAGAGGTAAGAAACCTAGGGTTTCTTGAAAATTTCTTTCAATTTGGGCGAAATTGATTTGAGCCGAATGCCTTCAGACTGGTCTTATGAATTAAATCATGTACTGGCATGAAATCATAGATTGATCTGGGAGGTGTAATGCATGCCATTCATTGATCTGTTTTGTCCCATTTTTGCTTGAGATGATTTTCAGAAATAGCACGAAATATTAATACTTGTGCCTGTTTTCTTGCGGGGATTGCGCACCCGTGGCTCCCACGAGGTGATTGGCGAGGCTATGGGATAGCTTGCTGGGTAGCCAGGAGCGAGGTGGACTCGCCTAAGGGCATGATTTACGCCTTTGGGCTAGGGCAATTTTTGAGATGGCGAAGGCCATCGGGGCACTCGAGAGGAGTGTGGATGCGGTGAGGGCATTCGAGAGAGTTACGGTGGGAGACCACTCACTCATTTCACTTCTCTTGGGGTGAGGCAGACGGTCACTCCATTGGACTTTGCGGTCATCACGGGGCGCCCTTTACGGATGAGCCGCTCTACATAGAGGAGCTGTACGGGGAGTTGAGCCCGGCCTATTGCGATGATGATTTTATGGGCTTACTTGGTTTCGTTCCCCGGATCAAGAAGGGGAATGGATATGAGTTAGGGGTGCTACATGGCCTAATTGAGGGCGGAAGCGGGGACTTTGCTTGTGGTAGATGATCCCGTTGAGAGCCGGGTGAGAGCGAGAGATTGGCTAGAGCTTTTGTATGGGTGGGCTTTTCCGACATGTTTGTTCATTAACAGCGCATCTACTGCCTTGGTTTCACTATTGGAGCTTTTGAGAGCACGGGATGCTTGTCGGGAATCTGTCTGGGGGAGCGAGGCTTAGGCGAGATGTATCGGCCCTAGATGACGTCGGCGAGGGAAGGCGAAGTACTTCACTGCTTTCATCGGCTTTCGAGGTATTCTCTCACCTTGATCTTTTTCCTTAGCACATTTCACTTCATCATTACTTTCCTTATTTGACTTTTCTTTTCCTTTTCGGGCTTGGGCCTTGAGTACTTTAGGTACATTATGAGTGGCGGATCAAAGATGAGTTTCCTGCCACCACTTTTCACTGCTCTTCGTCGGTGGACGAAGGATGCCAGAAACAGACCGAGCAGCCGGAGGGTTCGAGGTGCGGGATCACGGCCTCGTATCATGACACGGCGACATGCACGAGAGGGATTCCACAGAGGTGAGCTTGTTCCCCTGGGTGGCCGTTATGGCGCTTTGGATTTAGATCACGCTGCGCACTTCACGAGTGTCGCAAGCTGCTGGTGGGCTTGTCCGGAGACGCCTTGTATCTAGGAGAGAGGGTGTATAGACAGCATGGGCCGAATAGGCACGCTCGGATCCACGATGATCCTCCCGGCTAGGATGTGGCTGCCTCGCCGGTTGGCGAATGTAGATGCTCGATTGTAGGCATGGCGGCACATCTCTACACACACGGGAGGGGACTATACTTTGTACGTGGCTAGACATCTTCGGTCCCCACGAGACCGGGGTTGGTTATGGCGCTCATAGCGCGGGGCCTTCGGCCAGGCTACGTAGCTAGACCTCCTTTGCCCCGACTTTCATTGATTATCGGGGTGGCGGTCGCATGAGGCGAGCTCACATTGATATGTCCCGAGACTCATCCTCATGGTGCTCCCGCGAGGTTCTAGATCTGTAAATCTTGTTCCTTACGCCTCTTTGGATTGCTTGCATCTCTTTTTGTTATCAAGAAGCTGCATTCGACGCTTTTTATGCAGCTTGCAGGTTTACGCTCGGGCTTACGAGACATTTGACCGGGGCATATACCGGCGCGTGGGCATGATTGGCAAGCTCCGAGAAAGGCATGAGTTTACGGAAGAATCGGTGCCGGTCACGGGGTTCGATTGATATCTCTCCACCTGGCCAACCGAGAAGGAAGAAGAGCCGCTACGATGACGTGGGCACCGGCGGGAGCACTAGAGGACCGACGCCTCGGACAAAGGCGCAAATGTGCCTCTTCTGACGACCCATTGAGATTGACGATGATGATGAGGATGAGGATGAGGATGGTGGGGCTGAGACGGCCACGGATTACGAGCTTGACTCTGTCGTCATCACGGAGCTTGGCGACTACTATCGCACGGGGACCATAGCTTATGAGGCACCTTCGGACGATCTGACGATGAGCCGAGAGGAGGCGAGGATGACGGCGAGGATGGAGATGAGGAGGGTGATGGGGATGGAGATGATTCGAGTAGCCCCTTTTTCCCTAGACATTTGTGGCTTTTGGTTATTGTACCCCCTTTGGGAAAACACATGTTATTATTTTTTATGCACAACTTTTGGACTTGATCTACTTTGTATGTACAAATGGTTTGAATGGATGACTTGGATGGATTTTTAACTTGTAAATGAATGCATGGGTGTATACGGGGTAAATGAACCCTCCCTATGCATTTGAGAAGTGTATGAATGGTATTTGCGGCTTTTGACATGTCGGGGATTGCCACAGGAAAAACAGGATCTTTGCGATGTCGATGTACGATGTGGCTTGTTATGTCGCACGACATGGCTTGTTATGTCGCGCGACATAGTAAGCCTAAGCGTGCTTTTCATTGCCTTTGGGCCCCGGAATGGAATCGCAGACACGAGGTTGGAATTGGGTGACCAAAAGAGGTCACCTACAGCCTCCTTGGGACAATGGCAAAGAGATATTAGTCCCTCCCTATAAGGATGGAAACGGGGTGACCTAGGAGGTCAAACAACCAATCCTTCATAGGAATGTTCCAAATCAAAGGGGGTGACCAATATGGTCATAAAATTGGACTTTTATGAAAAGCTTACGCACCATTGGAGAATGGAGAAGGGAAAAGGTGACCAATGTGGTCGGATGGCTGAACCTTTATGAAAGGCTACCTACGTATCCGGAGGAATCAAGCCTTGATCGTAGTTCAAGCTTTACCTAGACGGTTAGGAACGATGTCTAGGATTTTCGACGTTTTGACAATTAGGAAACTGTCGCCTAGAGTTATCTCGTTATAACGGAAGTAACGAAGGCGCTTTTGGGAGAAAACGTTATCATTAGCAATTGGTACGTTACTTGAGCCTAGGGATGATTTTTCTCTTGGAAACATGGTAGGGGTAGTGCGGATGTACATATGGAATGTATTTGGGAATTGTTTAAGATGGGTTTCAAGCAAGTGGGGTTGTATCTCTTGGGTGCGGGTAGGCTGTTGTTCTTTGAGATGTTGTCTACGTGGACTAGCATTCCCTCTTGGTGAGGCCCAGGTTTGAACCTCGGGTCTCGGTGAATGTTCTTTTCTCACACTCTAGCATTTGAAGCTGATGCTAACAGATGTCGAAGTGACCAATCCTCTCTTCTAGGGATGGATGCAGCTTATCGAAGCCCCGGTCTAAGGAAATACTCTCTGCAAAAGCCCTATATCTTATTGAAGTAAGGAAAGATCCTTTCACTGGCAAAACCCTGGTGACAAAGCCCCGGCTGGACAAACTGAGTAGGCGAGGTCTTGGTGAAGCCCCGGTCTAAGGAGAAGATCCCAATATGATTGGTACTGTAAAAGTGATCCTGAGGTTGATCTGACCAAAATCGAATTTATCTAGGGACCCAGTGAAGAACCTGATGCGAACCCCAAAAATGGCTAAAGAAGCCCCAGTTTAAAGGAACGCTTTGACAAAAATGGCTAAAGAAGCCCCAGTTTAAAGGAACGCTTTGACAAAGTCTCAACCTTGGAGAGTTTCGAGGCAGCCCTAATGCGAATTGTAGCAGAAGAGGGAAAACCTATCCTTTTTTCTTTTTTTCTTTTTTATTTTATTTAGTCAATCAGTCCACCTTAAGAAGATGTGGACGAAGAGAATTTCAGAAATTTATACATGCAGGGGCATATTTTTTCGAAAAGTGGGAATAGATCCCGATTTTTGCGTTATTTTGACGGCTTTATTCAATGTAGGCGCAAAAACTCGCTTTGGGTTTGACTCTTTTGAGAGAGTATAAGCGTAGAAGGGTTTGTAAAAGTGTATGGAAGCCCTGGCGACGGAAAATCGGTGTTTAGCACTATTTTTCCTAAGATGTAGAAAGAGAAGACTTGTCAAGACATCTGAAAACTTGTTTTATTTACAATGCTCACAAGATTGCTTAAAACCCTTCATTGATGTTCGGGTTATTCAACCACTAATCTCGATATGAAAAAAAAACATTCTTATTAGTCATGAGGAGAAAGTCAATCAATGCCGCGGATCAAGGTTGGCTGGTGTGAAAGAAAGGTTTGTGTATAGGGAGGTCATTGATGAGACCGGGTTTTACGGAATACGGCGTGTCTATGGGAGAGGTCATTTGATGAGACCGAATTCTCGGGATTTGAATATGCTTATGAGGGAGGTCATTGATGAGACCGGATTTTACGAAACTTGGATATTCTTATGAGGAGGTCATTGATGAGACCGGATTTTCGAAAACTTGGATATGCTTATGACCGGACCATTCTTTGGTTGCCTACGTTCCCCTCATTGTGAGGAGCTCGGGTCGCCGTAGTTCGGCCTTGGCCAGGCTTTGGGATTTGTGGTTCCTTTAGTGAAAAGGCTTAGGATGAGATGATGATGATGAGGCGTGGGCCTCGGGATGATTCCTTGACCAAGTCATTCTCGGACGGTTGCTTCGATTTTCATCTTTCATTGGGGAGAAGGGATTTGCACGTGCCTAAAGGCTTACGAAATGCTTCGGCTTTGCTTCGACCGTCCCATTGTTATCGACAACTTTCATTCTTTGAGCTTTGATTTTGCCTGTCCGTCAAGCTTTTGATGGGCGGTCTTGGGTCCTTGGCCTCATTTTCTTTTATTTTCTATGTGCAACCCTGTTTTTGCCTAGGCGCCCTTTTTGGGATTTTCGGTCTAGCCGGGCATTACTCTTTTTGCACCGAGATTTTTTTCTTCTTCTTTTTTTTTTATATATGTGCAACCCTGTTTTTGCCTAGGCGCCCTTTTTAGGGATTTTCGGTCTAGCTGGGCATTACTCTTTTTGCACTACATTTTTTTTATTTTATGAAGCACCTGAGGGCCAAGGCAAGCCTCTGCTTGAACTTTCTTGATATCCTTGAGGTCTAAGCCAAGCTCCTAGGTCGTTGTCGACACGGGGTCAATCTTTCGAAGCTGAGTGGCCTTTTGTTGTCCCTTGATGTTGCCGTCGTCGTTGACTTGGTCAAGATGAAGGTGGGGGCATGATTGGGAAAGTGTATGGTTTAATGAAGGCCTTTTTGTGAAGTAAGGAAAGTATATGGCTTGATGGAGGCCTTTTGTGGGGTAAGGAAGGTGTATAGGGAGAGCATTGGTTGACTTTCTCACACCGATTAATCAGAACGTGAATTATTTCGAGAGATTACTTGTTGAGCAATGCAAGTGATCATATAAAATAAAACCATTTCATTAAATGTAATGTAGGTGTGCAAATAATGTCTTAAGTCTAGCAAGAAAAGAAGAAGACTCTTTTATAAAAAATTGAAGATTAAATACAATGTCCGTAGAGGACTTGATTGAAAGAGAAAAGTACTAGAACCTACGAAGGTTGACTGAGAGACTATTTTTTTTTTTTTTTTAGGATAGGTAGACCCTAGTCTAGCTACTCTTCGCGGGTTGGGTTTGCCCGAGATAACTTGAGCTTTCCTTCGTAGATCGGCCACGAATTTCTTTCTTCAGATCCACACACTTGTCTGTCACATGCCCAAAATGCTTGTGGTACTCGCAGAACTTGGTCCTGTCAACTCTACTGGGGTTTCTTGGCTTATAATTCTCGAGAGGTGTGAGAAGGCCTCGCTTCGCCAAATCATCGAAAACTTTGCTCATGGGCTTCCCGAAATCATCAGACTGATGTTTCTGACCTTGTACATCCTGAATAGACCTCTTACCATAGCTTTCTGTTTTTGGCCCATGGAGGTTCTCGAGCTTCCCATTTTCTATCAACTTCTGGATCTCATGCCTCAAATAGGTGCAATCATCAGTATTGTGCCCATGGTATTGATGGAAAAGACAATGCTTGGATTCATCCAACCGAACATGGGGATTCCTGGGTTTCCAATTCTCCAGTGGCTTTATCAGCTTTTCTTTCATCAGCTTTTCTAGCATCTTGCTTAAAGACATCTCCATGTTGTCAAAGTGAAGGGAGCGGGGTTTTCGGGAGACATTGTTGTTCTCAAGACTCGGATTCCCATTGTCCAATTGGTTCCATTGTTGGATTTGGCTGAAGGAAGCTACGCCACTCTTTCTGGTCTTGAGCAGTACGGTTCTTGCTTGGTATTGGGTTATGCTCGGTGGAGTCATTTCCTTGCACAGTTCGACATCTTGGGTCAAGGGAGTATTGATACTCATCATGAGGTCAAGCTTCTCTTGCATCTATTTCACTTGCTCCATTAATATTGCCACATGGGGGTCAACGGGGACTCTCGCAACAGGACTTTTATTAGCAGATGGAACCACAAAGGCATCGGTGAGGCCCGACGGGTGAATTCGCTAAATCCAGTAGGTGACAGCTGAGAACTTGAATCATCCAGATCCTCTTTTGGCAACTCATGATTGCGTTCAGGTAGGTATAGGGGCTTTAGAACATAGCCACATAGCTCGAACTGATCATGCGAAGCTGGAGCATAAACTGGCAGGTATTCTTTGGGCCCGAGAGACATGTGGGGTGAAGTTCAATCCGTTCTGAGGAGCTGAGGGCGATGGAGCCCGGATGAGCTGGGATGTTGGAAAGGACCGAGGAGAAGTGGTCCTTGACAAGGGATCGCATGTGGATGGGGGAAGGTATTGGTTATAGGCAGGGGGTCTTGGTCATAGGATGAAGGTGAAATCACTTGTTTCTGAAGTCTCATCTTCGACTACCACCGGAGAACCGTTCGACTCAACTGTGACCTGAACTCCACGACGACGGAGTGCGTCAATAAGCATGGCTTGCTGTTCCTCATGAGCCTTATGGGCACTTTCCAAAGCCAGGACTAACTCTTCCTTCCTAACCATCTGATTCCCTGCACCCTGTTTGTTTTACATCCAAATCGCCATTCGACTCTACGAGCCGATGAACCGTCTCCGAACCTAAGGTTTTACGAAAAGCCGGCGACCGGTATTCTAGCCCACTTCTTTCTTCTTTGCGGGAAAGGGACAGGCAAGGTTTAGGCTCGGGGATAGGTAAGGTAGGTAAGATTTAGACTTGGAGGTAAGTGTTTAGGCTAAAGGCTCAAGTAACATGCACTTATTGCTTAAGTTTTTTACTCAAAACACATTTTTTCCTAATCCTAATTGATCAGAAAAGATGAGACCTTGAAAGGTCAAGATTGGAAATTGAAGATCGGACCGAGGAGGTCTCGACTAGGAATTTGACCGCGAAAGGTCGAGATGGGAAAATCGGAAATCGGACCAAGGAGGTCTCGATTAGGGTTTGACCGTGAAAGGTCGGAATAGAAAATCGGAAATCGGACCGAGGAGGTCTCGATTAGGGATATCAGAGATAGGAAAATGCAATTATGATTACATTAATTGTTCAAATTTACTTAAAACAATGTCTTTTATTTATTTCTATTTGGTTGGAAAAGGGGGTTTGCCCTTCTTTTCGCAACTACTCTAAATCTGGATCGGTGGGTTCCGTCACTACGTCTATAAGCCCCTCGTATTCCACCGTATTTCGACCTCCCGGGGTGGGCGGCCCGGGCGAGGTCCTATAGGGCACGCGGATCCCACCGACCGAGAGTAAAGAACGCTCCTATCGGGTCTAGCGGGTCATAGGACTTTTCAACGCACGAGCGATGCGGATTATAGTCAAGGCAATACCGGGAAAGTCTCGTCTCTCTGCCTTGACGGATCTTTGGCAGAGTTTCGCTTGAGCGAATGACGGTTTCTGACTTTCGGTAATGTCTGAGAGAATAATAGGCATGGGTCGGGCGGTAAAAAGCCGGATGACACAGTGTCACATTGAACTTCGTTGCATACGCAGTGCGTGAGTCGGAATCGAAGTCAATGCCGGTTAAGATCTTGCCAATTTTTCCTTGTCGGAATTTTGGCAGAGCTTCGCTTGAGCGAAAGATCTTTTGATTTTTGGCAAAGACTTGGTCTTGACTCTTACGCATTCCGTGCGGGTCAAGGTCAATAGTCAATGTCGGAGTCAAGATCCCACCGATTTTTCCTTGTCGGAATTTCGGCAGAATTTCGCTTGAGCGAAAATCTTGGCTTCCGTTATGAGCTAAGGCTTGACCTTTACGTGGGTATGCAACTGGGCTATATGACACGGACTAGACCAAAAACCAACCAAAAGTCACGGTTTTTTTTTGAAACGTGTGACACGATGTGCATTGGTCGACACGGTTGCCATGGGGAGGTTGGGATGATTCCGTGCGCGCCCGGGAGCATCGTAAGGCTGTCCGTGACTGCAGCTGGAACCACCCTCGGGTTTGAAGGACGTGCGTGCAAAGTGTACAGGATATATCAGGTGCGCGTAGTGTGCGGTCTCCTAAAATTGTTCCTTTTTTAAGTTAAAACAGAAATTTTCATAAATGTGTTTTAAAGGAATGATTTTCGGGACGGGGGAGAATGCAACACGTAAATTTTCTGGGAAGCCCTGGTCGATCGTGGAGCCGAGTAGCCCAGTTGCTAGGACTTGCCAGATTAACCCTGATTTTTCCTGGTGGAATTGCCACTGAGGTCGTATGGTCAGAATCCTATGAGGATTAGCCGTACGACTGCATGGATCAATTTTCCAGGTTCCACTCCTTTTGCTATTTTTCGGGTTGTTTCCCGTTCAAAGTATGCACAGATTCCAAGATGCAAATGATGCAATGCATGGTAAAGAAAGCAAGCATGATTAATGAAATCGGCGATGGGAGTCTAACCCGCTCAAAGGGAAAAGCTTTCTCTTTTTTTTTCAAAATTGTTTTTTCGAAAAGGGATACTGGTACGTGGATTGTTAAACCACCGGTTATCCCAACTCCCACGTCAGGGAGTGTACAGGAAGGGCAAGTGGTTTCCACCTATATACCGAGTATCGATTTTAGTTTGTTTTGAAAATAGAAGCTTTTCTCCTTTGGGATATCCCCAGCGGAGTCGCCAAACTGTGAATGTGTGCCCAAAATTTGGATTCACGCGAGTTTGAAGACATCCGATTTAATTTGAAAAACGGAGTCGCCACGCCATTTTGATTACCTCAAAACTTTGAAAAAAAGGTTTTATGGGTTCGGAGGTTAAGTTACCCCTTGGGAAGAACGTTTGGCGTTCACCCAAAGTGCCTTGCCGGAGCAAGTCTCCCAAGATTTCAGTAATCGTGCTTGCTTGCGTGCTTTCTTGTGTGCATGTGTTTGAAAATAAGGAGGGGGAATGTCCCAAGTCGTCTTCCGAACGTACAAACCATTTGTTGGTTGTCGCTCGGGATTCCTTGGAATTTTATGTATTTGGGATTATGATCCCGTCCTCATCTTATGACTTGTGATCATCGCATTTTAAACCTCGGGACCCTCGGGACTTGCGTGATCGAGAGAATGACTCTCTTTTGGTCAAAGATGAGGTTCTTTAGAAAAGGAGGGTCCTTAGCCCATCAATCCTACGCTTTAAGACGGTCGAGCTCGTATAGAGGCTTCATACTCTTTTTTAAGCGATAATCGGAGATATAGGGTTCAAGGTGTCCCTTTCTAAAGAGATATGAAACCTTTAATGGAAGGAACGATGCAAAGATGAGAACTTTTACACCGGTCCGTTCCAAGGTTGCTAATGGGGACATGGGGAAATGCATGTAAAAATGATACTTTAGTGAAAAGATGGCATTTTTGGAGTGTAAAGAATGTCTTTTGGTTGCAAGGGATGCCTTTTGTGCAAAGAAAAGATTTTTATGTAAAGAATGTATTTTTATGTTGGAAAATAGCATTTAATGCACAAATGATGCATGAAAATGGCAAAGAATGATTTTTAATGCAAAATATGCATTTTGAGTATGAAAATGAGTTTTTAAATGCAAAAGATGCATCTTTAATGTGAAAAGGGGTTTTTGAGTGCAAAGGATGCACCATTAAAGCAAAGATGTCATTTTGGTGAAAAAGATATCCTTTTAATGCAAATGATCTTTCTGTATGCAAATGTTTTAGTTTAAATGCAGATTGATGCATTAGAAAAGGAAAACATCAGATTGCAGCTGAAAAGATAAGGAGTCTGCAAACTGGCTATGTATGTCGCGCGACATAGGCTGCCTATGTCGCGTGACATAATAAGCCATTTTGCAGAAGCCTAAACAACTGAGATTTGCAGAGGTAACAAGGCACCAAAATGGTCAAGTTACTTCACAAACAAATCTCAGAGAGCATGTTTATTGATAATGAACACTTCAAGAGGGTGTGGATATGAGGGATCCACACTCATCTTGAGTGTTCATGCAAAACCAAGTTAAACCGGAGCTTTTATATGAAATGCAATGAAATAAAATGTGGATCTGGTAATATAACATAAAGTATGCAACTTTAATCAGAATACTACATTATAAATGCATTTAGCATAGAGATTTCACATTTGAATGAAAATAGAGAGTGGAAAAGGGGTAGAAACTCGTTACCCTTGAAGATCCACAACTACTATATCAAGTTAGATATAGGAGCCTTCTAGCGTCCTCCTCCGGAGTTGGTGTCCAGACCTTGAGACCGTGAGAATTCCTTGATTCTTGATGTATATATGAAGTGTGTGTGTGTGGGAAGTGTGTGTAGAATTGATTTGAGAGGATTGGGGTGATTTGGGGGGTATGTGAGGAAAGAGAAGGCTTCTGGGCGTATTCCCTATAGAGGGTGACTGAGGGGTGGAAGAGGTGTGTCCAAAATGAGAGGTGAAGGCCTCTATTTATAGAGTACTGCATGGGCTTGTTATGTCGCACGACATGATAAGCCATAACCGTTTTCCTTCTAGAAACATGCAAGGTGGCATGGTTCTAGAACTCTTCCTAGCTGGTTATGTCGCACGACATAAGTAGCCACTTCTGGATTCTTCTAGAAACATGCAAGGTGGCATGGTTCTAGAACTCTTCCTGGCTGGTTATGTCGCACGACATAAGTAGCCAAATCTGGATTTTTCTAGAAACATGCAAGGTGGCAGTCTTCTAGAAGGGTTTTGGGATTAAGAAAAACGTGTTTCTTAATCACCAAGCATTTCCTTCAGCCCTTAAAAGGCTTGGAACAGTTCCGGAATTGTTCCGGAACTTTAGGAAAATCCGGGGAATTACCGGAAAAATTACCGGAATTGCCGGGAAAATTAACCGGAAGGCATGAGCCAGATTTGGGTACTTACAGTACTCCCATCATACTTCTTCATATGAGGGACTGAGAATTTCTTCGGGATCTCCACACTGGCTATTGCTGGCACAAAACGAGACTCATTGTAGCAAGTTGGAGAGACTTGGTGATACGGCAAGTTGACTCCAGGCACGCTTCGTAACAACTCCTTAATGGTTTGCATTTCCTTAACAAGTTGGTTCTCTGCGAAAAGAGGAGCATTATTAACTTGAGGTGCGAAAGTATCGAAAGTGTTAAAGAAACTTCCCGTTTGCCCCATTGAGGGTGTAGCATAAGTGTAGCAAGATGATAGCGCAGGTTGGCTAGCTGGTAGGCCGAATCTTGGTTGCTCGATTGGAATGGATGTCACAATCGTGCTCTCCGCTGGCAAGGTGTTGGACATAGGGATATCTCCGACATGGCTCGGTCCTGTACCTGCACCAAACAAAGATCTAGGAAGTAAAGGTGAAAACGGAGTGGATACTCGAGTCTCAGCTTGCTTCCCTTTACGCAGACTATCAATGGCATTGAATATCATGGTATTCGTGTGCTCCTGAGCATCCAACCGATCGCCTACTTTCTTCAACATGTCCGCCATGTTGGACATTATCTCCAAATTGACAGCTTCTGCACTTGGAGGAGGGTTGCCTTGGGCATTGGAAACAGGAAACGGCCGACTCTGACTGCTGGATGAGGGATTAACCATTTCTACGCAAATAATCAAAGTTTCCCACAGACGGCGCCAAATTGTTTTGGTCAAATTTCAACAAGCGAATTAGATGAGAAGAAAAGTGACTAAAGTGATATGAATCTAGGTACAATGATTATCAAGTTGAATAGAAATGGACACAAGATGTTTGTTGACTAGGGAAAGCCCTTGAACAACTTGTTCGCCGGCATAAAACCCCGGGAGGATTTGGCTCCTGCCTTGACCGAAAGTTTACTAGGAATTCTCTTGAGATTACAATGCTAAGAGCGTATGAAAAAGGGAGCTTAAGCTAGTGAAGAATGTGTGTGCGAATACAGTGTATCTCTCCCTTTTATACCTCAAAATAAAACTAATTAACAAAGAAGGATTATGCGCCTAAAAAATCGGGGAAGAGGTTGATCACATAGAGATATATCGCCATTTATTGTTTGAGGGAGAAGATAAGATCCGTTGCTGAAGAAACGTTGTTTGACTTAATCTTTGCTTCTTGTGACACGTGCCCTATAAAATAGGAAGAGCGTTACTGCGTCCCAACCTGCAGAGAGCCAAGTTGTAAATGGAACAACTCAAGTTGTTAGTACCAAGTTGTTAGGCGTAAGTTGTAAAACATATTGACTGAAAAATGTAGGGCCCAACAGTTCCCTTACTAAAATATACTCTACTCCTTGTAGACTTATTATTGAATTGCAAGTATTCACATTTTATTTTCTAAAAATATGTCTTTAAATGATTTTTAACAAATCAAATATTCACATTTTTATATATACTTGTAAAATAAAAAAAATTATAAAGTGATTAATAAGAATATTTATAGTTCTTTATCATTAAGCAGTAAAAAAGTGAAAAAACAGAAATTTTCAGATTGCCCTTTTAAAAATAGACATTTGTTTGGAAGAATAGTTCCTCCGTCTCATTTTAAATTAGACCAATTTTTTTTGACACAATATTTTTTTTTTTTAAAAAAAAATGAGTGAGAAAAGGTGTTGTAAATATGACAAGCGGGTTCCGTTTAATATAAAAATATAAAACTATTGTCATTATGAGTAATTCGGTATGAAGTATGAAGCGAGACGAACAAAAATGAAAAAAAGTTCTGTGACGGGATGGATGAAGTTCATAATATTGTAGTTCAGAATAGGTACATTGTGGTGCAGAGTGCAGTGGATGAAGTTCATAATATTGTAGTTCAGAATAGGTACATTGTAGTGCAGAGTGCAGTTAATATTCCAGCCAGTCTCTTACTTGTTAATTGTTATAAAGTCAAGTGGAGGGCTAGAATGGACGAAGCTTTATGTCCATTTAGCAAGTGCATTGAAAACCAGAGGTTTTTGTTGTGTGTTTAGGGGGGCAAAGAACTGTAGAATTCTTGGATTCTATAAATGACTTCTATTCTAATGGGGATAATTTTGTCCATGCCATTTGTACTATTTCTTTTTAATTTTTTTTTTGCAATTATCTGGCAATATGCTTAGAAAATACTCCCTCCTTTTCATGATTATATGCACAAATTGAAATGACACAAGAATTAAGGAGAAAAGTGATAAAAGTGATGTGTTGTGAGTATAAATGATTGGGTAGGAGTGAGAAAGTGGAGTAAGGGGGCGTTTGTTTTTATGTTTTACCTCTTATTAAGAGGTTTTATCTTGGAATAAGAGGTTGTACTTTAATTCCACTTGTTTGGTTTTTTTTTTTTTTTCAGCCTTAAAGCCTTTGATTGGCCTCTTATTTTTAAGTGGAAGAAGTGGTGCTGAAGCCCTCTGAATGAAAGCAACTGTGAGAATTTGGTTTGGGTTATTTTCTTTTTAAATCGTTTTTGTTCATACTGTAATTACGTTTGGTTTTTTTTTTTTTTCTTTTCTTTTTTTTAACTGTTTCAGAAAATGAATTCAGATAGAAAATCAAACAACTTATCCAATTCAGAATTCAGTTTTCAGTTGCTGCCTCTTAAAAATTCAGCCATTTTCAGAACTGAAATCAGATTTCAGCACTTATCACTTAAAAAAAACAAAAACCCCCTAAGTGGGTAATGGTTGTGAGTAGAGACAAGTGGATCCCATTTTCATTTTGGGACTTTGCAGATTATTGTGGAACGCCCAAAAAATGTCTTTTTGCAGATTATCGTGAGACGGAGGAAGTAGGTAAATCTGGATCTTCTTTTGAGACCTCAGAATTTGATTTTTTTATTAAATTGGGAAATAGTGCAATAGTATGATAACGGGTAAATGACAAATAAATAACAAGCAAGTCGATTTCTCTACATGTTTAGTGATTGGGAATGTAATTGCGATTTGCATCTTTCTTTCCATGACTCCGTCCTTGACTGACATTGTTTAATTTTTAAGACTTGTTGTACTAAGTTTTGTTAGTTTCAAGAATTTATTTGAAACCTTTTTTTATGTTATAATGTGCTGTTATTTATAATAGACAAAAATCTAACAAAAAAAATATGTAAATGCATTTTTTAGTCTCCATTTGGTATGTATATCTGATACCAATCGGGTACCAATCATACCAATAAATTTGGTATATCGACTTTGATTGTTGGTACTTGTACATTTTTTTATATACCAAATCATATCTAATTGATACATGATATAAGCAAAATATAATCGACATACCAACCAAACCACCCTACAAAATTTAGTCCCTTATTTATCATTTACCCTCACATAAATTTTACATGAATAGTGTTGTATATCAATTATGAGCCCAAATTCTATGCATCCGTACAAAAAAATAAATACTATTACCTCCGTCTGTCCCTAAATACTTGGTTATCTAAATGAATGTCTATTTCAAGACATATTTGTTCCAAATGAATTTTCTTTTTGTAAGAAACTATCCTTAAATGTTTTTTTTTTTATCAAATTCTTTTCACTAGTCATTTTATACTTGCAAAATTAAATATTTAAAAAGTGAAAAACAATATTTGATTGTTTGAAAATAAGCATTTTTAAAGTATTACCTGTATAAAATTTAAACTTTCACTTGTTGGAAATGGATAACGGAAAGTTAAGTTTAACTTAACGTTGATCTAGTTTCTAACGGAAGTTCGTTATGTGTTAACGGAACTAGTTACAAATGGTAATCTACATTTGTTGTAGATTATATATATAACTCATTTAATGTCTCAAAACCATTTTCGTGTGAATGAGAAATTAATGACAAATGATTTGTAACTTAAATATTGGGTCAAAGTGTGATTTGGGTTGGTCCCAAAATTGGTGTAGACTTGTTGTGGCTAAAGGGCTGACGAGCAGGCTGAAGAAGCTTCTGCACGGCCGTGCGAGTGCCTAGGACACGGCCGTGCAGTTCATTGGACACGGCCGTGCAAGTGCTGTTATACCCGAAAAGTTGTGACTTTTCAAGGGAAAAGCCACCAAACCCTTTGACTCTCTTTATATACTTCCCCTTCGAATTTCAATTCACATATACTGTATTTCTACCCTTCCTACCCTCTAGTAAGATAGATTAACATACCCAAATCATTGCATATTGTTGCATTCAATCCTTCAAAGTCCAAAGTTCAAAACAAAGTGTTGTTCGTTAGAGTAATTGATTTGGAGTGCTCCTATCATTTACTTGTAAGTCGTTTTATCTTACTAGAAGATTGCCATATAAACCGTAAGCACCTGTGCGGGGCAATAACTTCTTACGGAGATTGTATTAAATACAAGACTCGACTTGATTTCTTTTGTTTCCAATCTCCGTTATCTTTTTCTGTTAAGATTCTAGTTAAGTTCTTGAGAAGCCTACACAATTTTCCAACAATCGTAAGAAGTTATTTACGCTTCTTCAAGATCATCAAGATGGCAAATGAGAAAGATTCCACCGTGTAAGTACTCCAATTTGAGTTGGTAGTATTTTCGTTAGAAAATTAATGAAAGTCCTAACATTACTAACATTTCTAACAATTCCTAACTTCTCTAACAAAGCAAGGGTAAAGTAGGGATTGCCATTTAAAGTTAAACCAAGAAAAGAATCTCAAAAAGCAAAAGAAATTGGAAAAATCCGATTTGGGCAAGTTGAAAAACAAACTGCTGGAATTTTCTGAAAATATTCCTCCTGTCCAAAAGCTAGCACTGTAGCAGATGAACAGTGCACGCCACCAACCTCCTCCGCGCGGATATGATTGCTTCTCCCAGAGGGCTATAAATTGAACCCTCCTCTCTCAATTTATACAACACAACTCACTCACAGCAACTGCACCTTGGCGAAAAATAGGGAGAAAACAGTGGGAATTCCCTTGAATTGCCACCATTTTCTCTCCAATCTTTCCCAAATCCCACTCACTCAAAATACTTTCAAATCACTCCCATACATACTCTCATACATACACTAACTCAAGCTCAAATCACCCTTTAGGAGGAGGATTAGAGAGAAAACATAGAGGACTTCATTGTTATCTACTTGTTTTCTCTTTAACCAACTCTAATCACCAACTCTAAACACATTCAAATCTTGATACTCCTCAAGTCAAGCTCATACACTAGGGAAGATAGGTATAACCTCCCTCTTCCTACCCTAAATCTCTCTTCTTCATGCATGCATCTCAAGCTTTAAAGATGTAGTTTGTTCATCAACTCATTTGTTGTTCATCTTTGCTTGACCTAATAATGTAGTCACCTTGGAATAGATTTCCAATGGATGACCATTTAAAAGGTCTAAATCATTTTCTTACTCACTTAAAAGTGTTTTTCTAAAGATCACTAGTCAGTAACCCATCGGTACCCGACGGTGAATCATTTATTTTTGATTAAGTAAATATTTATTTATGTGTTTTAATTGATTTTTAAGTAACAATATAAATCGAAATTGATAATCAATGTAGCGGATATTAGGAGTATAATTAATACAGAAAAAAGATGTTGACACATGATGTAACATGGAAAGCCCTTGAGACAACTATCTCGCCGACACAAAACCACGGGAGGTTAGGTCCCTGCCTAACCAAAAAAAATTATTAAGATTTTAGTGTTACAACTTTGGAAGATGAAGAGATATGGTTACAATAGCGTGAGTTTAATAGTGTGAGGCTAAGTGTCAACATAATCTCTTCCATCTCCTATATATTTAAAGAAAAACAAAAAAAAACAAAGAAAATAATAAGAAATTTCAATACTTTTGTTTAACCACAAATTGTGCGACATAAATTCTCAGAGTCTGTCGAAAACTTTCTTGTAGACTACATTCAGCGTCTTGTCATATGTTTGAGCATCTGAATCACAAATAATAACTTTAAGTCCTCTCTTGCTGGTTACTCTGGAAAATGCTACATAAAGTTGTTCGTGACTGAAAACAGATTGTGAAAGATATAGTCCTACATGGGAAAGAGATTGTCCCTGACTCTTGTTGATTGTCATAGCAAAAGAAACGGCAAGTGGAAATTGCCTTCTTTGGAATTTAACCGGAAATTTTGTCACATCTGACGGAGACATTATCATTCTAGGAATAAGCACCTTCATGCCAGCATTCTTTCCCGAAAGCATCTTGGCTTCGACTACGTGCTTACCTACATATATGTAACAAAATTAAGTATTAAATTATATGTATATGAAAAATAAAAAATTACTGTATTTACCTAATTGAGTGACAATCATTCTGGTGTCGTTACACAATTCAGCAGCTTGATCAAGATTTCTCAAAAGCATTACTATGCACCCAACCTTCAACTTAATAATGTGATTTGCCAATCCAGAACACTTGATAGTGTTTAGAAATTCAGGTGAGAATATATCTTCAGCACCATTTTCATCATCCTCATCCTTACAAATGGCATCAGAACTCATATATTCAACTTCGTCTCCTGGAAAGAGTGACATGACATAATCATTTATGTTATCGACAATCTCATTTGTTGGAGCAAGCACAGCTCTAGTCTGGAAGAATCCTTCGACATCCTTATTTTGCAATAAGTCAGGATATATAGATTCGACTATTTTGCAATAGAATCTGAAGCCTCTCGAATCAGTATATCATCAGGAAGGTGAATGTCAATTTCTCCATCATTATCTCCACCGGCAATCCCATCTCCGACACTCAAGAGCCACTGAGCGAAATCTCTTATCTCTTCGGAATTATGAGAAGTAGAATCACCCTACATTAAGTTAAATATATACAAATTACTTAAATTGAAATAAAAATATTTAAGTAGATGAATAAATGCTATTTACGAATTACCTGCAATCTCATATTATACGTCAATCTGAGAACCTCACATTCATTCCATATTTTGGATGAACAGAGTGCAGCATGCACAATATCATGCCTACTCCCTTTAGGAACAACAGGTAAAATGCATGCAAGTCACCACCGAATACAATAACTAAACCACCAAATGGTTTATTGGATTATCTCCCCTCGGGTGTACGAATAATATCTCGGAGGCTACGATCGAGAGCCTCAAAACAATGTTTATGAGCCATTGGAGCTTCGTCCCATATAATTAGTTTGGTTTTACGTAGAAGTGCTTTGCCTCATCCGTACCCGACTTTAGTTTACCGCAAGTTGAGCTCTCGTTTACTGTATCGGGATACCGAACCTAGAATGCGCGGTCCTACCTTTCGAAAGGAGCAATGAAGCTATGCCACTGGAAGCAACGGGAAGAACAATATCTCTCCTGCTCCTCAATGCGAGAACACGGTGTTTTCCATATGAAGGTCTTTCCCGTACCACCATAACCATAGAGGAAAAACACACCACCGTTTCCTCGATCAACAAATCGACATAATCTTATCATAAACACTCTTTTGCTCGGTACATTGGCCGAGGATGTAATCTGAAGTGCTCGGCTTTCATCTCATCAATGTCATAAGATGTCCCATCCAAAATGAGCTTATTTATCGCATCACCAATCACATTGCCCACCGGTTTAGGCATGTCTTTAAATTTATGAAGGCTGCGCAATTATCGATCGATAACTTCTCAATTTCCGCCAAAGCAAGATTACGGACTGTTCATTAATTAATTTCAAACTCGAAATTATAAAAAATAAAATAAATATATTAATATAGATAAATATATATAATCATATTGTATAACTGTAAAGTAGAAATAAAATCATAATTGATATTTATTGTAAAACAAATATGTAAACATGGAACGGAATACCCGGATTATCGTGCATCCTCCGATACTTGTACTCTATATCATCAGATAATAAGTGCCAAGTCTTCTCCCATACCTCTCCCGGATTCGACATACTATTAGATAGTAGCAACATAGAAAATAGTCTTCTCAGACTATCGGGCAACCTCCAATGACTCGCTTCTATAATTCCATCAACATATTCCTTGTCATCATCTAATAATCCTAGAGCCTAACATGCAGATTTGAAATCGGGATGAACAACGCGATTTACAGTTCTCAAATCCTTGAATTACATGGGACCCGCTACATGATTCAACATTATCCTGAGGTAATACAATTCTCCGCAATTCATTGGAACATGATAAATACGCCCCACTGCAAAACGTTTATCTTTCCTCGGACGCCATTCACGTTTAGGTCTATCCCATACGAGATGATGAGGAAATTCACAGTATTTATATTTCCGAGCATCTGAATGAATACTGTTATACTCCATCCACTTCATAAATTGATATTCTTTAACTGTCGCTTTATCCAAAACATCATGAAGAAAGTCTCCGTCCTTGAAGGGGATACTATGATCACCCTCCAAGTGAAAAGCCAAGCGCTCAACAGGAGGGGTCCGATAATGTATGTCGAATCCGAAAATCCTCCACATAGCTTCACACGCAGAGACATATCGACAATCAATTTGCCTTTTCACCTCATCGTTTTCGATTGCAAGGCATATCCTGTCGGTTCCCTTGTTTATATACTTGAGCAAATACTTGATTGCCTTGCTCTGATTGCAGTACTCGACATTTATGTGAGCTTTGTACTTTAGCAAAAGATATGGATTGAATGGGACAACTGAACGATTGTCGAGAGCAACTCCACCCTTATCAATTATGAAACCCGTGTCTCTTCGCCTATATACATGATACCCATTCTCGTCTACACGAGTGCGATCATTGAATGATTTAGGGAATTTTTTTGAGCACCTGTTGTGATCCATACACGGAGATTTAGGATTAGCAGCACCACATGGTCCATGCAACATATATTCAGCAACTGCCTCGTATAATCTAGGATATTTCTCCTTGTCAGGAATCTCAGCAATAATCCACTTGTCAATATCTTCAGGATTATGACCCTGATCCTGGCGGTTAAGAAAGAGAAGAATATGAGCATGCGGAAGGCCCCTCTTCTGAAACTCCACCGTGTATATAACTGCATGAATCAATTAACAAAATAAGAGGAACATGCTAATAAAAAAAATATAAATGACAAAACAATAAGAGGAAAACAAATAATATTTAAAGATTTACTTACTTGCTTTTGGGGTGCCAAATACTTGACCTTCCTTGAAATATGCAATCATCTGATTAAGCTTCATTCTAAATACCCTGTTTAATACATCAGGCCTATCCTCAGGCCTATTGCCATATTTTTTACAGAATCTCGTAATCTCCGGCCATTTAGGATTACACGTAAATGTTATGAAAAGTGACGGATACCCGATCCATTTACATATAGCGAGAGAATCCTGGTAATTTTGAGTCATCCACCGCTGCCCGCCGGTATAAGTGGATGGCAATATAACTCGTCTCCCAGATGCTTCGCCGGTACCTCCCCTTACCGATGCATCAGACAGATTTTTATAAGTTTCCATCCGAAGAGTAGGCTGATTATGACGTATCCATTGAAGCCTCTGTGTATCCATCATAACATATGCATCAACCATAAATTGCTGCAGCAACCGACCGCTTCTCATAAGCTGTGATCCTTCTCTTATCCTCTCCTGAAGTCGAAAAGATAAAAACTCTTTTAGTGACAAACTTGATCTCTTTGCCCCGGGAGGTTTATTTCTCAGAATGTCTGTGAAATATCCATCTTCACCATATACAAATAACAGAGGATAATGTAGAGGAAGGTAAGATTTATCAAATTCATGAATATGTTTCAGATCCCCATTCTGCTTTTCAATAACAATGTCCCTGACATCACCCGAATCATCAATATCACCATCAATTATAGCAGCGACCTCTGAGGCTGTCGGCATATTAAACGGTTTACCATCTCTACCACGCTTTCCTATAAGCCTCAATTTAATATCTTTCTTCATTCCAATATTTGCTCTGGCCATTCTGTACGTCTGTGCATAAGGGTTATGCACATCTATCATATTTTTCAAATCAGAAACAAATGACTCATCGAATGGAGAAGGCTTATCTTTATCTTTCCTGCTTGTGTGAAAGAATCAGACATATAAATAGAAGATAGTCATACAATATATGTAATATAAATTATAATTCTCAAATAATTAAATAAAAACGTACCTGAAAGCATTAATTCTATTTTTAACTTCATTATCCGTGTCATAGATATAAAGCTGAGAGAAACGGGGGGGATGGCCGTCATTAGGCAATAAAGAACCTATCATATGATCATTCTTTCCTTTCAATTTAAACGAATAAGGACCACGACCATTGTTTATGCCATGTCCAACTGCACCGGTCATTGAAGTGAATGCGAACATAGAATTGTACGCTCGAATATTGTCTTTATAATTTCTACTCTTTCCATGCTTGTTCTCTAAGAGATCACTCAATAACTTAGGTGGCTGCACTAATGAGTCAATCTGAACTTTTCCATTCATGCAGCATAATGAATATTTAGGCTGTGTTGATGCTTGCGTACTTTTTAACCTTTCATCATACCAGAACATCGCACCACATTCCGCACATTCGTACTCCGGATCGCCTATATCCCCATAAACTACAATATATTGATAAATATTTAAATTATGTAAGTAATTCATTGGCTATACAGAGAAAATAATAATATAATATATACTTGAGAAAAAAAATAATAATAAACACCTGTATTATATTGTTCGTCCGAATCTTTTTCCTTTCTACCGACGCGCGCTTTCTTGGATTTTTCCTTCTGATTTATTAACGACTCACTTGTTGACACATTCATGCGAGAATTGTTTATAAACGCGGATTCTGTATACAAATAGAATAGATGACTTAGTATTAATGAAATATTTTATCATAAAATATTGAATAATAATTTGTGATAATAAATAGTTTTATTTAAAAATATCAAATGTTGAACAATTAAAAAAAATCATTACCTAAATTCACAATAGGAGATAATAATGTTATATTATTTGCTACTGTTACACTATCTGTTCCTACAATGTCAAAAGAATGTTAAGAACGATTAATATATTTATTTTAGCTCTTTAAAATATATAGTTGACTAATAAATCAAACATATAACTTACCAGATATAGGACTGAATCTATCAACATCCAAATTTATCTTTGAAGATTCCAAAATAAAAGCAGCTACCTTTCTTGGTCTTTCGATTTTTCTTTTCCCACCGTCTTTTAACAAATTTGTCGTGATAAAATTCAAAGAAGAAGAAATAGTTTTTCTCGGTCGTCCAATTTTTTTTGGCTCAAGGAGCGTGCCATGGAAAGTGTTATGTACACTTGATGCTATGCTCGTAAATTTAGCTGAATAAGAAAAATAATTATTCTTCAATAAAATATTATTAAGAAATTAAAAATAAAAATAAAATAGGAAAAATATTGTAAAATAACAAAGAAAATCATACATATAGATCCACGGTCGTGAGTTGAATTAGGAGTAAGATTTTCATTTGTATGGTTCACATCAATACCTGTATATCAAGTATTATTATCTTAGATCTAAATTAACTAACAAATTTATATAAAAAATAACATCATATATATATATATATATATATATATATATATATATATATATATATATATATATATATATATATATAAACAAATATTTTTTTTAGAATTTATCTTTATAATGAAAATACTTCAAAATTGACAAAATTCAATAACATATTACCTTGAGCCGTAATACAACTTTGATGATTACTCGGTGAAATCAAATGACTACCCGATGATAAGTCCACTAAAAATAAAAATAAATTCATTTAAAATGATAGTAAAAAAATAAATATAAAATCATGCATTCTTATAATTTAATTTTATACACATGATATTAATGGATATGCTAAAATAATAATAATAATAAAGTAAATAATAAAATTACCATTAGAAATATCCGCCAATGGTAATCGTTGAGAAGATCGTTGCGATAAATTAATGAAATCGTTGTCCACATCAGTAAGATGCATTTTTCTTTTCATAGATGCTCTATACATTTGTATAATCTAAAAAAAAATCAAATATTAATGAACATATATTTAGATAATGTTAATAATTTAAGAACAGTCTAAAATTAAATAAAAATAAAATAACAAAAAAAGAAAAAAAGAAAAGAAAAATAAAGAAAAATAATGTTAATAATTTTAGAACAGTCTAAAAAAAAGTAAATAATTAATTACTTAATTCAAGTGTAGTATGCTATGGTTTATTTGGAAATCGAATTACTTCTTGCCATCTAGGCGTTGGGCGAGGGCACTTTAGGCGCCATTAGGCGGATTATTTTAGAACACTGCTTCTGAGTATAATTTGTTAACCTTATATTTGGGCCAAAATTTTATAACGTTGAGCCCAAAGAAAAATTGGCCCAAATGAAATGAGGAAAGGGTTAGACGGTAGCCGTAGGTTGGAGGAGGGGTGAGCCTGAGGGGTAGGCCGGCGTGAGTACAATCAGAGAGAGAAGAGACTGAGATTCAGAAAAGGGATCAATCGTTTGGAAAGATGTTGGGAGGTGGGAATGGAGTAGGGAGAGTGTTCGTGAGGTACATGTCAAGGGAAAGGGCACCAAATTTGAGGAAGATAAACCCTAAAGTGAGCCAGCAGGAGGCTGTTTCCATCGCCGAGGGTCTTTACAACGTCATCAAGCGTAACGGTCCACTCTCCATCTCTAACACTTGGAACCATGTGAAGGTCAGTCACAGTAAGCCAACCTCCTTTCGTTTTCTATTTTCACTTCCCAATATGATTTTGAATACCAGGCCCGCCGGCAGTTTTAATTTTTTAAGAAAAACGTCAAAATTTGACCAAGGATAGGCCTGAATTTGCATTATAGCTATGTTCGATTCGAACATTAAAAACCTAAACCTCTTGAAAAGCTAACAATTCAATAACCCCACATTATAATCTCATAATTGACTCCCAGCTTGCACCAATAAAATGTAATGTAAATCATGTCTTCTTCCATCCTTTTTTCCTATGGTTGTGAATATGTGCATGTCCCATAACGAAATGGTAGATTCAAATCCAAAAATGCCAATGAATAACACTTAATGTATCAAGGTGTTGCACATGGCCACCAATTACCAGCAAGCAGTAGTCAAATCCTTGAAGGTGGGTATCTGTAGATACAAACAGACCCAAGGCATCTCTGTCTCACCTAACAAAGGCTGTGGGTTAAGCCTCATGGGCTCGGGGGCGTGTATTGATGGTATTGATCTGTCAAAATTATGGGAGCTAAGTATGTCATGAATAAGAGCTACAATTACTTGGACACAAAGAGTACCACCCCATAACTCATATGAAGCCCCTCTATGGTCCTACATCACCTGGGTAGGGGTTGCATCATTCGCCTAAGAAGGGTGTAAGAATTGGCAATATAGTGATACTTTGACCCCAAATAAGATAGATGGGAAAATGAGTGATGACTACACAATATGACCTACTATCAAATGAGCAACTGGAACAAATATATCTATAAGATTTGGGGTAAGCCTGTGGTGGCAACCTTAAACCCGGTTGCTCATTTGACCATTGTATAATATCATAGGTCAAGCACTGAGGTAGAACGGTGACTATGGGTTTCCCTAATAAGGCAAATCAAGTGTGCCATACTGACATAAGTGCTTGGGATCTGATATAAGCTAACTTGAATCCATATCAACAACTTAATTTGATCAATCCTCGTGCACCAAAGGAACAAATTCCATACGGCATTTTAAAACCATTTATTAGACATGTACCAGATAAATAAGGAACAAATTGCAGAACTTGTAAACAAAGAAGGGAGTTATTCTTACCTTGTGTTAATTCTTGAACTACAACAATGGTGCTTTCTTCCTCCTTCTTCTTCCTTCTTTTTTCTCACTGCCGTGCTCTCTCTCTCTCACCGATTATCTCTCTATGCGGCTCCCCTAATCTATATGCCGTCTCTCTCTGCAAAGATTTATTATCCTAAATATCCGAAATATATATAATTGAAAAAGATTTATCCAAATTTTAGCCAGTTATATATTTATTATCCTAAATATCCGAAATATATATAATTGAAAAAGATATATAATTGAAAATAATGAGTACTGCAATCAAGATTTATTATCCTAAATATCCGAAATATATATTCGGTAAGATTTATCTAAATTTCAATTGCATTATCAGAATTTTTGATCCGAATTTTTCACCACTTATCCTAGTTTTGATTTTTTCGGATTTATGAACTAAAAAACACTTATCCTAATTTCGGATTTTCAAAAAAAAAAACACTTATCCTATATTTTTTTAATTAAAATCTAGAATAAAAATGAGTTGGAAATGAAATTTGTTTTTATCAAAAATTATAACAAATATCATCTACATTATCTTATCTTTTAATAAAAATGAGTTTGAATTATTCAAAAATTGTTACAGTTAAATATAACCTAGAATTTTAAAGTTAGATATATCTTATTAAAATTTTAAATTTTATCTAAATTTCAATTGCATTATCAGAATTTTTGCTTCGGATTCTTTATTTTGTTATTGTTTTAATTTCTTGGATGTTTTACTTTCTTGGATTATTGATATACTTCAAAAAGGTCAAAAAAATTTTATCAGGGAGGAATTGATGTTGATGACTGATTTGGAAAAATATTTCTGCTTGCTTAAGTATCATGTGAAATAAAACTGTAACCAATGATGGAAAACATATATTCTGCAGAATTAAAAGTAGATGTTATTGGATGTGTAATTCAAGAACTATATCTTTGCATGTGTAATTTGCAAAAACAACTAATATTATTAAAAAAACATCCTAATAAATCAGAACAAACAACTAAACCTAAATGTAATCTTCAAACAAAATCATATAACCAAACGGTACTATTCAAAAAACAAAAAACAAATATTGCACTGAGTGAAAAAAGTTGACAGACTGAATACGATGCTAAAAAATCCTTGTTTCCTATTTATCCAATTTCTCTTGTTTAATTTGCTTGATTCCCTTCGTAACAGACAATTGTATCTCTTCATCATTGGAAGTGGTATCTAACAAACGTTTTTGTGGAGTGAGTGATGTTGAAGAACTGTCACACATAGATTCCAAATGCTTATCCTACATAATAAAAACGTAAATTAACATGATCATAAAAACCAAACTCTCATAATGAAATTGAAGTGGAAAAATAAAAAGTAAACTATGGATACAAAGAAATTTACCTCATTATTGCAGTTCAAACTGGTCACAATTTCAATTTCATGATTCAATTTGGAAGCAACCTCCTGAAGTTTAAAACAATTAATGGTTATGAGTTTGAGCTTTTGTCTAAAGCTAATGTGATGTATTTTCTACTTACATTATCATGTATGAGTGATAAAAACTGGGCGATGATATCTGCATCCTCTGATAATTGCTTTACTGTGAAAGTTCGTTTATCTTGATCAGTATCTACAGTTCTTTGGTCAACATCAATCCTGAATAAGCATCATCTTTCAAACATTTTTCGAAAAGATTCAGGTAGTTGGCCCTGTTGAACATAATGTTATAGGAACATTATTTTACATCTATTATAAAGTATTAATCTATCTAATAACAAAATAATAACAAATTATCTACCTCTGAGACATCGGCAAGAACTACAAGAGCAGACATTCCGAGCAAAGAAGATGCTGTCGCATCGAATAAAACAAAGTGTGTCTCAGCTAGATCTATATCATTCATATCAGTGACCAAAATCCTGATTTTGAACCTAAAAAAATAGTTACACAATTAGTTCGAATGAAGATAATGATTATACATCTTTTTATTTGTATATATATATATATATATATATATATATATATATATATATATATATATATATATATATATATATATATATATATATATAATCAATTCCGTCAATTACCTAGGGATAGCATTGCCATAAGTTGTCTTGCATTTAGGACAGTTTTTACTGCTCTTTTCAAAGCCTTTAGCACACTTTATATTGCTACACCCATCATAATACCAGGTGGCATATGAATCCACATCCGATATGGTTGCCAATACGGAGTATACGCCAACCTAATAAAAATGATTATAGTAAAAAAGATTAATGTTGATTCAAGAATATTTAAATGAGTATAACCTTTATAAAAAATTAAGTATATTTATAATATACCTCTGTACATGTGAGCAAATCACCAATCGTCTTGAGTTCTTTTTTTTTCAACCACAGATCACTATTTATACGACTACTATCATTAGTGGTAATAGTCAAAGTACGACTAACCGATGAAGATCCAGTTTCACGCCTGTAAAAGTGATATATGTAAATTAACATAACCATACAAATTTGTATATCAAATTCATGGATTCTTATAAAGGTTTAGTGTTCATTTACTTGCTAAGATAATTCGCTACTTCAGGGAACGATGCATTAATATGCATCATTGAAGCATGCTTCATAGTACTAATTTGGTTTTCCCTGTATAAATATTATAAAATTTACTCACATGATAATATGTCTTGAATCAGAAACGTAATTGCAGTATAAGTAAATATACGTAAAAGATACCTTGGTATGTAGATAGCATTACAAACTGCAAAATCAAAATCACTGGGCCTTCCTCGTGTTGATCCCTATTGTCAATATACTGATTTAACTTATCTCCAAATGAGACCCACAGGATGGCAGTCAACTCATTTCCGCTGTCAAAATAGTAGAAAGTAAATATAGAATATATCTTAATTAGTCCCAAAATATATTAATTAACCTTTAAAGAATAAAATTTTTGAAACACATACTCATTATCAATCAACTGAACATCTAGCTTTCTAGCATTAAACTTCTGTACAAACTCAAAATCTCTAAGAGGTAAAATCACCTCTCCAATCACATCTAGCAAATATTCAGCAAAGGTAAGTAAATATAATAGCATAAACTTTTGTTTTACCTGTATAAAGATAATCTATATAAGATCGGAAAAATAAAAATATGTGCGATTTATAGTTCTCACCGACTACAAAATCCAAATTCAAACTCCCAATTGTTTGAAAAGGCGTGAACTCGAAACTGTTATCTGGAATTTGGACAGACTTGTCGACTTCAGAAACGTCAGTCGCCAAACATACACAGTTTCCATTTGTGATTTAGTATCGCCTTTTGCAATGGGTGAACACAGTTTTCTTCGACACCAAACTTTGAAATCTTTAGCAATTTCCCTTCTTGAAACTTATTTGTCAATAGGGAAGGCAATTTGCTAGGGATCGTTGCTTGGATTTTAGATCCCTGTATAAAATATTAAATATCATTAATTAATTAATTAATTAAATATTAATAACATTTGAAAATAAATATATGAGATCTATTACCTCCTGATCAACCAATATCATTTCAGTTGATTTTTTTCCGTATTGTCCAATCAGCTCCCATTGACGTAATATGCGGACATTAACGCTGGATTGTTTAGTTTTCTTGTCAATTGATTTGACAGCAATCATACGGCTTATAGCCATTACCTGTGTTTTAACATGAGACAGAGAAGAGGCTCCATTAAACTCAAAGTGAGACTAATTTTGACAGCAATCTTAAGTTTTAATTTTTTAAGAAAAACGTCAAAATTTAACCAAGGATAGGCCTGAATTTGCATTATAGCTATGTTCAACATCGGAACATTAAACACCTAAATCTCTTGAAAAGCTAACAATTCAATAACCCCACATTATAATTTCATAATTGACTCCCAGCTTGCACCAATAAAATGTAATGTAAATCATGTCTTCTTCCATCCTTTTTTCCTATGGTTGTGAATATGTGCATGTCCCATAACGAAATGGTAGATTCAAATCCTAAAATGCCAATGAATAACACTTAATGTATCAAGGTGTTGCACATGGCCACCAATTACCAGCAGGCAGTAGTCAAATCCTTGAAGGTGGGTATCTGTAGATACAAACAGACCCAAGGCATCTCTGTCTCACCTAACAAAGGCTGTGGGTTAAGCCTCATGGGCTCGAGGGCATGTATTGATGGTATTGATCTGTCAAAATTATGTGAGCTAAGTATGTCATGAATAAGAGCTACAATTACTTGGACACAAAGAGTACCACCCCATAACTCATATGAGGCCCCTCTATGGTCCTACATCACCTGGGTTGGGGATGCATCATTCGCCTAAGAAGGGTGTAAGAATTGGCAATATATTGATACTTTGACACCAAATAAGATAGATGGGAAAATGAGTGATGACTACACAATACGACCTACTATCAAATGAGCAACTGGAACAAATATATCTATAAGATTTGGGGTAAGCCTGTGGTGGCAACCTTAATCCCGGTTGCTCATTTGACCATTGTATAATATCATAGGTCAAGCACTGAGGTAGAACGGTGACTATGGGTTTCCCTAATAAGGCAAATCAAGTGTGCCATACTGACATAAGTGCTTGGGATCTGATATAAGCTAACTTGAATCCATATCAACAACTTAATTTGATCAATCCTCGTGCACCAAAGGAACAAATTCCATACGGCATTTTAAAACCATTTATTAGACATGTACCAGATAAATAAGGAACAAATTGCAGAACTTGTAAACAAAGAAGGGAGTTATTCTTACCTTGTGTTGATTATTGAACTACAACAATGGAGCATTCTTCCTCCTTCTTCTTCCTTCTTTTTTCTCACTGCCGTGCTCTCTCTCTCACCGATTATCTCTCTATGCGGCTCCCCTAATCTATATGCCGTCTCTCTCTGCAAAGATTTATTATCCTAAATATCCGAAATATATATAATTGAAAAAGATTTATCCAAATTTTAGCCAGTTATATATTTATTATCCTAAATATCCGAAATATATATAATTGAAAAAGATATATAATTGAAAATAATGAGTACTGCAATCAAGATTTATTATCCTAAATATCCGAAATATATATTCGGTAAGATTTATCTAAATTTCAATTGCATTATCAGAATTTTTGATCCGAATTTTTCACCACTTATCCTAGTTTTGATTTTTTCGGATTTATGAACTAAAAAACACTTATCCTAATTTCGGATTTTCAAAAAAAAAAAAACACTTATCCTATATTTTTTTAATTAAAATCTTGAAAAAAAATGAGTTGGAAATGAAATTTGTTTTTATCAAAAATTATAACAAATATCCTCTACATTATCTTATCTTTTAATAAAAAATGAGTTTGAATTATTCAAAAATTGTTACAGTTAAATATAATCTAGAAATTTAAAGTTAGATATATCTTATCAAAATTTTAAATTTTATCTAAATTTCAATTGCATTATCATAATTTTTGCTTCGGATTCTTTATTTTGTTTTTTTAAAATTCCGAAATATAAAATTTGCATTATCAGAATTTTTTTGCATTATCAGATTTTTTTCGATAATTCATATTACTAATTTTTGAAAAAAAAATGAGTACTGCAATCATATTACTAATTTTTGAAAAAAAAATGAGTACTGCAATCATATTACTAATGAGGACACCAAGTTATGAAAAAAATGAGTACTTCAATCAGATGACATCTTATGAAAAAAACCTCTGTTAGTATATGAAAAAAAAACACTTATCCTATATTTTTTAATTAAAATGTAGAAATATCCGATGTCATTATATTCTATTTCAAGACAAAAAAAATTCCAAATTTGAAAGCTGAATAAAAGGGTGCAAATAGAGCCCATTTGTTAGTAGGATCCTTTGCAAATTTAACCTGGGGAGATAATTTTACTAAGAAAAGAAAAGAAATATAATCCATAGAAATCAACCACCCTGTTGTATTGTTATTCTGGGTTACAGGGGTGGACCAAAAATAGAAAGAGGCTTTGACCAATACATCCTTCAGCCAAGTAAATACTACCTTAAAGGACTGACATTTTCAAAACTCGCCAATAAGTCCTTAGGCTATTATAGACCAAATAAATTCGCCAATAAGTCCTTAGGCTATTATTAGACCAACTTTATAACTTTATGATTTGACCAATAGTAATTTTACATTTATAAAAACTAATTATCACATCTTTCAATTTTCCATTTTTATGATTTGATTTCACAATAATTTCAAAGTTATAAAAAATGATTTCTTAGGTATTAAAACTTATTTCAAACTGATTTCTTAGTTATAAGCGATTTCTCGGTTATAAGCGATTTCTCAGTTATAACACTATGAACAACTGAGAAACTGATTTCTCAGTCATAAAAATTGATTTATCACTTATAACACTATGAACAACTGAGAAACTAATTTCTCAGTTATAACACTATGAACAACTGAGAAACTGATTTCTCAGTTATATGATTTCTCAGTTATAAAAACTGATTTCTCAGTTATAAAAAATGATTTCTCAGTTATAAAAAATGATTTCTAAGTTATAACACTATGAACAACTGAGAAGCTGATTTCTCAGTTATAACACTATGAACAACTGAGAAACTGATTTCTCAGTTATAAAAAACTGATTTCTCAGTTATAACACTATGAACAACTGAGAAACTGATTTCTCAGTTATAACACTATGAACAACGGACTAATTTTTCAGTTATAACAATTGATTTCTCAGTTATAAAAACTAATTTCATAATGATTTCTCAGTTATAATAACTGATTTCTAGTTATAAAAACTGATTTCTCAGTTATAATACTCTGAACTAGGGATGACCAAATCCGGTCCGGTTCCGGTTCCGGGCCTTGAACCGCCGGTTCCGGTTCGGCGAGGAGGTGAACCTTAACCGGCCCGCTTTTCTCACGGTTCCGGTTATCCGGTTCCGGTCTTCTCACGGTTTTGGTCCGGTTCCGGGCTTTTCCGGTCCGGTTCCGGGCCGGTTCTATTGAAAAACAACAAATTTTCGTCCGGTTCCGGGCTTTTTCCGGTCCGGTTCACCATTTTGGTGAACCTTAATCGGCCCGCCTCCAAACCGGTTCCGGTTACCCCGGTTCCGGTTTTCTCCCCGGTTCATGGCGGTTCCGGGCTTTTCCGGGCCGGTTCCGGTCCGGTTTTCCGGTTCCGGTCCGGTTTGGCCATCCCTACTCTGATCAACTAAGAAACTGTTTTCTCAGTTAGATTACTATGAATAACTGAGAAAACTGATTTCTCAGTTATAGAGAGTAGTTGGCATATGGAACCCAGTACGATCACTAATTTTATGATTTCACAGTTATAAAATGAGAAATTCATTTCACAGTTATAAATTGAAAACTGTTTACACAATCCCCAATGTGGCACCAAACATTACACATCAATTACACAATGATTGACAAGATAAATAAAGTTAACTAGATCTGCGACATTGGCAAAAATGAAAAACTAAAAAAAAATCCTAACTAACCAAAATCACGAAGGCGGGGATCCTTGGGATCGGAGATGGAGTCACAGAGAGCGGCAAGGTCAATGTTGGCGTCGTTCCTAACCTTTCAGTTCTTATGTACCAATCGATCTTCCCATGGCAATTTCTTCGCTTCCTTCAACAACTTCTCATCTTCCGTCGACATTGTAAAATCGTAGATCTGTAGGAATCATAAATGGATCTTGTCTTGGCGCATCATCGAGACCTGTAAAAAGAGAACGAAATATGGAAAATACAAACTCTTAATTGTATACCCAGAAATAAGTTAATATCAACGAAATCGGGAAAAAAATATGAAATTGAGAACTAATTATACCTTTATCAGAGAATTGAACGAAGGAGTCCACCTTGGCCGCGATGGGAGTCTTGTAAGTAGCACCACCATTCTTAGCCCTCTCTCTAAGCAACTCCTCAAGCTCCTTGAAGTACAAAATTTTAGCAACCCCACTTCCCCCATCCTGATACTTCACCTTTATGAACTCCTTCAACAAATTCCTCCACTTGTCCGTACACATAGTTGGTGACCTATCAAACCCTTTCTCCCTCATCTTCGACGAGATCTGATCCCACAGATGCTTGTTAGACTTCGAAGTATTGAAATAGCCGTCGATTTCTCGTCGGAGACTGATTAACGTCCGAGTCTCTTCCTGGACCCAAGTTTCAGATCTGTAGGAAATTGAAAGATGTGATTGAGAAAATGTGCGTGTATAGAGAAAGAGAAAAGGTCGGGATATTTATTATAACAGGCCAAGGGACTTTTTGGCGAGTTTAGAAAATGTGTGTTTTTATTGGTAAATTCCACCCCATGTCAAGGATTTATTGGTAAAAATCCCAAATAGAAAAAGCAATTAATTCAATATTCTAATAGTGAGTAACCCGTCGATACTCGATAATCCCTAAGAAAAATATCAAGCGAAAAGAACAAATCAGAAATGACTGAGATATATTGCCAACAGGTAATGCACAGCAAAACACATGAATATAATATGGTTTCTTGCAAACTGCAATGATTGTTCAACATAATAGGATATAAGCAGCTGAGAGAAACACACACATTATCATACTTACAGATTTTGCATGAAATGTATAAGGGGTTGGTTGCTTAACTGTTTATAAGCCTTTCTAAATAAATACCACCCCCTTTTATGATTGAGATCAGTTTCTTTTAATAACTCAATAACTCCAACCCATAAGACATGAAGAAAGTAGTTGGATAGTATAGATCAAAATCAAATAATATAAATACCATATACTCATGTCCAGGGGTTCTTTATCGAGATGCCGGCAATATATCTCTCGGCTATCAAGCATATGAGTAGTGCCTTAAAATAGATCCCGATTCACGCAACGCAGCCATGTATTGTTTGTATACTTAAATTGTTCTATCTCGTTTCCTGTATATACTTGCAAGTGTTCTGCTTTTTCCTAAGCTTGCAAGTGTTCTATTGCTTTATGCTTGTAAGTGTGTTTTTGAAGTCTCTATTGTACTGCACAAAAGATATGGCTTCATCTGTGGTGATATGTGACTTTGTATCTGGATTGGAAATTGTGATGCTTCATGGTAGTCCCTCCCCCGTCCCTAAATCAAAAATAAATACACATGAAACGTAACCACTATTAAATTAAATTTTTATTTCTTAATAAATAAAACCCTTGAATTGCTTAAAAACAAATAAAATCCGAAAATTGCTTATATTTCAATTGCATTATCAGAATTTTTAAATTTAGATATATCTTATCAAAATACCACTATAAAGCAATAAAAAAACATCCTAATAAATCAGAAAAAACAACTAAACCTAAATGTAATCTTAAAACAAAATCATATAACCAAACGGTACTATTCAACCTAAAGTCTAATAAAATCATTAACATTCCCAAAACAACCCATAAATTTCAAGATCAAATATGCAATTAGCACATCCAGTATTTTCATGTCTTGAATAATAGCACCAACTTTTGTCCTTGAAATGAGCTTCAACATTGCAAAATATTGGCCATTTGTAGAAATAATAATCATTACTCTTCCATAATGATTTGATGAATGCCTTCAAATTAGAACGATAGTTAATCGACTGACTCTTGGTGAAGTCGGATTTTTGGAAAGTCATGATGATTTGCTTTCCCATATCTTTTTTCGATTCATCCTCATTGAAAAGTAGTACTATCCCTAGAGAATATAATGCCTCCATATGACCTTTATCTGCAGCTTTTTGTAGATAGTTAATACCGGATCGCAAACTCACTTTATCATATGAACCAATGAAAAGAGAGAAATTAATTAATATTACTTTAAATAACTAAAAAATAATAATTATAAAATTGATACGGCCAGTACTACTTAAGAAAAATAGATAATTGTTTACATACCAACCCGTGACGGAATAGAGCCTCAGGATTTCCACATGCAAGACACCTATCCAAAAATCTTGTTGCTACATTACTCCGACGCCACCATGGGCTAATTGGAAAATCCCGGAGTGAACCTTGCTGATATATATATTCATCATTCCCTGCCTCCCAAAAGATCCTAGAAGTTGATTTAAGATTCACGAAATCGAAAAACGAATTTGCAAGAACGCGAAGAAAAATTTCAATGATAAGTTCCATAGCAAGTTGTTCAATGGAAACCATTGTAATTGAATACACCAAAGAAATTTGAAGAGTTGACTGTGAAGAAAAAAAAAACAGTTATATACGAAATATAGATGAATGACTTCATATTTATAGGCTAAAAAAATTATCTAAGTGTTTTTTTTTTTTTCATAAATCCGAAAAAAATTTGAGTAATATATTCGGATAAATCTCAAATATTTGAGATAACAGTAGAATTAAAAGATGTATCCGGACTTAAAAAAAAAATGAGTACTGCAATCATATTACTATTTTTTGAAAAAAAAATGTGTACTGCAATCATAGTTCTAATGAGGACACCAAGTTATGAAAAAAAATGAGTACTTCAATCAGATTTATGAATTAAAATAAACTTATCCTAATTTCGGAAATATCCGAAATAATTATAATTTAAAAAGACACCGAGTTATAAAAAATCTCTGTTAGTATATGAAAAAAAAAACACTTATCCTATATTTTTTTAATTAAAATCTAGAAATATCCGAAATATCCGAAATAATTATAATTGAAAAAGATTTATCCAAATTTTAATCTGTAGAAAGCCTATTTTCACCACTTATCCTAATTTTGATTTTTTCGGATTTAATTAAAAAAAAAAACACTTATCCTAATTTCGGATTTATGAAAAAAAAAACACTTATCCTATATTTTTTTAATTAAAATCTAGAATAAAAATGAGTTGGAAATGGAGCTGATGACGTGGCCTTTGACGTGGCCTTTTCTGGAGGCTCTAAATAGTTTTGTTGTTTATATTATATATGATTCACTAAAAAGTGTTTTCCAAAAATCATTTTCATACACAAAATCTTTCTTTCAAAGGATGGAATTCCCCTTCCCAAGCAAATGAAATGCTTGAAGTCCTAATGTACCCCAAGGATGGTTTGATATAGTTGATTCACCACTAAAATGTCAAGTGATCACTAATCAAAACCTAGGGAAATGGGGACAAGCATGGATGCAAAACCCCCTTTAAAATCATGTTTTTCCTTCTTGAGAAGTTGCTGTCCAGTAGCAATTTTCTAAGACCTCTGTCCACAGTCTAATTTTTTGGACATACAGAAACTTAGAATTTGGTGTTGACTACAAAATACTTTTTGTAGCCAACATCCAGATATTTCCATAAATATTTTTATTTTATTTTTTGCGTGAGTAAAACTCCTTTTTTCAAATTTTCTTTTAAAGGTCAGTTCATCAGTTTCTGGAAATCCAGATTTCAGATCTGATATTTCCAGAAGGTTTTGGTCCACCAAATCATCTCCAAAATGGAGAGTTCTTTCCCAGAAACCTTATTTAAGGTATTTTGAACATTTTTCATTCTCGGACTTTTCCCAGGTTCTGGAATTTTAAAGCCCTAAAGTCCATTTCAAAATCAAGGGTCCACTGCCTTTTTCATTCTGGCAGAAGTGACTCTCAACTTCAAAAGGTCTTTTGAGTACCAAATCTCAATCCAAAAATCTTCCAAAAAATCATGGGATCATTTTAAAGTCTTAAAAAGACATCCCAATTTTTACTTTTCTCAGTTTCGAATTATTTTGGCCAAAACACAAACACATACACACACACATAAATGATTTTCAGCTTGGAAGACTCGTTTTACGAGGCATTCCGGGTGCACACTAACGTCCTTCCCGGCGTGTAACATGACCTCCGAACCCAAATCTCTAATCTCGGGCATTTTTCAAAGTTTTGGCCCTTAAAACAAAAATGGCGTGGCGACTCCGTTTTCCGGTTTTATTTGGTTTTCAAAGAAACGAAAAATCGAATTTTCCCGCGAATGGCACATCATCACAGTGGCGACTCCGCTGGGGATATAAGCTTTTTCTAAAAAAAAATGATATTTGGTATATTGGTGGAAACCATTAAACTTCCCGTTATCGCCTCCTAACACGAGTCGGGGATAAATTGTGGTTTAACAATCCCACGTACCGGTATCATTGTTTTAAAAAAAAAAAGCTTTTGAGGGTCAAGCTTCCGTCCCGGCATTTAAAAATCATTTGTTGTGTGTGTTGATTTTTGCACATTTTCGTGTTGTTTTGGCCGCCTCGGAAAAGGTCAAAATTTTGACTGTCGGAACCATTTCCCTATCTGTTGGAATTTTTGTGCTTAGGTGCTTATGTGCTCATTTCAAAAAAAAAAAAAAATTCAAAAAAAAAAATTTCAAAAAAAAAAAAGAAAATTTTCAAAAAAAAATCATGCATCATTCTTTTTAAGACACATGAAAAATTTCTATTTTACTCAGAAAAAGAAGATAGACTGCTTGCACACTACGCGCACGTGACCTTACACTGCACACTACGTCCCTAACCCGGGAAAATCCTTGTCGCGGCCCGTTTGGTCTTATTACGCCTCTCGGTGCAAGCACAGGACTACCCAAACATCCCATGGAGCCTCGTGTCGACCATTCACTTGTCCGTGACACACTTTGTCCGAGACCCGTTGGTTTTTAGTCCGGTCCGTGTCATGCCCCGTCTCGTGTATAGACCTTTCCTTTCAAGCCTTTGTCGGCATACCAACTCAATATCTTTCGGGGACCCTAATCGCCGAAGTTGCCGGTTTTTCGCCGCAGACTTTGACCAAGATATTGGCCGGCGCCTTGACTTCGGCTCGACCGGCACAAATTATACACCGACTCCCAAAGATGACACTGAGTCATCAAGGGTTAATGATTATTCCATGCCTAATTACGGCCTAATTGACGACAAGTCAAGATCAATTGTGGACATTTATCAGTTCAAATCATGTCGACTTTTTGTCGAGCTCTCGGACATGATCTTGACCTTTGACGTCAGCTTTGTCCGTAATTTACATCGAATGCTCGTTAGGACTCGATTACCCGCCAGACTTTTAGGATCGTTTTTCTTTCGGTCGGTGGGACCCGCTTGCCCTATAGGACCCTCGCCCGGGCCGTCCCACCCCGGGAGGTCGAAATACGTGTGGAATACGAGGGGCTTATAGACGTAGTGACGGGGCCCACCGATCCAGATCCGAGTAGTTTGTGAAAAAGAAGAGCAATCTTTTCCAACCGATTAGGTTTAATAAAACATGTTTTAAGTAAATTTAAACAAATAATCGCATGTTGCATGAGCCCTAAGCCCAAACACCAACCTGTTCCTCTTTCCCTAGTCTGAACCACACCCTTTCGTGCCTTCCACAGTAAGCAAAGTTTGGATCAAGCCCCCGGGTCATCGTTTGTTCGCCTCGCTCATTCCGGAGTCGGAGATACTTCATCTGCTTTCCTCCTTCGCTTCACCAAAGTTTCGTAATGGCCAACTCGAGAGGAGAACGGTGGGGACGTACGTATCCGCACCCCGAAAATTCGCAAAATGCCGAGCAAGGGAATCGATGTTGGAACGTATAAGACAACATCAAGAGGCTCGATCGCCGCTTATGGGAAGGTATCGTAACTGTGGGCTAGCAATTGTTCGCAACCCTAATGGAACCTTTACGGTTGATGCGAAGATTGGAACTAATTACCCTCCCGGGTATGCCAACTACCGTCAAATGCCCTGTTCCCTTTCGTGTGGAACTACTAATGGGACAAGCATCCCCCAGCCTATCACTCAGCCTGCCTTTCGACCTCATACTCCTCAACAGTCCGATCTTGGTCAACTTCCCCCTGGCACCTCTCAGTTTTCACCTTTGGGTTTCAATCGATGCCCGTTTTTCGCCCGCAGCTTGGAATGGGTCGATTCCGCTACTCCAAAACCTCGCCCGGCCCGGCCATCGGGCCTGAATTGGCCGATTCAAGACATCTCACCCTACACTCGATACTCCTCAACACCCGATCTAGGTCAACCCGCCCCCGGTGCCTCTCGATCTCACCACCAGGATTGAATCGCTGACTTTCGCCCCACAACTTGGAAGGGGCCGCTACTACTTCACAACATCACCGGTTCGGGTCATCATCTCGGAATGGGTCGGCTTCACGACTTCTCAAGCATAGCTTGACATGGCTCCGCAAGCCATTTTGGGACAGCCGCTTCTCGTGCTCCATGGTTCGTAGGGGGCCGCCTTGCTTCCTCCAATTCTCGAGGCACACTTGCCCCTATGATACCGCAAGATCACATGGGCCACCGTGCTCTTATCACCACTTCATCAGATTACCGTATTCACAATATCCTCCAAGCTCTACCTCGCCGCTCCGGTTGGAAAGTCCGACAAGGTCAAATGCTCCTCATCAAATTCTCCACCCGGCCGTTACGCAAGCCGCTCCCGTTCATCAAGTACAGTATGCACATTACCCTTGTAGTCACGTTCCTCGGTGTGGTCAAGACACGTTCAGTCCCTACCGTTACGATGCCTCAAATCTCATGTTTTCACAGCCTTTTGATCCGCGCTCATCGCTCCCCTGGTATCCACCCATTACGAGTCATATATCCTCATCCTCGGAATCGCCAGCCTTATGAAGAGGGTTACGGTCGCGCTTTTAATGCTCAGACTGCCATCCCTCCCACTAGAGTACTTCCTACTGTGGTTTCATTTACTGATGCCAATCTTGTGGCGGTGTCATGCAGTCCTAGTGTTCCTATTGACTCGTCCAATGGATTATTGGTGGAACCAATTAAGGAGGTACAAGAAAAGCCTAGCAACGAGAGTATCGACGATCGCTCGACTCGGGCCATCTCACCATACCAATCTTGTGTATCTGACACGAACGAGGTTTACAAAAGGTCGAATCTCGACGATCACATCGATGATTACATCAAAAGGGTTCATGCACGGGGAAACACTACGAGTCTGAACATGTCTCACCGCTATAAACCTTACCCTTCCAACACGGCTGCAACATCCATCATAGGAAAGAAGGCATTGTGTACAAATGACGGCATCCAAAAGCAACCAAGAAATGGTGGTCCTCTAAGGAAACGAGAACATTTTTGATGATTTTGGGATGCCCATGGGCTTAATTTTCAAGGGTTTAGTAAAGGAAGGCCTTTTGGAGCCCCTCAGGCACTACCATCCAAGGAGCTCAAATGCACTCCTCGACATGAGTAAGCACTGCGCCTTCCATGATCATTATGGCCACACGACCGACGACTGTACATCATTGAAGAGAGTGGTTCAAGGGTTAATCGAAACAGGCAAGCTTGAGCGCCCCAATGGACCAAAACCGGTAAACCCTGTTCAGAATGGTGACCAAGTCTCGAATCAAAGAGCGCTAAGAGTTCATTCTCCCCGAAAGGAGAAACCACATCCCGAGGGTTTGGGTGTTCCCTTAAGAAAAGTTTTAAATAGCTTGCTAAAGCAGGGTCTCCTCGAACCCATGAGAAACTATCAGCCCAAGGATCCCAAAATCCCTTTGGACACCACTAAGCATTGTGCTTTCCACCAGTATCACGGTCATATAAGGGCAAACTCGAGCACCTCAGTGGTCTCAACCCTGCCAATGATCATTTCCCAAACAACACGAATGTAAACATGATTGAGTTTTATGATTCAAGCTCTGTGAATTCAATAGACTTTGGAAAGCCAGATGATTTAGTCGTAACAAATGTTGAGAATGGCTGGTTTGACTGCAGCAAGCATGTGACCACGGCAAAGCTGGATTTGGTGAAATGCTTTAAACTCCTGCCCCCCGGTAAGTTCACGACTGTCGCCAAGGGTAAATGGGATGATAATGATCTGATGGCAGATAAGGCAAGCGTCAGGGCTGGTAAGCAAGGAATTCCTTGAAGTTACCAAAGGCGGGCATAGCCTACTAAAGGATAGAGACATGGTCCAACAACAAAGAGTAGCTAGACTGGGGGCTACCCATCCTTTAATATTAAAACAGTCTTTTAGTCAACCTTCGTAGGCTCTAGTACTTTCTTCATTCAATCAAGTCCTCCTTGGACATTGTAGTTAATCTTAAATTTTCTATAAAAGAGTCTTTTTCTTTTCTTGCTAGACTTGAGACATTATTTGCACACCTACATTACATTTAATGAAATGGTTTTATTTTAAATGATCACTCGCATTGCTCAACAAATAATCTCTGGAAATGATTAAGATTTTAATTAATTGGTGCGAGAAAGTCAACTAATGCCCTCCCTATACACTTTCCTCACCTCACAAAGGCCTCCATCAAGCCATACACTTTTCAAAACATGTCCCCATCATCACCTTGACCAAGTCGACGACGACGGCAGCATCGAAGAACAACAAAAGTTCACTCAGCATCGGAAGATTGACCCCATATCGACAAAAAAAAAAACAGGGGCTTGCCTTCGCCTCACGTGCATCAAGAATGTTCGAGCAGAGGCTTGCCTTCAAAAAAAAAAAAAAAAAAAAAAAAAAAAAAAAAAGCTCAAGCAAAAGCTTAAAAAAAAAGAGCTCAAGCAAAAGCTTCAAAAAAAAATAAAATGAGACCAAGGACCCAACACCTCCGATCAAAGGCTTGACATATGGGCAAAATTAAAGCCCGAAGAACGGAAGTTGTCGACAACAGGGGAGCAGTTAAAGCAACGACAAAGACATATCATAAGCCCTTAAGCTGCATTCAAAATCTTTCTCCCCCGATGAAGGACGACGTTTAAGAAGCAACGGAATCGCCAAAATACCTGTCAAACTGACTTGTCGAGGAATCACCTCAAGGCCCGTACCTTCTCATCCAAACACCCTATCCGAACCTTTTCACCAAAAGTAACACAAATGTTCATACCCCTTTTCCAAAGCCAAACACAGTTCAAGCCCGAACTACGGCGACCTGAGCTCCTTATATTGAGGGGAACGTAGGCAACCAGAAATGGTCCGGTCATAAACACATTCAAATCCCAGAAAATTCGGTCTCATCAATGGCCTCTCATGTACACAATCTTTCTTCCCAATTCGCCAACTTAACCCTTGGTATTGGTCGACTTTCTCCTCATGATTAATCAAAATGTTTGTTCATATCGAGATTAGAGGTGTGAGTAACCCGAACATTAATAAAGGGTTTTAAGCAATCTTGTGATCATTTTGAATAAAACATGTTTTCAGATGTCTCGACAAGTCTTCTTTTTCTACATTATAGGAAAAATAGAGCTAAACACTGATTTTCTGTCAGCAGGGGCTTCCATACACTTTTACAAACCTTTCTACACTTATGCTCTCTCAAAAGAGTCAAACCCAAAGCGAGTTTTTCTGTGCCTTCATCAAATGAGGCCATCAAATAATACAAGTCGGGGATTCGTCCCCACTTTTCGAAAATATGCCCCTGCAGGTATACATTTCTAAATTGTTTTTCTTTTACATTTTCTTTCGGTTGACTAATTGACTAAAGAAAATAATAAAGTAAATATAGAAGGATGGGTTGCCTCTTTTGCTACACGACAATTCAATTTTGCATTAGAGTTGCACTGTACTCTTTGAGGGAGTACTTTCGTCAAGCCATTTGTTTAGAGTGGGGCTTCTCTGGTCACGCCGTTTCTTCACTTTGCTACAAGATGGGCTGGGTCTTTGTTTAGACTCATCTCGCATCGCCCGCAATGCCTACCAAGTTTGTGTCAGATTCACAATCATGAGACAAAGGCTCTACCAAGTCACTTCTTCAAAATCAAGACTTCGCAAACACATCTCTTCAGACCAAGGCCTCGCCAAGCAAAGTGAGATTTGATCCCCATGTTGGTCATGGGTTTGTCAAGTACAGTTCTTTAATGTCCAAGGTCGAGAACGGAATTTTAATCGTAACCGAGGATTCATCACGGCTAATATTAAAATCCCTCGGACCAATCGTAATGAGGTGTTGATGATCAATTTTGGAAGGTGTCAGAATTTTGGTTTGACGATTGCCCTCAACCCCGATGGGACTTTCACGATAGAAGAGGAAGAGGATCCCCATCCCTATCTCGGCCGTGCATTACTACCGCCAAATGCCACCACCTTCCTTACATGGAACCTCCATCTGCCACACTCTTCTCAACCCGTGGATCAATCATCCATTCGGCCTCGATCCGGTATACATTCACGGTTCGATGCAGGACGGTTGTTTGGGGAAACAAATTGATTTCAGCCCAATTTGGGCTAGTATGGTGTGCCTCAATACATTGGGGTCGGCTCGGTATGTCGCAGCGGTTTGGTAAGCCTCGGCTGGCTCGGTACAGATCATCGGGGGCTTCTCGGGCCACATCAACTTGGTATGACTTCTCGCTTGGGTTTGGGACGGCGGTCAACTATGGATCGCTTTGAACTTCTCCCCCAAATAGCTTTGGGAATGCCTCGACAAAGAACCTGGGCTTCAAGACAGTCCCCTAAGACCGCACAAATCTCACAAGATCCCTTCATGACCGCCTTAACGGGATAAAGAAACCCCAATCCTACTCTCGGATCGCCGAGGCTACTCGAGGATGCCACCACCACCCTCCTACGGTACTATCTCCTCGATCTGGGTCGCCCACTCCCCAACTACAGACCACTGGATCCATACGCTGACGGACGAATGGGTTCGCATAGTTTCTCGAGGAACTAAATCAGTACGGAATGTCTTCTCATGGTTGGGGGTACCTAGGAATGCCAAAGCAAATTGGGATCCCATCTCAGTTCGGAAAACGATCAAGCCGAACCTTCACAACAACAATTTAGAGTGCCGCAGCAACAGTTTGAGATGCCACCACAGCTTGGTTCGGGACAACAAAATGATGCTAGTTCAGTTGCCCCTAACACAGCCTTCCACAAACCCACCTCTCACTCGGGGATCAACGGGCCACCAAGCCCCTATCCTCGCTTCACCGTAATCACCAGACCGCAAAGATCCTCCCGATTATGCACCTCGCCACGCCCCTAGCTACGCAACTCAACAACCATGGACAATGGGCCCCCATTTAAGCCTACTCACGGGTCTCACTCCGGAAACCCGAGCTACCCGCCACATCAAGCTTGCCTCCACCCTCCTTGCCAATTGAAAATCAACAAAGAAGTCGCAAGGTTCTATCCCTTCGCCTGTGCTCCTACTCATACTCCCAGGGTAATTTGGGCTAAGGACAGTTCTCACCTACGCCCGGCGGCCGTTCCCTCCACTAGTCTTCCGCCAGTTTGAATGCCATGGTTCCACCACAAGACCTTCATCTGGCTTGGTTCATGGAACAACACAAGGAAATGAAATCGCAGATTGCCGAATTGACCGCTAAGAAATCTGCCTTCCGGCCTACGGACCCGGACTGCATTGTTCCCCTGCCCCACAAATTCGTGATCTGGACCTCTTTGACGCGACCGCATGCCCGAAGACTCATCTGGACACATATACCTTGGCAATGAAGGCCAAAGGGTGCACCAATCGCCAGCGGTCGACTATTTCGCCTCTCTTTGAAATCCAAAGGCTTTAAAATGGTTCTTCCGCTTAAAACCTGAGGCCAGGGCTACATGGGACCAGGTCACTAGTGCCTTTACAGAGAAGCATAAAGCTAATTTGGAGTGGGAAATAAATAGAGTTGACCTGCAGACAACAGTGCAGCGTTTCGAGGAGAATATCGGTGACTTTTACAAGCATTGAAACCTCAAGTTGAGTAAAATGACCACCCCTCCTTCTAATGAGGAAAAATTGGACATCTTTCAATCATGCCTGGAAACCTCATTTGAGAAAGCCCTCAAGAACTTCCCTATCCAGATCTGCATGCAACGGCCGCTCTGGGGCTAAAGTTTGACCAACAAAGAAGCCACCGCTCCTACTTATCGGTACATCTCAAGCTTCGCCCCTAACTCGCCTCATGTCCTACCCCAAAAGGCAAGGAAGCAATTAATTATGCGGGCCAGATCGCAACAAGGCCACTCCTCTCATGCCAAGGAAAGGTGATGTGCCCAAGCCGCTGGAGCCTTAAGCTCGAAGATTTCGGAATGCCTGGAGCAAAGTCTTTCAAGGACTTGTGAAGGAAGGTCTGACCAGACCTTTGGACAACCATCAGCCCATGGATCCCGATAGACACAACTAAACTCTATGCTTCCCACTAGTATCATGGGCACGAAGAAGGGCGATGTGAGAACTGATCGAAAAGGATACCCCAAGGGCCCAACACAGTCAACAATCCATTCCCTAAGAAAAACCATGGTGAATATGATTGAAGCCACGAACAAGCCAAGTGCCACTATGGCTAACAGTTCCCATATGGAAGACGCCCTTCGAAGGAAGGATTCTAGTTGCATAGTGGTTATCAAAGATGGGTTTCTCACTCCATGACGTAATGCTGCAACGAGTCTGGGGTCACATCAACTTCACCTCGAGGTCTCTCACGTTAATTGATCGGCTTGATACTTCATCGCATGTCGCTTTACACCAAACCTTTAATGGACCCCTGTAGTGACGCTTTGTCGAACTCCGGGGCTTCATCAAATCGAAAGCTGCTCGTGGCTTTCGCCATGTCTTTTCCACGAAATGGGGCTTTATCAAGTCATACCTATCTTCAGAAGAAAGGCCTAGTCACCTCAACAACTATCTTGGAGTTTCAGCTTTAGAACTTGGTATATGGCAACTCCCTGCATCATCAAAGGTTGAAAACTGGGAATCTCCTCATATCAGCATTTCGCCAAGTCATGTCAAATCACAACTAACCCAAGCGAAAGAGGGTTCATTCATATTAACATACTTTGATGCTAGAGCCTGTCAGCATCAGCTTCAAATGTCCGAAACTGAAAAGAAGTTTCAATCGAGACCCGGGGTTCAAATCCAACTCCATCCCAAAATCAAAATTGAGGTCCGCATGATACTGCTGACCTACAACAAGACCTCATCAATGACATGCAATTCAGTCCACGGCCAAAGGATATCACCCCACCAGCTCAAAGCTTGTCCCAAACAGTCCACAACACATACAAAACCTCTCACCACATGCATCCCCACAAAAATCTCCCCAGGGCTCATGTAGCATACAAAACATGAATCAATAAAAAAAAAAACCTAAGCGATCGCGAACCATTTTAGTTCTATGCATGCATCCATCATCATAAATGTCATATGTGCATTTGTCCCTCTACTAACAAATGTAGCAATTCAAGCACGAAAGACCAGTTTTCCATCATTGCCCGAAGCCACCCCACAGCAAAGATGGTCTCCACCGAAGCGTAATTCCAATAACTTCAACAAATGACTGATACCTCAGACACATTAGGACAACACCACCTTGCTCTGTGTCTACAGTGCATCAAGTCCGTGAAGACACCTTCCGACATCTCCAGTTCGGCAAAGGCGACCTCCAATGTCCACAAATGGATGAAGACAGCCTCCAGCATCTACAGTTTGACAAAGACAAGCTCCGGCGTCTGCAACTTGCTAAAGACGACCTCCAATGTCCACAAATGGATGAAGACAACCTCCAGCATCTACAGTTTGGCAAAGATAGTCCTCATGTCTATAGCTTGGCAAAAACAAGCCCCGACGCCTGCAACTTGGTAGAGACAACCCCCAACATCCACAAATATATGAAGACCGCCTCTAGTGTCTACAATTCGGTCAGAGACGCCAAGTTCTCAAAATACAATTCGGTCAGAGGCGCCAAGTTCTCAAAATACAATTCGGTCAGAGGCGCCAAGTTCTCAAAATACAATTCGGTCAGAGACGCCAAGTTCTCAAATACAATTCGGTCAGAGACGCCAAGTTCTCAAATACAATTCGGTCAGAGGTGCCAAGTTCTCAAAATACAATTCGGTCAGAGGCGCCAAGTTCTCAAAATACAATTCGGTCAGAGGCGCCAAGTTCTCAAAATACAATTCGGTCAGAGATGCCAAGTTCTCAAATACAATTCGGTCAGAGGCGCCAAGTTCTCAAAATACAATTCGGTCAGAGGTGCCAAGTTCTCAAATACAATTCGGTCAGAGGCGCCAAGTTCTCAAAATGCAATTCGGTCAGGGACGCCAAGTTCTCAAAATGCAAATCGGTCAGGGACGCTAAGTTCTCAAAATGCAAATTGGTCAGGAACGCCAAGTTCTCAAATGCAAATGGGTCAGGAACGCCAAGTTCTCAAATGCAATTCGATCAAAGACACCAAAGGCAAGTAGGTCAGGGACGCCAAGTTTTCAAGTGCCAATCGGCCGAGGTACCTCACGCCCCTAAATGTTTCAACATCTCGATCGATACATCGAGACTCTCAACACTATCAACTACCACACAGCCCCGCGACTTACTCTCCCGCAGTAAGCACAAAGAAAGGTACGTTAGTCCCTCAACATATCTCAAAATATGCATACATTCACAAATGTTGCATGATTACCCATAGCTTTATCTATCTCTATCTCTGCAAATAGCGACGTAGGCTTTAGTTCCTTGAGGTGACAACCTCCGAATTATCAAAAGACCCAGGATCTTAGACCTGTTCCTAACTATCCAGTCGATTTCGAACTACGTTCAGGCTTGATTCCCACTCGGGATACGTAGGTAGCCTACCTTAGGTCCAGCCGCTTGACCAACACGGTCACCCTTTCCCCGATAATCATCGTAAGCTCTAATCTTCCCCTGCGAGAATGCCCTCAAATAGTCTCCCTCAACCTCGATTTAGGTTCATACTCCTGAACTGAGCCCTCATTTAGGTTCATACAATAGAACTAAACCTCAACCTAGGTTCATCCCCGATGAAAGCCAACGGAATTCCGTCTCTTTCACCTCCAGCAGCAAACATAAGGCCGATCCCTTCAAATGAATTCCACCAAAAAACTGTCTATCCCCTCGAAGTCTGTCCCCAACGAAAGGATACAAACATCGAAGGAAATCGTTTCAAAACAAGTTGATACCTCCAGATCACCCATCACCAAGGTTCGAGGCACCTAAGAGGCCATCACCAAGGTTCGAGGCACCTAAGATGCCAACATCAAGGTTCGAGGCACCTAAGACGCCATCATCGAGGTTCGAGGCACCTAAGACGCCATCATTAAGGTTTGAGGCACCTAAAACGCTATCACACACAACACTAGGAAAGCAATAAATCGCAATCATCCCCTAATTCGACAAACCAAAACCATTACCAGGGCGACTTCCCAAAAATAGTCAAACCTTAGGGCGACTTCCCAAAAATAGTCAAACCTTAGGGCGACTTCCCAAAAATAGTCAAACCTTAGGGTGACTTCCCAAAAATAGTCAAACCTTAGGGCGACTTCCCAAAAATAGTCAAACCTTAGGGTGACTTCCCAAAAATAGTCAGATCTTAGGGTGACTTTCCAAAAATAGTCAGACCATAGGGCGACTTCCCAAAAATAGTCAGATCATAGGGTGACTTTCCAAAAATAGTCAGATCTTAGGGCGACTTCCCAAAAATAGTCAAACCTTAGGGTGACTTCCCAAAAATAGTCAGACCATAGGGTGACTTCCCAAAAATAGTCAGATCTTAGGGTGACTTCCCAAAAATAGTCAGACCATAGGGTGACTTCCCAAAAATAGTCAGATCTTAGGGTGACTTCCCAAAAATAGTCAGACCATAGGGCGACTTCCCAAAAATAGTCAGATCATAGGGTGACTTCCCAAAAATAGTCAGATCTTAGGGTGACTTCCCAAAAATAGTCAGACCATAGGGCGACTTTCCTAAAACAGTAGGGTCAACGACTAAAGATAGTCAAAAGACCCGAACTACGACTGGCTTGATTCCTCTTAAGGATACGTAGGTAGCCTATCATTAGGTTCAGCCATCCGATCAAAAATGGTCATTCCTATCCCCAGCAGAGCAGATAGCCCTCAGATCAAAATGGTCATCTTACCCCCAGCAGAGTTTCTTCCAGCAATCGACTGCAGAACTCGCTCATCAAGGTTCGAGGCACCTAAAACGCTATCATCCCCAGGGTCAAAGACCCGAACTACGGCCGGCTTGATTCCTCTTAAGGATACGTAGGTAGCCTATTAAATAGGTTCAGCCACTCGATCACTCGATCACTTGATCATCCAGTCAAATATGGAGCCTTACTCTTATCGACGACTCCGCTTCCTTCGAAAGCGCCGTCGCCGAGGGGCTACTGTAAGTACTCCAATTTGAGTTGGTAGTATTTTCGTTAGAAAATTAACGAAAGTCCTAACATTACTAACATTTCTAACAATTCCTAACTTCTCTAACAAAGCAAGGGTAAAGTAGGGATTGCCATTTAAATTTAAACCAAGAAAAGAATCTCAAAAAGCAAAAGAAATTGGAAAAATCCGATTTGGGCAAGTTGAAAAACAAACCGCCGGAATTTTCTCAAAATATTCCTCCCGTCCCAAAAGCCAAAGATCAGTAGCGTATGAACAAAGGCACGCCACCAACCTCCTCCGCGGATATGATTGCTTCTCCTGCAGGGCTATAAATTGAACCCTCCTCTCTCGCTTATACAACACAACTCACTCACAAAGAATCGCACCTTGGCGAAAAATAGGAGAAAACAAAGGGGAATTCCCTTGAATTGCCACCATTTTTTCTCCAATCTTTCCCAAATCCCACTCACTCAAAATAATTTCAAATCACTCCCATACATACTCTCATACATACACTAACTCAAGCTCAAATCACCCTTTAGGAGGAGGATTAGAGAGAAAACATAGAGGACTTCATTGTTATCTACTTGTTTTCTCTTTAACCAACTCTAATCACCAACCCTAAACACATTCAAATCTTGATACTCCTCAAGTCAAGCTCATACACTATGGAAGATAGGTATAACCTCCCTCTTCCAACCCTAAATCTCTCTTCTTCATGCATGCATCTCAAGCTTTAAAGATGTAGTTTGTTCATCAACTCATTTGTTGTTCATCTTTGCTTGACCTAATAATGTAGTCACCTTGGAATAGATTTCCAATGGATGACCATTTAAAAGGTCTAAATCATTTTCTTACTCACTTAAAAGTGTTTTTCTAAAGATCATTCACTAAAAAGTGTTTTTCAAAAATCATTTTCATACACAAAATCTTTCTTTCAAAGGATGGAATTCCCCTTCCCAAGCAAATGAAATGCTTGAAGTCCTAATGTACCCCAAGGATGGTTTGATATAGTTGATTCACCACTAAAATGTCAAGTGATCACTAATCAAAACCTAGGGAAATGGGGACAAGCATGGATGCAAAACCCCCTTTAAAATCATGTTTTTCCTTCTTGAAAAGTTGCTGTCCAGTAGCAATTTTCTAAGAACTCTGTCCACGGTCTAATTTTTTGGACATATAGAAACTTGGAATTTGGTGTTGACTACAAAATAATTTTTGTAGCCAACATCCATATCTTTCCATACATATTTTTATTTTATTTTTTGCGTGAGTAAAACTCCTTTTTTCAAATTTTCTTTTAAAGGTCAGTTCATCAGTTTCTGGAAATCCAGATTTCAGATATGAGATTTCCAGAAGGTTTTGGTCCACCAAATCATCTCCAAAATGGAGAGTTCTTTCCCAGAAACCTTATTTAAGGTATTTTGAACATTTTTCATTCTCGGACTTTTCCCAGATTCTGGAATTTTAAAGCCCTAAAGTCCATTTCAAAATCAAGGGTCCACTGCCTTTTTCATTCTGGCAGAAGTGACTCTCAACTTCAAAAGGTCTTTTGAGTACCAAATCTCAATCCAAAAATCTTCCAAAAAATCATGGGATCAGTTTAAAGTCTTAAAAAGACATCCCAATTTTTACTTTTCTCAGTTTCGAATTATTTTGACCAAAACACACACACACACACACACATACAAATGATTTTCAGCTTGGAAGACTCGTTTTACGAGGCATTCCGGGTGCACACTAACGTCCTTCCCGGCGTGTAACATGACCTCCGAACCCAAATCTCTAATCTCGGGCATTTTTCAAAGTTTTGGCCCTTAAAACAAAAATGGCGTGGCGACTCCGTTTTCCGGTTTTATTTGGTTTTCAAAGAAACGAAAAATCGAATTTTCCCGCGAATGGCACATCATCACACACCGAATCAAGTCAAGGGAATGTGACGCCTCCTTCGCAAGGTGACACTACATTCAACCATGTTGCACCCGCTACTACACCATCTCACTCGGTTCATGGTAAGAAACCTCCTTCTGGTGAAACCTCAAGGGTTGCACCTCTTAATGCTCTCCCTCCGTCTCATGTGTTCGTACATGCGGAAAGACCGGGTATTCTTATCGGGATGAACTTTAAGAGGTGGCAACAGAAAATGTTGGTCTATTTGACAACATTAAAATTGGTGCATTTTCTTTGGGAATATCAAACGAATGCTTCTTACACACTCAAATCAATTGAATCACAGAAAAAGGAAAGATAGAACTTTTAAAGGAGATGGTGAACTCCTTATTGATAAGTTCCGTCTTATGTGGGTATACCTAGCAAAGGTAGAAATATCTAAACCTAAGGAGGTTAAGATAGGACCCAAAACCATGGATTACGTTTCCATTGGCAATACGGTATTCTTCGAAACAAAATGATTGAAGAGACCAAGGTTGAAGAGACCTCACTTGAACATAGTTATGACTATGTTTTCAGGAGATAACATGGTTATTACAATTAAATGACTTCACATAAAAGGAAAGTATTAAATATGAATTAGGATATTCATAAAATATTTGATATGTGGAGGTACACCTCAAGTGTGGGGGTACAAGCTAAATACATAAGTTCTATTGATATGAACTTCTAGTATTAATGTAAACCGTTAAATTGTTAATGCTTAAAAGAATGGATCCTTAGAAAGGAAATATTCAATGATGACGAATTATGAAATATTCATAAGCCGTTTTATAAATACCTCAAATGTGGGGGTATTTGGCTAAAGTAGAAATACTTAAGCAAGACACGCTATATTCTTTGAGAATATATTTCCTTGAAATGATAGGAAATTTATAGAAACTATGGTGGTCTTCTTAATAAGAAGAAGAATCAAGATGTAGTTGGAGGACAAAAGTTACTAATTCTTTGGTTCTAAATTCTCTAAGATGGAAAATAAATTGAAACTAAGTTAAATAATTGATAGATTAATAATGCATCCTATTCTATTTTGGAAGATGGTTGATCTTCCTATGCGAACCGTTGGGTTGCAAAAACTAGATGTGTCAAGGATGAAACTTTTAAATATTAGACTACAAAACGGTCCATCTCAAGTAGAAGATGAAGGACCTAGACGTAGTAAAAGGGCAAGAGTGGAAAAGTCTTTTGGTCCTGATTTTCTATCATTTATGTTGGAAAATGAACCAAAGAATCGTTATGGAAAGCGTTATCCGAGTCCGGATAGTTCGTTACGGAAAGAGGCTATTAACAGTGAGACAAAATCCATAATGCTTGGGAATTGGTAGATCTCCTCCAAGTTGCAAACCATTAGGTTGCAATTGGATTCTTAAAAGAAAGTATAAAGCCTATGGATGCATTTGATAAGTATAAAGTCAGGCTAGTTGTCAAAAGGACATTATGATTCATGCAAGATTATCCCAATTGACACAACAGAGCGTTCTATGTCGCACAACCGTGTTGGATCTACTTGTGTATTCATATGGACTAAAATAAGCAACTAACTAGTGGCATGAGAAGTTTGATAGAACTATGTTATCAAATGGATTCAAGATTAATGAATGTGACAAATGTGTCTACATTAAAGGAACATCTGAATCATTTGATACCAAAGACATATTAAAGAAGAACTTTGACATGAAAGATATGGGATTAGCCGATGTCATATTAGAAATAAAGATTTCTAGAACATCAGAAGGAATAGTCCTATCAAAATCCCATTATCTTGAAAAAGTACTTCGAAAGTTCAAATAGATTCTTGAGAGGTGTACTCTAGCAAGGTAGAATCTTGAGAGGTAATCTCTGTAAAGTAGATTCCTGAAAGGTAGACTCTAAGGAGGTCAAACCACTTAGAGATACTGAATACTTGGGAAGTCGAAACAGTACAGAGATAATAACCATTTGAAGAAACTGACCGATAGAAGAATTTGATCACTCGAAGGGACTGATCATTCTAGATAGACTCAAGGTCTAATTGTAATTGTAATCAATCACCAGAATAGTATAATCATAGTACTTGGTGTACTTGAAGATATACTTATGATTAAAGATTACAATTCCTATGTAAGTTGAATGGTCTTGGAAGATATTCCTTTGTGGAATAAGTTTGTGTCTACATAACCTAAGGCATTGTGACGACAATGAGAAATAGGAAAAGGTGTAGAACATCATAGTAAGTCTAGACATATTCGTCGTAGACACAATACCATTAAACAGTTGATCAAGAATGGCGTTATCACTATTGATTATGTAAAGTCATGTGATAACTTAGCGGGTCCGTTTACCAAAGGTATTAATCAAGATCAACTGTATAAACTGTTAAGGGGAATGGGTTTAAAATCCACAACAAAAGAACTTATAGCGGACACTCAACCTTGAGAAATGGAGATCCCAGGCCCTTGGTTCAATGAGACAACCAAGTTATAAGTTCTAGTAGAATTACTTGGAAACAACAACTCGGTTTATTAACCTGGAGATGTTGAATACTCATTCCCAGAACATCCAAGTACTAGCACATGCAGCAGTGGTAAGGATAAGTTGAGAAAACTTTTAATGATTTCTATACCTACGGGTGGAGTAGTGCATGATACTCCTTATAGTGAGAATCACCTATATAAGCAAGAGGTAATTAGGCCGCCTCTAAACGAACGCTTATGAATGAGATACGATCCAGGGCCAAAATGGACAAAACGTGAGATCAACAATTGTTAGAGCTGTTATTATGTGAGTATTATTGTCTTGGTATACACCCGACAGTCACTGATTCAAAGCGACTCGCTACCAAATGGCTAGTATATCCGATAATATTTCACTAGGGAGGATTCAAGGCCACAAGCTATCTATCCCAATGTAATAATAGTTCGCCGGAACTTTGGACGAATTTGCATACATGCATTTATTGTCATTCATGTGGGGGATTGTTGGAAATGGATAACGGAAAGTTAAGTTTAACTTAACGTTGATCTAGTTTCTAACGGAAGTTCGTTATGTGTTAACGGAACTAGTTACAAATGGTAATCTACATTTGTTGTAGATTATATATATAACTCATTTAATGTCTCAAAACCATTTTCGTGTGAATGAGAAATTAATGACAAATGATTTGTAACTTAAATATTGGGTCAAAGTGTGATTTGGGTTGGTCCCAAAATTGGTGTAGACTTGTTGTGGCTAAAGGGCTGACAAGCAGGCTGAAGAAGCTTCTGCACGGCCGTGCGAGTGCCTAGGACACGGCCGTTGTGATGTACCCGATTTTTTTTTGAAAATCAAACGGAGTCGCCACGCCATTTTAATTTTGAGGGCCAAAACTTTGAAAAATGCCCGAGATCAAGAGATTCGAGTTCGGAGGTCACGTTACGCGCCGGGAAGGACGTTAGTGTGCACCCGGAACGCCTCGTAAAAACGAGTCTTCCAAACATTCAAAATCCTTTGTTGTGTGTGTGTGTGTGTGTGTGTGTGTGTGTTTTGGCCAAAATATGTTGAAACTGAGGTAAGTAAAAATTGGGAACTCTTTTTAAGGCTTTAAACTGATCCCATGATTTTTTGGGTGATTTTTGGGTTGATATTTGGAACTCAAAAGATTTTTGGATTTGAAAAGCAATTCTGCCAGAATGAAAGAAGGCAGTTGACCCTTGACTTTGAAATGGACTTAAAGGCTTCAAAACCTCAGAATCTGAGGAAAGTTCGAGAATGAAAGTTGCTTAAAACACCCTAAATAGGGTTTCTGCAAAGAAACTTTCCATTTTGGAAGTAATTTGAGGGGTCAAAACCTTCTGGAAATCTCAGATGTGAAATCTGGATTTCCAGAAGCTGATGAACTGGCCTCTAAAAGAAAAATTGAAAAAAGGAGTTTTACTTACTCAAAAAATAAAATAAAAATATTTCTGGAAAGATCTGGATGTTGGCTACAAAAAGTGTTTTGTAGTCAACACCCAATTCCAAGTTTTACTGGGTCCAAAAAATAAGAAAATGGACTGAGGTCTCAGAACAATGCTACTGGACAGCAAGATGTTCTTGAGGGAAAATGTGGTTTTTGGGGGATTTGCATCTATGTTCACCCCATTTTCATCCCTAGACTTGATACCACTACTTTTTATTGAGTGGTTATCATATTCAAGTCATCCTTGGGGAATTTATGGGGTTTAAACATGTCCTTTGCAAAGGGAAAGGGGATATTTTGTAGAAATGAAATTAAAGAGAAAAAATCAATTTAGAGATTTAAAATATAGACCATTTGAGATGGTCATTCATGAAGATGAACTTCAAGATGACCATCTTGGGTTAAAACTCAAGTTAAAGTAAACATCAAGTAGATCCAAGTAAGAAGAACAAGATGAACAAGAAGTCAAAAGTGAATTTTAGGGTTTTGAGAAGGAGGGCTTTACCAATGGTGACACCCTATCTTCCTAGGCTTGGAATTTGACTTGAGGAGTATCAAGATTTGGTGTTTGGCTTGAGGAGTATCAAGGTTTGATGTTTGGATTTGTGTTTGGAGTGGGATTGGGAAAGATTCAAGAGAAAATGGTGGCAATCAAGGGATTCCCACTGTTTTCTCTCTATATTTCGCCAGAACTTCGTTGCTATGATCAAATTGTGTTGTTTTAACTGAGAGAGGAGGGTTCAATTTATAGGCCACTGGGAGATGCAAAGATGTCCGCGCGGAGGTCCTTGTAAAACGTGCCTGGTGCATTAAATGCTGCTCCAGGCTTTGAACAGGAAGAATATTTTTCAAAATATCAGCAGAAATTGTTTTTCAACTTGCTGTTTCGGGATTTTCTTAATTCTTTTGCTTTTTTGGATTCCTTTTTTGGTTTAACTTTAAATGGCAAACCCTAACCTACTCTTGCTTGGTTAGGAAGGTTAGAGATTGTTAGAAATGTTAGAAATGTTAAAACTTTCGTTAACTTTCTAACGAAAAAACTACCAACTCAAATTGGAGCACTTACAGTAGCCCCTCGGCGACGGTGTTTTCGAAGGAAGCGGGGTCGTCGATAAGAGTAAGGCTCCATATTTGATAGGATGATCAAGTGATCGAGTGGCTGAACCTATTCAATAGGCTACCTACGTATCCCGAATGGGAATCAAGCCGGTCGTAGTTCGGGTCTTTGACCCTGGGAATGATTGTTTTTAAGGTATCAACCTGGAGATGATGGCGTTTTAGGCGCCTCGGACCTTGAAGATGATGGCGTTTTAGGTGCCTCGAACCTTGAAGATGGCGTTTTAGGTGCCTCGAACCTTGATGGTGGGGATAGATGGTCCTCTGGGGGACTTTGCTTGAAAGGATCGGTCTTACGTCTGCTGCCGAAGGAAAGGATGACCATTTTGGTCGAGTGGCTGGACCTAATGATAGGCTACCTACGTATCCCGAGTGGGAATCAAGCCGGCCGTAGTTCGAAATTTACTCGAGATTTCGTTGGCTTCGCTGGGGAAAATCAGACGTATTCGTTGGGGAAATCGGTCTTACGTTTTACTGCCGGGGATGATTTTGATGAAAGATACGGGATTCCGTTATCTTTCTCGGGGAGATCGGTCTTACGTTTTACTGCCGGGGACGATTTTGATGAAAGAAACGGGATTCCGTTATCTTTCTCGGGCACCTTGGTCTTACGTTTAACTGCCGGGAATTTCTTTTGAGAGGGTATGAACCTAAATGGGAACTTAGTTCAGGAGTATGAACCTAAGTTGAGGTTCGGTTCAGGAGTATGAACCTAAATGGAGACTTAGTTCAGGAGTATGAACCTAAGTTGAGATTTGGTTCAGGAGTATGAACCTAAATGGGAACTTAGTTCAGAGTATGAACCTAAGTTGAGGTCTTGTTCAGGAGTATGAACCTAAATGGAGACTTAGTTCAGGAGTATGATCCTAAGTCGGGATTTGGTTCAGGAGTATGAACCTAAATGGGAACTTAGTTCAGGAGTATGAACCTAAGTTGAGGTTTTGTTCAGGAGTATGAACCTAAATGGGAACTTAGTTCAGGAGTATGAACCTAAGTTGAGGTTTTTTACCTGATGGAGGCTATTTGAAGGTGTTCTTGCTGGGGAAGACTCGGGCTTACGAGAACCATCGGGAAGAAAGGTGATCAATGTCGGTCAAGTGGATGGACCAAGGATTGATCGTATCCGGGGTCACCCGAGGATTGACTATTTTAGGGAAGTCGTCCTAGAGATTGACTGTATTTGGGAGTCACCCGAGGGATTGACTATTTTAGGGAAGTCGCCCCTATGATCTGACTATTTTTGGGAAGTCACCCTATGATCTGACTGTTTTGGGGAAGTCGCCCCATTGTTTGACTATTTTTGGGAAGTCACCCTATGATCTGACTATTTTTGGGAAGTCGCCCTGTGGTTTGACTATTTTTGGGAAGTCATCCTATGATCTGACTATTTTTGGGAAGTCGCCCTATGATCTGACTATTTTTGGGAAGTCGCCCTGTGGTTTGACTGTTTTTGGGAAGTCGCCCTATGGTTTGACTATTTTTGGGAAGTCGCCCTGTGGTTTGACTATTTTTGGGAAGTCACCCTATGATCTGACTATTTTTGGGAAGTCGCCCTATGATCTGACTATTTTTGGGAAGTTGGCCTGTGGTGTGACTATTTTTGGGAAGTCGCCCTATGGTTTGACTGTTTTTGGGAAGTCGCCCTATGGTTTGACTGTTTTGGGGAAGTTGCCCTATGATCTGACTATTTTTGGGAAGTCGCCCTGTGGTTTGACTATTTTGGGGAAGTCGCCCTATAATGTTCTTTTAGAAAAGTAGTTGACTAAGATATGCTTTCATACTGTCTTTGTGCTTACCCGGCCGCCGAAAGGACCGAGGCTACTGATGTTGATGAAGAGTTGTTGCCGCCGTTCGTGGGACGGTTTCGCCGACAATTTGCCGTGTTTGGAGGCATTTTGACCTGAAGGAGGAATTTGGTTGAGTCTGCATCTTGCTGGTGATCGTTAACCTTGTAGAAGTTGTTGAACTTGTCTTCACATTGGGACTTCTTGCTTTTGAGAACTTGGTGTCTCTGACCGCATTATATTTGTATTGGAGAACTTGGCGTCCCTGACCGATTTGTGTTGGAGAACTTGGCGTCCCTGACCGATTTGTTAGACACTGGAGGTGGTCTTCGTTGGGGGTTGTTTTCATCCATTTGTGGACATTGGGGGTCGTCTTTAGCAAGTTGCAGACGCCGGAGCTTGTCTTTGCCAAACTGTAGATGCTGGAGGCTGTCTTCATCCGTTTGTGGACATTGGAGGTCGACTTTGGTGAAGATCATCCTTGCCGAAAAGGGGGATTTGATTTCACGTTTGAATTCCTGCATTCGTTAGTGAAGAGGAAGATGCATATATGACATTCATGATGACAGATGCATGCATAGAGCCAAAAATGATTGTGAGAGTATCACTGCATATGTTTGCGAGATGATGCATTTACTTGCTTTCGAAGATGCACCTAGCCTAAGCTTTTGACAGGGAAATTATGATTTATGATCTTCAATTCACTTAGGATTTTTCCTATTGATTCAAGTTTTGTGCATGCTACATGAGCCCTTGGGAGATTTTTAGTGGGGATGCATGGGTATGGAGACTGCTTTGGAACAGATTTTGATCAAGTGGGGGGATGAGAACCCTTGATCGCGATTTAAACAGCGGTTGTTGGTGAGGTTTTGTCAGCAATATCACATGGACCTCAATCTTGATGAGATTGGATTCGGATCCCGGGTCTTGATTGAAACTCTCCCTCTCATTCTTGGTCATTTGAAGCCGATGCCGACAGTACTTTAGGGCCAACGTTGATACGAGTGAAGCTTCTTTCATTTGGATGAGCTGTGACCTTGGCCGAAACCTTGTCCGGAGGATGATTTGATGGAATTGCTAATGCCGGAGAAACCCCGATCTTGAATTCCGATGCTACGGGAAGCCGCCGTGTACCAAGTTACGAAGCCGAAATTCTTTCTTGCGACTTGATAAAATTCGGGTCCAAAAGACCATCTTGACAAAGCCCCGGATCCCGAGTAGGCAAAGTCCAGATTTTGAAGAAGCGATTTGGCGAGTCTATCTCGTGGTGAAGAACCCAACGTGGACCCAAAGATGACTATATAAGCCCCGGCTTGAAGAGGCTGCTACAGAGAACACAGGAGAACCGCTTAGCAAGCCCCAACATGAAGAAATTCGCAGTAGTCTTACTGAGGGGGAACCCATCTTTTCGCACCATAGTCAACCAAGCCATCGGACAAGACTCGTAAATGTTTACGTGTGGGGCATATCTTTTGAAAGATGGGAATGTCTCCCAATTTGTGTATGACACTCTCGCTTTTGGTTTGACTCTTTTGAGAGAGTATAAGCATCACAAGGTGTAGAAAAGTGTATGGAAGCCCCCGCAGACGTAAAGACGAGTGTTTGGCTCTATTTCCCTATGATGGAGAGAGAAGACTTGTCGAGACACTTGAAAACTTGTCTTATTCATGATGATCACAAGGCTGCTTAAAACCCTTTGTTAATGTTCGGGTTATTCAATCCCTAAATCTGATATGAACAAATATTTTGATTAATCACAAGGAGAAAACCAACTGATATCGAAAATCAAGCTTGGAAGGGCGGAAAGTGTATAGGGACGATCCTTGATGAGACCGGATTTTTTTTTTTTTTGAGATTTGTTTGTGATTTCGACCGGACCAATTATGGTTGCCTACGTTCCCTCCATTATGAAGAGCTCAGGTCGCCGTAGTTCGGGCCTATCCCGAATGAAAAGAGAACGAACGTTGAAATTCGAGGGTCTGAGGACCTTTGGGGATTTTGAGGATTTGGAGGATTGAATAACATATCCCCTTAGAGTGTCCATGAAAGACACGGATGCAAAGCCCCAGTGGGACGTCCACGGCAAGTGTTTGTGAGGAGAAATGAAATATGCTCACATGAAGGGAAGGGTTAAATTTGCACAATCTTTGATTGGTAATTTTGGACCAAGATGGATTAGATTCCAATTTAAGCAAGCAATGAAGCATTAATTTGATCCTGACATCGAGGATATTAGAATGAAACTGCTATCCGGTAGGGATTGTAGTTGGGTTTCCGGGCTTCGATCGGCCATCGGGTGATTTGGGAAATTATGACCTCTTAGGATGAGAGGTCGGCTGGGCCTTTTGCTGACTGATCCTCTAAAGATGAGAGGTTGGCTTGCAGGGATGTGTTTGGGAAATCTGTGGCGAGGAAGATTGATTGCCTCCAAGAATGAGAGGTCAGATTTTGACTTGGCCAAGGGCGAGGGTAATGGTGATGGGAGTATCCTCTAAAATTGAGAGGATGGCTTGGGATTGGTTTAAGGTAATAATAAGAGGAAGTCCGAGCTATTGACAACTTTTTGCGATCTTGCGAGAATTCAGGCTCCTTTTTGATCATTGGAGAGCTTCTTGAGAAGTCGGGGACTTTTGAGTTCTTCTTTTTTTTTTGGGAGGCTTCCTGAGGAGCTTGGAATTATATCCGAGATTGTGAGGATTTAAAAATCCTTCTTTTTTTGTTTTTTTTTGTTTTTTTTTTGACTTTTCTTTTCTTTTTTGTTTTTTTTTTTTGACTTGGAAAGCTTCCTGAGGGGTTGAGGATTATCTTTGTCCTTCCTTCATGGCTTGAGATAATTTGTGCATCGCCGACTCTCGAAGCTAACTTCTCGGGCTCGCTTGGACTTTCTCTCAGTATGGAGCGAAAATGATGGCTAAACCGGGTTTCAAAACACGCCGATCTTGAAATGAGAGGGTAGTGTTTAGTAAGGGTGAGGTAATGGCTTTCCTATGGGTGAAAGGTTTCAACCGCAATCCCTACTGGATGACCTAAACGAGATTAAGTCTTCATTGCTTGCTTAAGCTTTATATGAGAAAAGATCCATGCAAATTCATCGAGCAATGATGATGATGAAAGGGATGTGAGCATATGAGATGCAAGATGGGGAGTTGGTAAGCCCCAATTTGGGAAGGATATCAATTGATTTTCTCACTCCGATTAGTTTAAATATTAATCATTTTCGAAGAATTAGTGGGTGAAAGCAAAGACAAGTGATCATTTTGGATAAAACCATTTCAATTAAGTGTAACGTGGGTGCGCAAGTGATGTCTCGAGTCTAGCAAGAAAAGAAAAAGACTTATATTAAAAATTAGACACTTAACCACTATGTCCAAAATGGACTACAACGACAAATGTCCAGAAGGACTTAGGTGAAAGAAAAGTACTAGAACCTACGAAGGTTGACTCAAAAGACTATTTTAAAGATAGGTAGCCCCCGCCTAGCCGCTCTTGCCGTTGAACCATGCATCTATTCTTCGACGCCGGAGACGGGAGCTATTGTGCACCTTTCCATCAGGATTTCCTTGGCAACTTTTTGCTCAATCCCACCATCTTCATTGCCTCGCGATGACCGGTTCATTGACCTTGCAAAGCGGACGAGTCAAACTCCATTGTGCCCACAAGGCTTGAACCACCAAACTCGATCATGTTGACACTCATGTTGTTAGGGAGCGGGCTATTGATAGTATTAGGTCCTTCAGGCATCTCTAACCTCCCTTGCTCAATCAACCCTCGGATGGCCTTTTTCAGGGGGACGCAATCATCCGTCAGGTGCCCATGCACCGATGAAAGGCACAATGCTTGGAGGTATCCAAAGGAGCGTTGGGGTTTCTAGCCGATAATTTTCCAAAGGCCTGAGCAAACCTTCTCTCACCAAACCTCGAAGATATCACTCAAAGGCATCCCAAAGTTTCTCAAGTCTTGGAGCCGGATCTGGATGCATCAGTGCTTCTTGGGAACAAAGGAAGTGGCATTGTTATAGCCCCGTCCCGCGTAGCCGATCGCCTCTTTGCCTTTAGCGAAAGTGAGAGTAGTTTTGGAGGGAGGAGCCCGATATCCGTGGCAGTGCAGACGGCCGCTGATTGTAAGCCTTTTCAAACTTAGCCCCGAATTAACCATTGCACGCAAGTCGCCGTAGGGAAGTGGCCGAGGGAAGCTCTCAAATGCGGCTTCAAGCATGACTCGAAAGATGTCTAACTCCGCTTCCTCGTCGTAGGGAGGAATGGCCATTTCACCGAGCTTTAAGTTCCATCTCTTATAGAAGTCCCCAATATTCTCATTAGTGGCGCCGCATCGTTGTTTGCGTGTCAACTCTGTTTGTCTCCCACTCCAAGTTGGCTTTATACTTATACGTGAAAGTACCGGTGATCTGTTCCCAAGTAGCTCCTAGCTTCAGCCGCAATCGGAAAAACCATTTCAAAGCCCCCGACTTCAAAGAGAGACTAAAGTAATCGGCCAACCGCCGGTTTGTGCATCCCTTAGCCTTCATTGCCAAAGTATAGGTGTCCAAGTGAGTTTTAGGGCATGCACTCCGTCAAACAATTCCAGAGCGGGCATCACAAACTTGTGAGGCAGGGGGACAATCGAGCCGGGATCCGTAGGCCGAAGAGCGTTGTTCTTTTTGGCGGTCAATTCAGCAATCAGTGCTTTCATTTCCTTGTGTTGCTCCATAAACCAAGCCAATTGGGGATCCAAAGGTGGAGCGGGAATTCCCGAGCCGATATTTGAGCCAGGAAGAGGACTAGCCGTTGGTGGTGCATTGGTGGAAGGAATACCATACTCCGGGCATAGGTGAAAACCTCGTCCTTGGCCCAAATTACCCCGGGAGTGTAGGTAGGAGCTGGGCAAAGGGATAGAACCCAACGACTTGCCGTTGGCTTCCAATCGGCAGAGAAGATGGAGGCAGATTCGAGGTAGCCGGATGGCTTGATTTCCGGAGTGAGGCCCATAAGTAGGCTTAAGTGTGGCCGCCGTCCCCGGTTGTTGAATTGCATGGCCGGTTGTGGCAAGGATGCATAACCGAGAGGATACCGTGGTCCTAGTGATTCTCGATGAAACGGGATGGGGGCTTGGTAACCCGTTGAACCCCGAGTGAGAAATGGGTTTGCGGAAGCCGTATGAGGAGCAACCGAGCTAGCATCATTCCGAGGAGGGGCTCCCGACCGTTGCCCGAACCAAACCGTGGTGGCATTCCAAACCGTTGTTGCGAAAGTCCGGATTGATTGGTCCCAACCGAGGCGGGATCCCAATTTGTCGTGGCATTCCGGGTATCCCCAACTACGGGAAGGCATTCCGTACCGACTTTGCCCCCACCGAGGCATCGCGAACCGCTCGTCCCGTCAGCCGCATGGATCCAAAGTGGTCTGCGGTTGGGGAGCCGACCTAGGGGATCGAGGAGCATGGGCTCGGTGGTAGTACCGTGGGAGGCCGGTGGTGGCATCCTCGGGAGTAGTCGGCCGACTCAAGAGCGGGATTGTGGTCTTCCTCTTCTTCCACAGTGAAGGTGCCATCCGGGTTGAGACCGGCGGCCAATCCACGGCTTTCTTGATAGCCTCCATAAGGCCGTTCAACCGTGCTTCCCGGCGCACTCTCATCTCTGCTCCTGGCTAGCCGATTCCACCGTTGTTCCCGTCTCGAGGAGTCCCGGAGGCGGAGCGACGTTGTCCCCATCGTTACCGCTGATGCGGACATTCTAAAATTCGGAGTCGAATGACGGTGAAGCCGATGATGCGCTTGACTCTTCCCAACCGATTAAACGGTGACCCGTGCCCGAAACCAACCTTTGTGCGGAGTCCGCGGGGAAAGACACGAGGGTTCGATGTCCGGGAATGGAAGGAGGTAGGTGTTTGGGCTTTTGGCTCATGCAACATGCGATTATTTGTTCATGTTTACTTAAAACATGTTTTATTAACCTAATCGGTTGGAAAAGATTGCTCTTCTTTTTCGCAAACTACTCGATTCTGGATCGGTGGGCCCCGTCACTACGTCTATAAGCCCCTCGTATTCCACCCGTATTTCGACCTCCCGCGGATGGACGGCCCTGGCGAGTGGTCCTATAGGGCAAGCGGGTCCCACCGACCGAAAGAAAAACGATCCTAAAAGTCCGGCGGGTAATCGAGTCTTAACGAGCATTCGATGTAAATTACGGACAAAGCCGACGTCGAAAGTCAAGATCATGTCCGAGGGCTCGACAAAAAGTCCGCATGATTTGGGCCGATAAGCGTCCACACCGATCTTGACTTGTCGTCGCTTAAGCCGTAATTAGGCATGGAATAGTCATTAATCCTTGATGACTCGGTGTCAATGCCGGGAGTCGTGTATAATTTGTGCGCCGAGCCGAAGTCAAGGCGCCGATCAATATCTTGGTCAAAGTCTCGCGGCAGAAAACCGCAGAACTTCGACCGATTAGGGACCCGAAAGATATTGAGTCGGTATGCCGACAAAGGCTTGAAAGGAAAGGTCTATACACGGACAGGGCATGACACTGCACTTACTAAAACCAACCGGGTCTCGGACAAAGTGTGTCACGGACAAGTGCATACGGTCGACACGAGGCTCCGTAGGATGTCTGGGTAGTCCCGTGCTCATCCGAGAGGCGTAATAAGACCAAACGGACCGCGACAAGGATTTCCCGGTTAAGGACGTAGTGTGCGGTGTACGGTCACGTGCGCGTAGTGTGCAAGCGCCTATATTCTTTTTCCGAGTAAAATAGAAATTTTTTATGTGTCTTAAAAATATGATGCATGATTTTTTGAAAATTTTCTTTTTTGAAAATCTTTTTTTTTTTAATTTTTTTTTGAAAATTTTAATGAGCACATAAGCACGAAAATTCCGACAGTTAGGGACATTATTCCGACAGTCAAAATTTTGACTTTCTCCGAGGCGGCCAAAACAACATGAAAACTGTGCAAAAATCAACACACACACAAAAATGATTTTCAAAGCCGGACGGAAGCTTGACCCTCAAAAGCTTTTTCTTTGAAAACGGTGATACCGGTACGTGGGATTGTTAGACCACAATTTATCCCCGACTCGTGTTAGGAGGCGATAACGGGAAATTTAGTGGTTTTCACCAATATACCGAATACCATTTTTTATTAAAAAGCTTAGTCCCCAGCAGAGTCGCCACTGTGATGTACCCGATTTTTTTTTGAAAATCAAACGGAGTCGCCACGCCATTTTAATTTTGAGGGCCAAAACTTTGAAAAATGCCCGAGATCAAGAGATTCGAGTTCGGAGGTCACGTTACGCGCCGGGAAGGACGTTAGTGTGCACCCGGAACGCCTCGTAAAAACGAGTCTTCCAAACATTCAAAATCCTTTGTTGTGTGTGTGTGTGTGTGTGTGTGTGTTTTGGCCAAAATATGTTGAAACTGAGGTAAGTAAAAATTGGGAACTCTTTTTAAGGCTTTAAACTGATCCCATGATTTTTTGGGTGATTTTTGGGTTGATATTTGGAACTCAAAAGATTTTTGGATTTGAAAAGCAATTCTGCCAGAATGAAAGAAGGCAGTTGACCCTTGACTTTGAAATGGACTTAAAGGCTTCAAAACCTCAGAATCTGGGGAAAGTCCGAGAATAAAAGTTGCTTAAAACACCCTAAATAGGGTTTCTGCAAAGAAACTTTCCATTTTGGAAGTAATTTGAGGGGTCAAAACCTTCTGGAAATCTCAGATGTGAAATCTGGATTTCCAGAAGCTGATGAACTGGCCTCTAAAAGAAAAATTGAAAAAAGGAGTTTTACTTACTCAAAAAATAAAATAAAAATATGTCTGGAAAGATCTGGATGTTGGCTACAAAAAGTGTTTTGTAGTCAACACCCAATTCCAAGTTTTACTGGGTCCAAAAAATAAGAAAATGGACTGAGGTCTCAGAACAATGCTACTGGACAGCAAGATGTTCTTGAGGGAAAATGTGGTTTTTGGGGGATTTGCATCTATGTTCACCCCATTTTCATCCCTAGACTTGATACCACTACTTTTTATTGAGTGGTTATCATATTCAAGTCATCCTTGGGGAATTTATGGGGTTTAAACATGTCCTTTGCAAAGGGAAAGGGGATATTTTGTAGAAATGAAATTAAAGAGAAAAAATCAATTTAGAGATTTAAAATATAGACCATTTGAGATGGTCATTCATGAAGATGAACTTCAAGATGACCATCTTGGGTCAAAACTCAAGTTAAAGTAAACATCAAGTAGATCCAAGTAAGAAGAACAAGATGAACAAGAAGTCAAAAGTGAATTTTAGGGTTTTGAGAAGGAGGGCTTTACCAATGGTGACACCCTATCTTCCTAGGCTTGGAATTTGACTTGAGGAGTATCAAGATTTGGTGTTTGGCTTGAGGAGTATCAAGGTTTGATGTTTGGATTTGTGTTTGGAGTGGGATTGGGAAAGATTCAAGAGAAAATGGTGGCAATCAAGGGATTCCCACTGTTTTCTCTCTATATTTCGCCAGAACTTCGTTGCTATGATCAAATTGTGTTGTTTTAACTGAGAGAGGAGGGTTCAATTTATAGGCCACTGGGAGATGCAAAGATGTCCGCGCGGAGGTCCTTGTAAAACGTGCACAGTGCATTAAATCTTTGCTCCAGAGCTTTGAACAGGAAGAATATTTTCAAAATATCGCCGAAATTGTTTTTCAACTTGTCGTTTCGGGATTTTCTTAATTCTTTTGCTTTTTGGATTCCTTTTTTGGTTTAACTGTAAATGGCAAACCCTAACCTACTCTTGCTTGGTTAGGAAGGTTATAGATTGTTAGAAATGTTAGAAATGTTAAAACTTTCGTTAACTTTCTAACGAAAAAACTACCAACTCAAATTGGAGCACTTACAGCCGTGCACCGTGCCTTGCCTTGACACTCGATCGTGCATGAACACGGCCGTGCAGTTCATTGGTCACTACGGCAAAGTAACATTATACGAAAAGTTGTGACTTTTCAAGGGAAAAGCCACCAAACCCTTTGACTCTCTTTATATACTTCCCCTCCGAATTTCAATTCACATATACTGTATTTCTACCCTTCCTACCCTCTAGTAAGATAGATTAACATACCCAAATCATTGCATATTGTTGCATTCAATCCTTCAAAGTCCAAAGTTCAAAACAAAGTGTTGTTCGTTAGAGTAATTGATTTGGAGTGCTCCTATCATTTACTTGTAAGTCATTTTATCTTACTAGAAGATTGCCATATAAACCGTAAGCACCTGTGCGGGGCAATAACTTCTTACGGAGATTGTATTAAATACAAGACTCGACTTGATTTCTTTTGTTTCCAATCTCCGTTATCTTTTTCTGTTAAGATTCTAGTTAAGTTCTTGAGAAGCCTACACAATTGTCCAACATCACTTACAAAAGATCAGTCTACTATCTCAACATACTATCTTTATCCCGAAATGAATGATTAAAAAAATTAATATTTACACTTGATCAATCAAATTAGGAACAAATTTTATTTTTTTTATTATTTATTTGGAAAAGGAAGGAGTAGAATTAAATGTCAACCTTTTCAATTTTGTGGTTGTAGAAGAGTTATTGTCCTATAGAAACTGGATAGTCATTTTCAATTGTTCCCATTTGCGTTTAATATTTTTGGAGAGAAAGATCACATGGGTTCTTAGACCATGGCCGAATTGTCTCCATCTTATAACCAAATTTGGTTGCAATTTTAAATGGCACATTATAATAGGGATGAAAAAGCAAGATTTGGAGTTTAAGTTCCCTCCAAAACTTATACTAATGACTTGTCTCGATTGTTAATTAATTAGGGTTTACTCTTTTATGTCACATCATATTCCATGTTTGTCCATACTCTATACTCCCTCCGTCACAATTCACTCAAGAAAAATTGATTTTTTTTTGTCAATTTTGAGTTGCTTTGACCAAGATTTTATAAAAAAATTATGATGCTAATAAAGATTTAAAAATTAAAAAAATGATTCCCTATTAAAATACTTTCAATAAAAAAATTCAAATTTTTGTTAAGATTATCAAATTTTCTATAAAGTTTTAGTCAAAATTATCAAAAGTTGACAAAAAAAGTCAATTTTTCTTAAGTGAGCTGGGACGGAGGGAGTATACTCTATAATATATACTCCCTCCGTTCCACGATAATCTCCACGATAATCTACAAAAAAAATATCTTTTGGGCGTCTCACAATAATATGCACTTTTCCAAAATGGAAATGAGACCCACTTGTCTCTACTTACAACCATTACCCACTTACTCCACTTTCTCTTTCCTACCCAACCATCTATACTCTCAACACATCACCTTTTCCACCTTTTACCTTAATTCCCGTGTCAAGCAAAAAGTGCCTATTTCTATGGGACGGAAGGAGTATTCTTTTTTACGATATCTCACATCATCAGGAGATAAAAAGAGGGATCGAATCTTAAACCATCCTTAATTCATGCATTTCTCATTCAAATTTTTTAAGAAGAAAAAAAAGGAAAAAAAAAACCAACAGTCCATTATAACACTTCTTTTGCCGGATATGAAGAAAGATTTGCAAATCTGAGTTAAATAAGCGGAGGTGGCTGAAAAGCAAGAAGAACGACGGTTATGGAAGATCTAGCGACAACGGGGCATTGATGTTCTTGGAGTGATGGTGGTGGAGTTCGTGGGACGGAGGGGGACAAACCTAGCCGATTGGATGGAGAAGAGCCTGGGGGTGGTAGGGGAAGGGGAGGCGGCCATGCAAATATAGTGTTAAAATAAATACTCTTCTGATGCCTCGCTCGAAAAGGCACTACAAATGGACTCACACGCAAATTGGTGGAAAGTGATGTAGGAAAGAAAAAAAAGTTTTTTAAATGCCATTGTAGTATTTAAAAATTAAATAGGAGAGAGAATGAGTGGGAGGAATAGTTAAGAGAGAGAACGTTGTGAGCCAGTAAAAGTAAAGTAGGAAAGAGAATTGAGTGGGTGGAATGCAATGTAATAAAAACTTTCTTTTTTGAGAAAGTGCCTTTTTAAATGAGACGTCCAAAATGAAAATTTGTGACTTTTCGGACGAAAACGAGGAAGTATTATTGAATGTGAATATATTGAGCTCATGCTGTAACTAGGGAAACTAGGGATTGTAATTTGATCGAACCTAATTCGAATCGAATACGATTCAATTCTAAAAATTAGGGTTTAGTTTCCAATTTTTAAAATCCGAATTGGTTCGGAGAACGCTGATGATCAGCCCGGAACCCAACCCGATTCGACCCGAACTCCACTGATTCGCTCGAAACTCGACCCGATCTGACCTGAACCTAAATAAAAGGTTAATCTAAAATTTATTTAATGTTTTCCTAAATTGTATTTCTTCATTTGTGTTTATTTGTGTTTGTAAGTGAGATTTTGATTATTTTGGACTATTTTTGCATAGAACATTCAACATTATCATTATGATTAAAAATTATTTTTCTCAAATAAATTTGAGCTAAAAAAAAAGACTTTTAATATAATTCGGGATGGGTCGGTCGCGAGTTCTTGAGTTTACGGGTCGGATCGGGGTCAACTCAGTGAATTTGAGATCTCGGATCGGGTTCGGATAAAGAACGATCCGAACTCCGATTGCCATCCCTACCATAACGACTTGAGTTCGAAGTTCGACCCGCTACGTAGGTATCATATACTGGCTTATCAAGCACCTCATTATTTATGTTAACCTCAACACATCACAGACCTTTAAAAGTATAATGAATAATTTGATGTGTATTAGTAGTGTATAATCTATAGTATAAATCACACCTAGGTCCATTTAACGGTTGTGTGAACAGTTAAATGCCAAATTTCTCATTTTGCGTCTCACTAAGTTGTCCCTTTTTCCATTTTGCCCTTTAATTTTTTTTAAATTAAAAAAAAAAAAAAAAAAAAAAACACGTGTCCGGACACGAGATATCACATATGCATGAATTTTAGCGTGATGGTTAGAGTTCGGCCAGAACCCTGGAGGTCGTAGGGTTCGATTCACCATGAGTGATAGAGGGAATGACATCGCTCCACTCCCAAGATGGGGCGCCTGTGAAGTGCATCAAAGAGGAGCGGTGAAATATGTTGATCCCCTTAAAAAAAAAAAAAAAAAAAAAAAAAAAAAAAAAAAAGACAGGCAAAGCATATTGCGTAACAATTTTGCACCCTTTTCTAAATTGTTTTTGCTAAGTATCGAAAAATATAAAGGTGTTAAAAAGGTATGGAAGAGAAGAAGCAAGTTTGTCAACTTCATCATCTTAGGGTCGGGTCCATGAAAACCCACTTCAAGGAACACATAAATTTTGATGTGAATTTGGCATCTTATTTTTGGCCTTATAAACCCCACAAGCTAGCTAGCTAGCTAGCTAGCTAAGTTAGATATCATCAAGATAAGTCCACCCCCCACCCCTACCCCAAACCCAATGGTCATGGGAAAGGGTATTTGTGGTGGTGCTCAGATGTGCCACCCTCTCTTATCTTCATCATACAAGTAAAACTGACGGGGATTATGTTCAGTACTGTAGTATAAAACAACGATTTTTTTATAGGCAATTCAATCTTTTATTAGGGGTATGATCAATTTTGTCCCGATCTTCTTTTAACAGGAGTTATCCATTTATAAATTATATACATATAAATTAAATTCAAATAATTTATATGTCATACTAATACGCACCATAGTGTTCACCAATATCAAAGTAAAATGTCAAATCTTGCATGACTTGAATAGGTACTATGTAACATGTTTGGTTGCTTTACCAAAAGAAAAACATGTTTGGTTGCCATCTATTTTATACACCATCCATCTTAAAAGTAAGAATACATGGGCAGTGTGAATCCATTAGCCTTTATGTATATCTTTGCCCCCTTAATTTCAGATCTTCTTGCCTACTTATCAAGATCATAGATGTTGGACCATAATTTCTCCCTATTTAGTAGATGCTCCATTAATATTGTACATTATACAAGCAACATAAAGCAAAGAAGTATTAATTAAGTGTGTCTATGTTGAGTCTTGAGATCTACAACTAGAAGCATTTGTTACAAATATCTATGTTGTCTCGAGAATGAGATTTGGAGTTGTTGGGGCAGGGATCCTTGCGTTGTACTGGAGCCCATGGTGCATGGCTGCAATGAAGTCACGACTCCAACTTAGTAGAATAGGCCGGTTGAGAATTTATTTATCGGTTCATTGGATCTATGCAATCATTCTACGAGATCCAATTTATCTCGATTATCCATTCATGCCAATAAATCATCAATAATAGGTTCTTCATTGTTAGTAATGAAAAGAGTGGTCTCAGTAGCTATAGCTTTAGGAAATAACAGGCTACTAGTTGGGCTGAGGAGTGGCCTCAACCTTGTGCCTTCAAGGTGAAACTCTGTGGTTCATCGCCCAAAATTTCTCACAATCTCATCCATTACACACCACATATAAGGCTTATCTAATGTGACAATGTCCAAATCTTCTCAGTTGGGTGTCCTCTTAATTAGGGTTCATGTCAAAATCACATGAACAAGATAGGTCCTCTCTCTCTCTCTCCATATATTAAGGGAATCAATTATTTTTCTGCACTAATAATATCAAGGAAAAGCAATGGCTCTCATTACATTCATTGTTTATTTTTACTACCTACTCCCTCTGCCGTCTGCTGAAGGACACGCCTTTTGATCAATATAAGCTAAGCTTTCACCCAAACATAAATGCAAATCTAATCATCTTATTAAAATTTTAAAATTTGTTATTATCATCTTATTAAAATTCTAAAAATTGCAGCAACAATTTTTAGAATTTTAATAAGATGATTAGATTTACATTTACGTTTGGGTCATTGCTTAACTTATATCGACTAAAAATGGCCATTTTCATGACGAAGTGAAGATATATTCCCTCCGTCCCATTAATTAGTTCACCATTCTCGCCGGGGATTGACATCACGTACCAAGCACAAATATATATATATATAGTGCCGTCAGCTTTAAGATAAGAAAATACGAGGCAGAATTTGAAATGCAAAGTTAATGCTAAATTGGAAAAGTGCTGAAACAGTAAAAGACCCTATAGCATCAACAAGTAATGGGTGGAATAAGAAAATTCTTCGCCATTTGCAGAAGCGCAGTTTTAACCAGACACCTGCTGGCTGTAAAAAAAGCCAAGCTATTAACGGGACGGAGTGAAGTATATTTGTATATACATACTGTATAGCTTTGTAATGATTGAGTTAAGAAGTGAAGGAGAGTTCATAGGAAAAAAATATCAGCTCAGGACTCTAATTTGATTCAATTTCACAAGATAAATTTAGTATGATTCTAATTTTTATAAAGCTTTCTACTACACATGCAGATACAGAGAAAGATATCAAGTCAATATAAATGTACACAATTGTACATTTAAAATGGAAGAGGCTGTCTAATGTAGATATGTTTTTCTTGCATTTTCCTTCTTCCGCAAAATAGAGCTCATAGGATTGCTATGCGTGCAAACGCTTTGGCCGCATATACTGCTCCTATGCGCCCCAGGCTCTTGGACGCATACAGCTCAGATTCACCATTCCTCGCTCCCTCCTTCTGATGGGCAAAACCCAAATTCTTCTCGCTCGGATATGGATTCAAAGCATTTAAAACTCTTAATCTATTAAACAAGGAACCAACAACTCTACCCTGAAACCATCAAACCTTACACACACTATCCAGCAAATCAGGAATGGGAAATGTGGCTGTGCTGCTAGGTAAGTGGGAATATCTAGAGAATGTTGTAAAACTTTCAGATAAGAAAAGAAAAAGTTTTAAGACATGAAAAGAGTGTAAGAATTTGTGAAAAAATGTGGACATACCTATGAACATAAACGTGGCAGTACGAGACTCACATATAGTGCCAATAACTTAGGATTACTATATTTACACATGATCCAAAGTGAAAAAGGATGTTCCCTTTGTGGCAATCTGTATAGATATATATACAGATGGGATTGTGGATTTATAAGCATAATATTGTGGAGTATCTTTCTTGACATACAAATCTATATCTTTAACTACATAAAGGCAAACACTTGTACCTTCTCCTCTTATCCAGGAACATTTCCTCTATATATACCCAATCATAAAAAGCTTTCATGTGATGATGAGATGT
>JAFEMH010004107.1:142500-226715 GCA_022495995.1 Adenophora triphylla var. japonica | reverse complement strand
CTAAACTGACTTTTATTTAGCAGCACTTGAACTTGCAGTACATAAAGTAATGATATTATTCAATGCAATGCAGCTCTCCCCACACTCTTATTTTTAGATTTTGCAGCAATCCCCTCAATCCATTTTGTACTTCTACTTCAGAACATCACCTGCACCTCAAGAAAGAAGAAGAAAATATAAATGTAGAAAACTATAAGTAGGTTATTCGACATATGAACCCATCGCACTTTCCTTAAGTTCCGGGTTTAACCATTTGTGCATTTCTTTTAGCAGTTTTAACTATTGTACTTTAGATACGCACTTATTATCCCTAAAAATTGAAAGTAGGATTGTTCAAATTGCTAAAAATATGTATTAAATGTCCCCACTTTTGGGTAGATAGTGAGTGCGTATCTAAAATAGCTAAAAAATTACAGTACATGAATGGTTAAAACAAGAATTGGAGTACAGTACATGAATGGTTAAAACAAGAATTGGAGCAAAGTAAGTTGGTTAGTTCAGAACCAATGTGCAAAAAAAAAAAATATATATATATATATCTATAGTATAAAACAAACCTCCCTTTTGAATAGTAGTATGAACAGTTATATGGGCGGAATTTTCCATTTTGTCCTCATACATTTGTCCCTTTCTTATTTTGCCTTTTAATTTTTTTTTTAAATTTTTAAAAAAAAAAAAAAACGTGGCTGAGGCTTAGGCTAGTATATATATATATAATAAAAAATAAAAAAAAATCAGAACCTGATGACAGTACTTATCTTGTAAAGGGCAGCTCTTTTGTGTGTGTTTGTATGTGTGTGTGTGTGTGTGTGTGTGTGTGTGTGTGTGTGTGTGTGTGTGAGTGTGAGTGAGTGAGTGAGAGGGAGAGAGAGAGAGAGAGGTATACATACAAGGTTCAAAGTTAGCAGTGCACTTATCAGGAAGCTGCATGGCCATGTTACGGTCCACACCGGATATAGGAGGGCCACTAACGAGGACGCACAAGCAGGGTTGACCAAGAGCTTTAACGGCATTACAGCAAGACTCTGATGGTGGGATTGGGCTAAAGGGGGAAACAGATGCTCTACAAGGTATCATCTCAACCAATGCTGAGAAAAATGTGCTTTGACAAGGATGTTCCTTTACTTGCATGAAACCACCTGCTGCCACCACCATCACCGCTAGCATTATGGCCGTCATTGTACTTTTCAGGTAAATCTTCTCCATTTCTATACTGAAATCTCTCTCTCTCTCTCTCTCTTTCGCTCTCTCTCTCTCTCTCTTCCACACACATACACACACTTACACACTTTTCCTTCTCTGTTGTGGAGTATATATACAGGTTATAGGAGTAGGCTTATGCAAGCCATTATGTGCTTCTTTCCTAACTCTGTATCACAATTGATTCATGTCAATCCTCATTCTTATCCTGACAACTCTATAAGCATGGTAAAAGAACAGTTGTAGAACTGATTTATCATGATTTGTTTGTTTCAAATGAATTATCAACTCTTTTGAATCATCTTTGGGCATTTTTCTCTTTTGCTGAAAGAGTTGGGGAAAAACATCAAAAAAAAATTAAAAAAAAAATTGGACTTTAAGAAATATTCTGCATAAGAAATATTTCATCATTTTCTTGCTAATAACATCAAGGAAACTCTTTGACAAGCAAAAGCACATCTTTCAGTTGGTTTTTATTCAAGAGTTCTTGATTTGTACATCCCTTGATTTCTGTTATGAAACTGATAGGCCATGCTTGGTAGACTGATGATCAACTTTGCATGACAGTGGCGGACCAAGAGCATTTTGTAAGGGGTGCACAAATACACTATAAAACTTCGTATGCAAAAAATAAAATTGCTTGATATGGAATTTGAACATATGTTAAAATGTCAATGTCTTAACCACTAAACTACACCCACAAATAAAGTAGGGGTTTCACTTCCACCCCTTTATACATACTTGTGTCTGCCCCTGCTGTATACTCTCTGTCCCAAATTGAATGACTTATTTTGTCCTAAAATGAATGACATTTTAAAACTTTTATTTCAAAAAAAAAATAGTCCTTCAAATATAAAAAAAAATTCAATTTTTTTCTTCATATTTCATTATATTTTTGCAATACTAAAAGTTTGAAAGTGAATAGCAACATTGGTTATGATTTTTTATATTAAAATCAGTCTTTTCAAAAATGATCCTTAAATTTAGAATAGTCATTCATATTGAAACGGAGGGAGTAGATAGTAGATGAAGAAATATTACCCTAAAATGAGTATTTGTCCCTCAAGGAAACTATAATCATGAACCTATACTCCTTTTGCCCCCATAATGTTAGACTTTCTTTTTAACGTATCCCAAAATAATTTCGCGTTTCTAAATAAGCAAATGGTTTTAGTGCAATTTTATTATTGTATAAGCAATGTACAAACAAATAAAAAACATTCCTTTAAAAAAACGTTAACAAATCAAATGCGACATTTGTTAAGGCACGGAGAAAGTACATTAGAATGCTAGGGTTCAGCTCACTCACCGTTGTCGATATTCTCCGGAGACTACAATTTTGCTCCCATACTACTTGAACTGCATCAAGTGTCTTATCAGTTACTGACAACCTGCATCCCCGCTATACAGGCTCCACCAGTCAACCTGACTCAACCATTCTATCTGGACATAGAAACAGTCCAGAACAAACTTCAGCATCAAAAATTCAAAATGCATTACTTTAAAAAAAAAAAAAAGAATTAAATCGGTGCTACAAGAGCTTCCACTATAGGTCCACCGAAAGCCGGACCCACATGGGCTTAATGTAGACAGCCTTCCCTTGCATTACTCTATAAGCTAAAACTCAAGCAGGTCAGCAGGGTGAAACAGAAATAACTATAGGAAGCTAAATATTGAGAGAATACAAGTAGATTCTACAAGTAAGCCCGCTTACTTTCTTCATGCATCTTCAAATATTGTGATTTACCAAACACTTGGATTTATATGCCAATGTATGTGAACATCACTAAGCAAAAAGGAAAGGCACAATGACTGCACTGCACATCAACTTCCAATTGGAATCCCAGAATGTGTTTGATCGCTATAATGCCCATAATGGCAACACATAACAAGTGGCGGAGCAAGAAAATTTTCAGGGGGTGGGGAAAATGTTGTTTTATTTTTAATCAAACAGGGGCAATATCCGCCATATGCTTGGCTCTAGCTCCGCGAGTGCATGAAACCTACTTTGCACGGATTATATTGGTTGGTAATGCAAATCGAGATATCTTGCAATGCTTTACAAGCAATATACTTATCAAGACTAGTAAAATCAGGAGGAGAAATCTACTTCAGCCATGAATCTTTAGAAAGTTAAGGTCATAATAATATCCAGCAAACACCTTTCCCTCCTTGCCACGACGCCGAAGGTCACTGCCTATTGGAGCTAGAAGATGTGGACCAAATTAGGATTCTTGGAAGTTGGAACCCAAACACAAACAATTGCACAAGTCTATCTAACTAATGAATCAACAATTGATACATCAAGATCAAATCAGCAACACTTGTCTATGTATCAAATTTTCACCAGAACTTCAATAGATTCCCCTTTGCACTCGAAGATACCTACTTTCCTTGTCTAAGGCTCCGTTTGTTTGGGGGAAAATGTTTTTCGGAAAACATTTTTCTCATTTTCCGGTGTTTGTTTCGCACCAGAAAATGAGGAAAACTTCATTTTTATCTTATTTTCCGGAAAATATTTTCATTTTCCGAAAAACATTTTGCCGGAAATCATTTTCCGGAAAATGTTTTACGCTAAACAAACGGAGCCTAATTTATTCCATGCTTACCTCAGAATTAGTCTCCAAGTCATATGAAGTTCAAATTTTACCATTATAAATGAAATAAAACATGTACGATCAAGAATTTTCTACTCTGAGGGCTGTAAACTATCTTCAATGTATCAACTCTCAAACAAGAACTGTTGAAGCCAAAAGTAGGGTTCATCATAGATGTACAAAACTCACTGCAACATGCAACAATCTATCTAGTTGTCAAGAAACGTGATATCAGTAAAACCAATAACAACTCAACACTACAATGGACTCAAATTAGCGCCAGAACAGAGAATTGAAATTCCAACAACAAAAAAACACAACTTACTGAGACCATCTCCAGCAGTTTACTCCAAATTTTACTCCAAATCACCAAATTGGTGCAATTTCAGCATCAAATATCTCACACCATCTCCAGCAGCTTACTCCAAATTTTGCACCAAATAAGAATCTTTTCAGTATATGCTTGTTATTTCATTTAATTAAAAGATTTTTTCATTAATCTTATTTAATATTATTCAAATTACATTATATTAAATAGTATGTCATAAAACTTAAATTAGACAATTAATAACTATAAATAAATAAATTGAAAATAAAAATAAAAATTTATTAAAAGAAACATTAAAAATTTATTAAAAGAAACATTAAAAATAAAAATTTATTTCATTTTCAATATTTTAACATATTTTCAAAATTTTGTAATTTTATTTAAAAAATTAATGATGCAAATTCTAAAATATAAATAATAAATACCATCCTCAATTATCCTCATTTTCATTCAAAACAAAAAACGCAAGGAGAGAAACAGAGAGAGAAAGAGACGGCGATAAATTGCTCTACGCCGCCGCCATCGCCAACGCCACCACCAAAATCAAGGTAATCTCCTTCTCCTTCCACTTCCCCTTCCCCTTCTACTTCCAGATTTCTTGGGTAATTAAAAAAAAAAAAAATGAAATTAGGATGGCGCAAAGGATTTTGGTGCGCCAAATTTGGCGCAAATAAGGGGCAACGCTAAAATGGCGTGGAAGATGGCGTCGTTGTTGGAGCTCCATTTTTCGCCAATTTGGCGATGGCGCACTGATTTGGCGCAGTGCTGGAGATGGTCTGATACATTAACAAAAACAAAAACGTAGAGATGAATACCTGATAATGGAGGTGAGGCCAATCTTGAAGGCACTTGAGTTCATCAAACGTTTCAGAGTAATTCTCCATCATACCGACAAACCAATCATTGTCTTCAGCCGTACACCTGGGATCCTAGACTAATAAAGATCTGGTTTCTCTGGATCCAACTCAAATTTCCCTAATCTTTCCAAGAATAGAGTTAGTTCAATCATTGGTAACTACAATTTAGGTTCATTTTTCTCTCAGGCACTGACTGGAGAATAATAAGGTTGTCCAATACACCATTCATAATTTGTCATTTATCATTTATGGATAAAGCAAACCATAAAATCTAAACTAAGACAGACCAAAAAAGAAAGAAAATTATAAATAGGGACAAATAGACTTGTTCAAAACAAAATTAGAGGAAAACGTAACAGAAATATAAGTTTGATTGATGATATAAAACATCAATAAACGTTTGGTTAAACACATCACAGATTTACACCATATTAAACACTAACAACAAACCATACCAATAATTCCAATAAACAACTTCCAAATATTGAATCAAACCCTAAAGTTAACCATGAAATTAAGCCCTCTCGCCTCGAATTCTCCTAGCCAACTGCATATCCTTAGGCATAATAGTAACCCTCTTAGCATGAATCGCACAGAGATTAGTATCCTCAAACAGTCCAACCAAATACGCCTCCGCTGCCTCTTGGAGAGCTGCAACGGCGCTGCTCTGGAACCTCAGATCGGTTTTGAAGTCCTGTGCGATCTCACGCACTAGCCTCTGGAATGGAAGCTTGCGGATGAGAAGCTCGGTGCTCTTCTGATACTTGCGGATCTCACGTAGGGCTACTGTTCCGGGACGAAACCTGTGCGGCTTCTTCACTCCGCCAGTCGCCGGAGCTGATTTTCTGGCCGCCTTGGTGGCTAGCTGCTTCCTCGGGGCCTTGCCGCCGGTGGACTTTCGAGCTGTCTGCTTGGTACGTGCCATTTGTGTGTGTGTGTGTGTGTGTGTGTGTGTGTGTGTGAGAGAGAGAGAAAGAGAGGAGTATCGGATTGAGAAATTAGAGGGATAAATATATAGAGAAGATTTAAGAACGCGGGATTTTTATTTTTAGTGGGAGGTTTGAATATTTTTTAGGGATTGCTATGGGCCGTTGATTCTGAAGGACATATCATTGGATTTGACGGTTAAGATGAGAACTATAGGGAGCTAAGTGACTACGATCCGCGTGCATCTCTAAGAACGAATAGAGAGTTGCCACTATGTATATTATTTCTTTTTCTTTGCTCGTGCTTTTTTGTAGTATTTTGTTTTTGTAATAAGTATATTTCGCGCTTTTTATTTTATTTTCCATAAACATGAAAATGTCCTTTTATACTATGATTTAGGATTTAATTTATACTCCCTCCGTCCCCACGTGAATGCAAACTTATTTCCATTTTGATCCGTCCCACGTGAATGCAAACTGCCCAAAATGAAAATAAATTTATTATTTTATATTGACCCTACCCCACCCACTCATTCTCTCTCTTCATTTTCCACCATACAATTTATTCAACCAACCTACTATTAACTCCACTCATTCTCTTTCTTCATTTCCTACCACACATTTTCATTATCTTAATAATATTTCTTAATTATTGTGCCCGAAAAAATGGTTCACAATGACGTGGGACGGAGGGAGTATTTCTTTTTTGAGATTTTGTTCAAAAACAATAAATTTAATACATTTATATTTCATCGTTTCAAAATTATTATCCTTTTTAAAGATAATAATATTATTCCAAAATGATTATCCATTTAAAAAAATTAGTACAATCACCAATACAAAAATTATTTTGTCATTTGAATTTTTATTTTATAAATATATAAGTAGATGGGATAACAGAGGTAATTATGTATTTTATCACTAAAAAATCTTAAGCTAAGTTAATTGTTCAAATTTTCTCTCAAATTCAAAAAAGGGACGGCCATTATTTTATTGAGAGTAGACGATCTGGAATGAAGGAAATAATGGTTTACTATTCGTCCCTGCGTCTCTTGAAAGACGCGTCTTTTTTTAATGGTTAGATAAGACGTGTTTTTAAATGTATTGTGGCATATAACAAATAAGTGATGCGGTAAAAATCAAAGTTGTGACTAACTATATGACTAACAAACTTTCTATTTATCAATCTCAAAGGTTTACGTATATCAATATAAAAGGTTTCTAGATATAAATCAACAAATACTACCACTGCCCATCATTTAACACTTCATTTCTACAAACTTTAAAGGCAGTTTGAGAGCCTAAAGAACGTCATTTGTGATTTTTAAACCCATAATCACGGCGCAAAGCCCGTGACTTTTGTAGTTCTTGACATTTCCTTCATAAAAAACCTTTTGAATATCGGTATCAAAGGTTTTGAATATCGAACTCAAAGGTTTTGGATATTCATAATACTTTAACACGGAAGGTTTGCTACACACTGAGTTCATGACCAATAAAACCTTCTGGATATCAAGGTCAAAGGGTTCTGTATATCAGTATATCCAGAAACATTTGAGGTTGATATTCAGAAGGTTTATTGGTTATGATCTTATTCAAATATTTTTTTAATTAATATCTAGAATGCTTTAATATTGATATCCATAAACCTTTAATATTGATATCAAGAAAGCTTTAATATTGATATCCAAAATACTTTAATTTTGTTATCCAAAATCCTTTGAGATTGATATACAGAATGTTTGTTGGTAATGGACGCAAACCTTATGAATATCAATCTCAAATATTCTGAATATCCATATCCCTTTGAGCTTAATATGCAGAAGGTTTGTTGGTCAAAATCCAGTGCGCACAAAGTTTTATTTATCTATAAAAATGTTATTGTGCACGAATTTTCACTTATTTACAAAAATGTTATCACACATTTTAAATCACATTTTTCCTGATCACTAGGAAAACGCATTTCTGACTTTTTGCCTAGATTTTGTGCACATGAATGGAGACTTATTTCTTCCACTGTTTTTTTTTTAATTATTTTACTTTTATACTAAATACACCAATCAACTTATTAATTTCTCACTCATTCTATTTTCTACTTTATGTTTTATAATTACAACACCTTTTCCTACTAATTATCTCTCCTATTTTTCTATAAATTTTGTGTTCGATTTTTTTTTCCATTCACGTGAGACGAAGGAAGAATACCATATTACATTATTGTTATACGTACAATAACATAGAGTACTTGTTTTAAAATGTATTAATATTTACTAATATAACTATATTTACATGGATTACTTGTTTTAAAATGTATTATTAAGTCATAATTACGCTCCTCGAATGACGATTGTTTGTGAACGTTGGAGGACATACTAAGAAAAGTCAATATCTCTTTACTCTAAAAAATATGTCAACAATGAAATTTTGGGCAAAAAGAAGAAAAATAAAGAAATCGGAACAAAGAAATGTCATTGTAAGTTTAAGTTGATCGCTAAACAAGTAAATGTTGATGGTTAATAGCAATTAAAAGTAGTATGTGTCGTTCACAATCATCCGATATATCAATCCATGTTAGGTCAATCGGATGTTGGTAGATTACAGAAACAATTGGAGGAGTACGTGATAGAAATGTCACATGCAAATAGCCGGCCAAAGGATATTTTATATGGCTTAAAAGAGAAATTTTCGGAAAACAAATCATTAATACGTACTATTTATAATGCGCGCGTGAAGAGCAAGGCAACTGAGAATGCAGGTCGTTCTCAAATCTAACAACTCATGTTTAAATTGAATGATCATGGTTATCACTTCGAATATTGGCAATTCGAGCATGCAAAAGTCATTAAGGAGATATTCTTTGCTAATCCGAAAAGCATTGAATTGCTGAAAGCATTTCCATACGCCTTATTCATGGATTGCACTTATAAGACAAATAGGTACAACTTACTTTGCTTGAGATTGTGGGCGTGACATCAACAAAAATGACCTTCTTAATTGTTGTTAGGCTGAGAAAAAAGCAAACTACACATGGGCATGCAAAGTGTTGAAATATCTGATGGATGAATCCTGTCTTGCTAATGTTATCGTGATCGATAGGGAACTTGATTTGATGAATGCAATTCGTGAGATGTTGCCAACAACAACAACTCATTTGTTATGTCAATGGCATATCAACAGAAATATTCTAGCAAAATGCAAGAAAATGTTTGATACGCAAGAAATTTGGGAGGCGTTTATTCTTTATTGGAACGTAATGGTCAAAGCTGATATAGAGGCATCGTTAATGACTTTTTACGGCGATTATTAGAAGATTTCAGCCGTTATCCCGATGCGGTCAATTATGTCATGAACCAATGGATTGTGTCATGCAAAGTAAGATTTGTCTCATGTTGGACAAATAAAGTTATGCTCTTTGAAAAATTGACTACAAACATGCATATCGGGCGAACTTTATTTTTGATGTTTCATATGTTTTGATGTTTCCTATGATTTGTTAATTATATGCTAATAAAATACGTAACTTATGTTAGGGTGGAGAGTCAACATGACTTGTTGTAGAAACAACTTGCATCGAGCCAGGGAGCATTGGAGACATGTTGGAAAGAAATTCATACACACATTTAATGCTCTCATATTACAATTATCTACTCATTTGAGAAAAACAGGATTGTGGTACAACATAAATTCAAGTAATCGCTATGGAGTGAGGTAAGAGGTATGGTGTCTATAAATGCATTGGATTTGATTTTCAACTCATTGGATTCTCTATATGATGGTAGCCGAGACCCATTGTTGTGTAGGTGTGATGTGAGATCGGCATGTGGACTCCCTTGTCCACATGAGCTTTTACAGTTTATGTGATTCAACTCGCCTATCACACTTGATAAAGTTAGTAATTTTGGCGTAAGCTATATACCATACCGATAATAAGTTATTATGATGATTATAAAGAAGAGATTCATAATCGATACAAAGAGTGTTGTAATACTCTTGATTTAAGATTTGAGGCAGCACCACGAACAGAAAAGAATTTGATTGTTCGGAGATTGATCGAGATTTGTTATCCTGAAATAACAATTGCCAATGAACTTACGTAAAAACAAATAATAAGGGTCGTCCTAAAGCGACGAATGCTAAGTACATCAAATCCACGAAGCGTGATCCTAGCGCATTTGAGTACGTGGAGGCCATACCCGCAAGGTTTTATTCAACCCCGATGCAAATTAATTTTCTTCAATGTTATCTGCAAAAACCAAGTTACAAGTAACCTCAAAGCTATTTATATTATTAAGTTAAATGTCATAATATGGAATTAGTCATTTCAACTTATTTTTACCTTTCTTGAATTTATCTTATATTCTGTGCATCGAAAAAGTCAACATGTAATCCCATATCTTGATTAAGTACCGGTTTACATGCATGGTTATATTGAGAAAACAATTAATGTGCGGGGTGATGGGAATTGTGGCTTCCGTTGTATCGCAGAGTTACTTGGACGTGATTCAGATGATTGGCGGTGGGTTCAGGCAACGTTATATCAAGAGGTTTATGGAAATCAAGAATTATATGCTCAGTTATTCATGGCCGAGGATAGGGTAGATAAAATTATGTTCACTCTCAACTGGTATGATGGTCCATGTGGAGAAGCACAGTGGTTTAATGCTGCAGAAATGGGTTACGTTGTTACAAATGCATTCAACGTTGCTTTAGTGACTTTGAGTAACACATTGTATTTGACCTTTCTCCCTTTACGAAAATCTATACCACACAAACCAAAATTGATTTGTTTTGCATATGTCAATGGTAATCATTTCATTCATGCGAAGTTGAATGAAGGATGTCTATTACCACCACTTCCGTATAAATGGTATAAAGAACGTCATGAACGTGCAACCGGATTACTAGCCTATTATCACGAACGATTGATACAAGTACCTGATACATCAACACATGTAATCAGTGGCGGATCTACAGTGCACGGTGCGGGTGTGCACCCAGTCAAATTTTTTTTACCAGTTTAATTTTATTTTTTTACTAAGTCCACCCCCAAAAAGGATTGACTCTTTAGAAAGGGAGGTGAACTTAGTAAACCCACCAAAATAAGTTACAGAGGCGTGTGAATTTTGAAAAGTTTTATTTCATTGTTTCACTTTTCTTTCTGACCAACGCACCGCATGTCGCACGCCATTTTTCGGCTTCCCAGCGATGACGACTACGACTCCAATCACCATTCTTAATCATTCTTCATCAAGCTTCAATCCTCTGTCCTCCGGTAAGTATCCCAACCCCTCAAATCTCTCCTTTGACTTCTCTCTCTCTCTCATTCAAATAAAATATAAATCTAGGGTTTGAAAATAGTTTTGGGGCTTTGATTTTTTTTTTCAGATTTAGTGGGTGATTTATATATATGTGTTGATTAAATGTTTGATTTCAAATATGTATGTGTTTGATTTTTTTTCCAATCACGCCACAATTTTTAATATATGTCATCATGTTTTTATTATTGATTTCACTTTGTGATTAAATGGTTATTTCGTTAAATTTTTGTGTAGGATATTTGGTGGTGTTATTGTTGATTATTGAATATGGACAAATTTATCATCAAAAGAAAAAAAATTGGGGGTGGTGAAACTAGTTTTGGGGTGGGTAATTCTGGTAGTGCACCAAGTCAACAATCGATTCCCGTTATGGCTTCTGCTAGTAAAGAGTTTGTTGATTTGAATAGTCTTCCTTCGGATCATGCACTTAGAAAAAGAATTTCTGAATATCATCCAAATCAAGTGGATGATATTAGAAGATACTATCTAGTAAAGGGTCATTGTCAACCCCACAGTCATGATTTTCCTTCAAAGATGATTGGGACTAAAATGCATCACTTTAATTCGAAATGATTCAAAGAATATGGTAATTGGTTAGAGTATAGCATTGCAGAAGACAAAGCATATTATTTGTGTTGTTATTTGTTTAAAGATCAATCATGTGATCAAAGATTTGGTGCTTGTGCATTTATAAGTGTTGGTTTTTCTAGTTGGCATAAAAAGAAGAGGTTTGATTTACATGTGGATGGAGTCAATAGTTTCCATTATATTTCATTAAAGAAGTGTGAAGATCTAATGAGACAAAACCAATCTATTTAAGTCGCTTTTTCATAGACAAGCTGATACTTTGAGAAATGATAACCGGATTCGACTATGTGCTTCAATTGCTAGTAGTATATTATTGTTAAATCAAGGGCATGCTTTTCGTGGTCATGACGAGTCAGAAGATTCTTTGAACCAAGGGAATTTCCTTGAAACGCTAAAGGCTTTATCTCTTCACAATGAATCTATTGACAGTGTGTTTTTGAAAAATACGGACAAAAAGAATTGTCAAATGAAGTCTCCTTCAATTCAAAAGGATATTGTTCATTGTTTTGCTCAAGAGATAGAACAAAATATCATTGAGGAGTTTAAAGATGATTATTTTGCATTGTTGGTTGATAAGTCTAGCGATGTGTCTAAAAAGGAACAAATGGTCGTGGTTTTACGATATGTGGACTCTTATGGTTATGTAAAAGAGAGTTTCATTCGTGTTGTTCATGTGTTGGAGACTTACGCCGTCTTTAAAATACAAGCTATTGATAGTGTGTTAGCTGACTTGAATTTGAGTTTGATGAAAGTTTGGGGCCAGGGCTATGATGGGGCTAGTAATATGAGAGGTGAATTCAATGGTTTGAAAACTTTGATTATGAGAGAAAATCAATCTGCATATCATGTTCACTGTTTTGCACATCAGTTACAATTAGCTCTTGTTGCTTTGGCAAAAAATTATGATGATATTGAGGATTTTTTCAAAATGATTTCCACCATAACAAATGTTGTTGGAGCATATTGTAAATGTAAAGATATGCTTTGATTATGACAAGCTGCAAAAGTGACAGAAGAAATCGGTAATGGTTTAATTGAAACAGGAACAGGATTAAATCAAGAGATATATCTTTCGAGAGACGATGATACGCGTTGGGGGTCTCATTTTAGATCATTGATGAACTTATCTGTCATGTTTTATTCTGTTGTTGAAGTTCTTGAAGTTGTTTCTTATGATGCTACTGAGTCGTCACAAAGAAATCAAGCACGTGGTCTACTTGGATATTTGCAGTCATTTGATTTTGTCTTTAATTTGCAATTGATGTTGACTATTCTTTCGATTACAATGAGTTGTCACTAGCTTTGCAAAGGAAAGACACATATATTTTGAATGCTATGTCGCTTGTTAAATTGAGCAAGGAAAGATTGCAAATGACAAGAAGTGATGGGTGGGAATCTCTACTATAAAGAAGGTAATTGACTTTTGCAGCAAGAATAACATTGATAGTTTGGATATGAATGTTGACTATGTTAATCGTTACCGTCCTCGCCATAAGACACATGTTACAAATGATTTTCATTATCGTGTGGAGTGCATCTATGCCATTTTGGATAAACAGATTTTAGAGATTAATGATCGGTTCAATAAGATAAATATTGAGTTGCTTCTTTGTGTTGCTAGTTTAAATCCAAGTGATAGATTTGTTGATTTTGATTCATCAAAATTTGATAAGGTTGGCTCCATTTTATCCGGATGACTTCACTTATCATGAAGGTAATGCTCTTAAGTATCAACTAGAGACATATATTATGGATATACAATCAGATGACATATTTGGTCAATTGAAAGGCTTTCCGGATTTGTACTTACTTCTATTGACAACAAGGAAATACTTGTCGTATCCATTGGTGTTTCGACTATTGAAGCTGGCATTGATTTTGCCTGTAGCAATGGCAAGTGTGGAAAGATGCTTCTCCGGGATGAACTATGTCAAGAATAATTTGCGAAACAAGATTTGTGATCAATTTTTTAATGATTGTCTTGTATGTTATGTTGAAAAAGATTTGCTTAGGAAATTAACGAATGATGATGTTATTAAACGTTTTCAAAGTATGAAAACGCGTAGGGTACAAATGTAATTCGAATATTTGTATTGTTTTTTCCTATGAGACAATTGTATTCGAAGTTATGTATTGTAATGTAATTGCGTTACGGAAAATTTTAGTATGAAGTTATGTAGTGCAAATTGTACACCCGCAGTAAAGAAATCCTAGATCCGCCATTACATGTAATTGATATTAAATGATGTACTTCATGATAAATGTTATGATTTGTTTTGTTACATTTCTTTATGTAATTTTCATTTATAGGTATCTTTTATTTAAAATGATATAATAAATTAACCTTAAATTTATAAAATTTTACCAACTTTAAATTAACTTTCAAATGACGGGGAGCACATTGTTACGTCCCAACTTAAAAAACAGAAAAAAAAACTACATTTAATGGATGGTTCGGCAGGTACTGGCCGATCTGCCTCAATAATTTCGGCAGGAATCGGCCGAATTTTGGGTTTCGTTCGGTCAGTACTGGCCGAATCTTTGTAGTTTAGGTAAAAAATATTTTGGCCTAACATTTAGTTATATAAAACTGTTTTAACATGAGTTTTACTAAAGAATTTCAAAAGGTACCCTAACTAGACATTTCGGCAGGTAATGGCCGAACAGAAGAGGTATTTTCGGCGGGTAATGGCCGAATTTTTGGATTGGTTCGGTAATTACCGACCGAACTTTTGTAGTTTATGTAAACAAAATTAAAATATTTTTGCCTAACATTTAGGTATATAAAATGTTTTAACATGAGTTTCACAAAAAAAAAAATATACTCCCTCGGTCCCACCAAAACTGATACTTATTTCCTTTTTGGTCCGTCCCACCAGAACTGATACTGCTCAAAATGGCAAAGGAATCTTCACTATTTATCCCACTCATTCTCTATCCTATTTCACTTTTACACTCACAACATTCTCTCTCCTAACTATTCCTCACACTCATTCTCTCTCCTATTTAATTCTTCATACTCACAACATTTTCTTTCACTTTTTCTCTCACTTACTTTTCCTTAATCCCCGTGCCCAGAAAGTTGGTATCAATGTTGGTGGGACGGAGGGAGTATATCAAAAGGTACCCTAACTAGACCTTCCAGCAGGTAGTGACCGAACAGAAGAGGTGTTTTCGACGGGTACTAGCCGAATTTTTGGATTGTTTCGGTCAGTACCAGCTGAACTTTTGTAATTTAGATAAAATAAAAATTAAAATATTTTTGCCTAACATTCAGGTACATAAAAATGTTTAGACCTGAGAATAGTGGTAAAAGATATTTATTTAAAAACATGTCATTTATTTTTGGATAAAAAATGTGCGATGTTTATCATAAGATATTTATTTTAAATTTATATGTTTAACAACTATATATATTTTTCATTAATTCACTTAAAATATTAAAATATATTCAAACATAAGTAGAGTACCATTGCAGATAATCATCGACAGTATCTTGTGGTACTCGACATTTTCGGAGTCTTCTAAAAGGAGAATGATTGGGCAAACATGATCTACCCCACCATAGACTTCTTATCTCCTCTCGGCACCCCTAGTCTAAGTGGACTGCTTGGTATTGTTTGTAAAAAGCCAAACTATTTCAAGACCCGATTAGGAAGATGTGGCTCCACAACATTTCTGACAACTATAGGTCCTTGGTATAGAGAGGCTCTGGGAAAAGGATATTGAGTACGAATACCTTCATACGACATCCAAATCACCTACAAATAAAAACATAAAAAAAATATGTTTTCATTTAAGAAAACAAAAATACATGACAAAAATGCTACATAAATATACTTACCTCTATGTCCTTTTTTATGTCAATATGTTGCCTCTTAACTTACACGGAGACAATTGTCGCTGGTTGAGCCCTCACTGGTAGCCACTTCAATGTGAGCGGAAAATTGGGTGGATAAGAGCTGTTAAAAACGTTCCTAAATGCAGGAAACCTCTCATAAACCTATGCCTCCAATAAAGTTAAGTAGCCGGAAATCTGATGGCAATTACACATCGATCCTTTTCCTAGTTGCCGGTATAGATAAGCTAACGCTCCGACTCCCCAAGCATAATCACCAATTGCCCCCTCGTCTCTAAATAAATCTAAATAGCTCGCACTAACACTCGTCCCATTCTTATCTGAAAAAATTGTGCACCCCAATAAATATAAGAGATGTGCCTTCGCAGCACACACAACTTTTTGGGGGTCTGAAGAGTACACATTAGGTGAGAACTTTGTTCTCAGCCATTCAAGATTCACCAGTGCTCCTTTGGGAGGTATTCCATCTTTTGCCATTTTTTTGCCACTCTCAAAATCTCAACGACTTTATCAATTGGTGACTGGCTAGAATAAGCGGGACCCTCAAACAAAGGTTGACCTATAATCGGAAGCCCCGTAAGATAAGACACATCCTTTAGAGTGATGGTCATCTCCCCAAATGGCATATGAAAACTATTAGTTTTCGGGTGCCATCTCTCCACAAAAGCATTAACCAACGTCTTATGCACATTGTCATATGCTCCACTCAGTAATCATAAAATACCGAAATTACCTAGAATATTTTGAATCGGCCCAGAAAAATTCTCAAAATCCAACTTCCCTATATGATTAATACATTCAATGCATGATCATCTTTATCCTCCCATATGTATTTTGCCACGTGTGTTTCATAAGAAATGAGTAAATATTTGTACCTCGGGCCACCGAAAATGAGATATCACCCCCACCTCCCTCGATGTCATCCTCATTTGCATCCTCATCTTCTGTGTCACTGTCATTTTGAGCTTCAGGAACATTCATCTGAGGTGAGGTTTCCATATTATCTTTATCTTCATTATACACTGAATTTCTGCCTTCATAATCTTCATGGTACACTGAATGCATGACTTCATGCTGATATTCTTCTTCATTATAGACTGAAAGTCTAGGATCAATATATGCATCCCCAACTCACTCAGCATCAATGTTTTGTGTAGATGCTTGCCCTTGATTACGTAAGACTTCGTGTTGAACATATTCTTGTAAACATCTGTTTAACTGCAAATAAAATATCAAAAATCAAACTCAATACCATTTCATATCATATCATTACTTAAATGACATGGCAAATAATATTTTAGATCATATTCTAAAGATCAAACTCAATACAATTTCATATCATATCATATCAAACACAAAAACTTTACATCACATTTTCACCATTTTAATATCATAAAATGATATATACAAGCTCAAAACATCAATAGTAACATGAAATCCATGAAATCGATCACATCTAAGCATTAATTGGTGACTCATATCATATTGTAAAATTTCAGCCATAAGTGGTTGAAAATAGTCAAAAAATTCGATCGGGTGGCTGAAAATTGTCAAGAAATCATCCGGGTGTGGCTGAAAATACTCAAGAAATTGACCGGGTGTGTCTGAAAATTGTCAAGAAATTCAGCCGGGTGTGGCTGAAAATACTCAAGAAGTTCGGCCAAGTGTGGCTGACTTTTTGAGTAAATTCGGCCACTACTGGCCGACCAAATCTCCAATTTCGACCACCCATGGCCGAACCACCACAAACCCATATTTTAAACAAATTAAACCCAAGAATTCTTAAATTGAAACTATAACAACAAATATTCAAACGAATTAAACACTAGTAATTAATTTTCAAACATAAATACAAGATTTAAACCAAAATTACCTTGTTTTCCAATGTTGACATCTTGATTGAAGTTGAAATTGAAAGTCTTTCTCTCTCTCTCTCTCTCTCTCTCTCTCTCTCTCTCTCTAGAATTCAATTCAGTAAATGTTGGTGGGTGTGGGTGAGTGAGAGAGTTAATGTTTGGTTAATGGTTGTGAGGGGTGGGTGGGTGAGAGATAAGGGATAAATGGGTTAAGGGGTAAAAAGGGAAAGGGAGAGATTTGTTTTATTTTTTGGGGGGTGGATTGATACGGGTTTACTCAACAATTTAGTAATTTATATTCAGAACCCTAAGTGTTTATTTTAATGATTTTTCTATTTTATCCTTAAAAAGTATGTCACATGCTCATTTAACATGAAAAAAATGGATGTCGTTAGAGGTAGGTACCATGGATGCAGCAAAAAAAAAAAATAGTTGAATTACCTTAAAAACAACAAAAATTAGTGTGGGTATGAAAACCAAAGTTGTCGTATTGTATAGCTTATGTAATTTTTTTTGCATTTTTGTCAAATTGTTATTATCATACATTTAGGATTTAGGTTTATTGTTCCTATAAATCAATAGCCTAGAATATTTTGTCCTAATAGATAATCAAATTAGTCGTTGTTAATTTGTGTTAGATAGAGAGAATCTGTGAGACTTAGAGAGAGCCAAGAACATTGAGGGCTTGTGAGGTGCACTTAGGGACATTCCATTGATGATTCAAGATATGTGAGGATGTATGTGAGGGCGTGTTTATGATGTGAGGCCATGTTTATTGTTATAAACATGAGCGATATTGTAACACCACATATCGTTCGTGATATTAGTTGATATAATGGCTTAATACTTCCCCAGATGTATCGTCATTGCAATGAAATGGGTGAACAAATCGTGTGTTTTCTAGTTGATTAATTTATATTATCCGTGTATGTTGTGTCTCACCATTATCGAGTTATATGGACAATAACTGCATTGATAGACCACAATTTCACAACACTTATTTCTTTTAGGCCCCGTTTGTTTTCAGGAAAATGGGAGGAAAACGTTTTCCGGAAAACGTTTTCCCCATTTTCCGGTGTTTGGTAATTTTCCGAAAAACGTTTTCCCCATTTTCCCCGAAACATGTTTGTTTTTCGGAAAACGTTTTCCCCATTTTCCGGTGTTTGGTAGTTTTCCGGAAAATGGAGAAAATGGTTTTCGAAAAACATTTTCCGCCGTTTCTAAGGAAAACGTTTTCCGGATTTTTCCTAAGGAAGTTGTTTTCCGGAAAATGGTGTAAAAAAAGTGGATGGATAATATTTTAATAATAATAATAATAATAATAATAATAATAATAATAATAATAATAATAATAATAATAATAATAATAATAATAATAATAATAATAAAAATATTAATAATAATAATAATAATAATAATGATGCTGCAGGAATTGTGCTTATCAATAATCCTCCACGTGGCAAGATTAATCACCTGGCTTCTTGACCTGAAATCAGAACCCACGACTAGCTGGATGTGTCTCCAGCGAAGACGCTCGGGCGTGAGAGTAAGATAACAGTTGTATATAGCTCAAGATGTATTGAATAATGAATTCCAATAACAAAATGGCAGTTACCTTTCACCGTTGGTAGTGATGAAGTATTTATAGGCGTTGGTGGTGTGAATGTGTGCCCCAAATTTTGTTTATTGGAATTCACGCGAGTTTGAAGACATCCGAGTTATTTGAAAAACGGAGTCGCCACGCCATTTTGATTACCTCAAAACTTTGAAAAAAAGGTTTTATGGGTTCGGAGGTTAAGTTACCCCTTGGGAAGAACGTTTGGCGTTCACCCAAAGTGCCTTGCCGGAGCAAGTCTCCCAAGATTTCAGTAATCGTGCTTGCTTGCGTGCTTTCTTGTGTGCATGTGTTTGAGAGTAAAAGGGGGAAATGTCCCAAGTTATCTTCCGGACGTACAAACCATTTGTTGGTTGTCGCTCGGGATTCCTTGGAATTTATGTATTTGGGATTATGATCCCGTCCTCATCTTGTGACTTGTGATCATCGCATTTTAACCTCGGGACCCTCGGGACTTGCGTGATCGAGAGAATGACTCTCCTTTGGTCAAAGATGAGGTTCTTTAGGAAGGAATGTCCTTAGCCCATCAATCCTACGCTTTAAGACGGTCGAGCTCGTATAGAGGCTTCATACTCTTTCTTAAGCGATAATCGGAGATATAGGGTTCAAGGTGTCCCTTTCTAAAGAGATATGGAACCTTTAATGGAAGGAACGATGCAAAGATGAGAACTTTTACACCGGTCCGTTCCAAGGTTGCTAATGGGGACATGGGGGAATGCATGTAAAAATGATACTTTAGTGAAAAGATGGCATTTTTGGAGTGTAAAGAATGTCTTTTGGTTGCAAGGGATGCCTTTTTGTGCAAAGAAAAGATTTTTATGTAAAGAATGTATTTTTATGTTGGAAAATAGCATTTAATGCACAAATGATGCATGAAAATGGCAAAGAATGATTTTTTAATGCAAAGTATGCATTTTGAGTATGAAAATGAGTTTTTAAATGCAAAAGATGCATCTTTAATGTGAAAAGGGGTTTTTTGAGTGCAAAGGATACACCATTAAAGCAAAGATGTCATTTTGGTGAAAAAGATATCCTTTTAATGCAAATGATGCCGCTCTACGTATGCAAATGTTTCGGTTTAAATGCGAGATTGGTGCATTAGAAAAGGAAAACATCAGATTGCAAAATTTGAAAAGATAAGGAGTCTACCAACCGGCTATGTATGTCGCGCGACATAGCCGCCTATGTCGCGTGACATAATAAGCCATTTTGCGAAGCCTAAACAACCGAGATTTGCAGAGGTAACAAGGCACCAAAATGGTCAAGTTACTTCACAAACAAATCTCGAGAGCATGTTTATTGATAATGAACACTTCAAGAGGGTGTGGATATGAGGGATCCACACTCATCTTGAGTGTTCATGCAAAACCAAGTCAAAACAGAGATTTTATATGAAATGTAATGAAATAAAATGTGGATCTGGGTAATATGAAGCTAAAGCATGCAACTTTAATCAGAATACTACATTATCAATGCATGTAACACATAGATTTCATATTCAAAGGAAAATAGAGAGTGGAAAAGGGGTAGAAACTCGTTACCCTTGAAGATCCACAACTCCTATATCAAGTTAGATATAGGAGCCTTCTAGCGTCCTCCTCCGGAGACTGAGTTCAGGCCTTGGATCCTTGAGAACCTCGAGTTCTTGATGTATAGGAAGTGTGTGTGTGTGTGGGAAGTGTGTGTGTGATTAGTTTGGTAGGATTGAGGTGATTTGGGGGGTATGTGAGGAGAGAGGAGGCTTCTGGAGCGTATTCCCTATAGAGGGGGACTGAGGGGTGGAGGAGGTGTGTTTAAAATGAGAGGTGAAGGCCTCTATTTATAGGCTGCCTGCATGGGCTTGTTATGTCGCACGACATGATAAGCCATAACCGTTTTCCTTCTAGAAACATGCAAGGTGGCATGGTTCTAGAACTCTCTCTGGCTGGTTATGTCGCACGACATAAGTAGCCACATGCAGTTCCTTCTAGAAACATGCAAGGTGGCAGGTTTCTAGAAGGTTTCTCTGGCTGGTTATGTCGCACGACATAAGTAGCCAGATCTGGCTTCTTCTAGAAACGTGCAAGGTGGCAGCCTTCTAGAAGGGTTTTGGGATTAAGAAAAATGTGTTTCTTAATCACCAAGCATTCCCTTCAGCCCTTAAAAGGCTTGGAACAGTTCCGGAATTGTTCCGGAACTTTAGGAAAATCCGGGGAATTACCGGAAAAATTACCGAAATTGCCGGGAAAATTAACCGGAAGGCATGAGCCAGATTTGGGTACTTACAGGTGGTTGTATTTTTGGGGAGGCGACATGTGCTCCGAGATTGTAGCGGCGGTTACTGGTCATGGGAACGTGTCTATAACGGCCCCTAATTTGTAGGGATGTGGTTATGAGAATTGTTCAACCAAATACGCCGGCAAGTGTCAGGTCGTCACTTGTTGTTTAGGTCGAGGTCGCCATTTGAGGAATGGTCGACCTGACTGACGGGTAGAGCATGGATCGTACCCATATTAGAGCTTGGATAGTGAGGTCGGACTAAGTTAGGTCGGGACCTGTTAGGTCGGACCATGGACTTAGTCGACTGATACTTGAGATGGGCTTTGGGCCTTGCTCTGATTGGGCCAGGCTCATTGAGAATGTGGGAGTCAAGGCTGTTTGTGATTGGGCTTTACCTGCTTGGCCCAACTCGACACTTTTGGTATGTTCAGTGGCCCCCAACTTTCGAGTTGACTTCGTCGACTTGGAAGTTAAGAAGATCTTTGATGGGAATTACTTTACTCGCAGGTCGCCGCTAGTTTTTGAAGTAGGCCGACAATGATGACGTGGCACCATCCTGGACGTTGGCGATGAACGGTCAGATCGGAACGAGCGCCGTTTTCCTGTCATCATTGCTATTCTGACGCTTGGGAGTCCTTCTCGAAAACCGCTTCGGATTTTAATTTTGGAAAATCAATTTTGAATTTCTTTTTCCTTTCCAAATTTAGGAAAATATAAATACTCAGAATTCCCCTCAGATTCGAATTCTTATCGTCTTCAAACTCTGAGAATCTCCGGCAAAAATAGCGAAGAAGCAGTTGAGTTAAATTGGGCCTCCGTCTTCTGCAACAGCTTCCTATTCCGACATTTACGAAGGTATTTCTCTCCTATTCTTCCTTTAGGGCTTTAATTTATGTTCTATCTTTACTTCCGCCATGGCTAGGACCTTTAGTAGCGAACCAGGGGCATGGTATGGCTACTGCACTGTTAACCGTAGGGTGTATAAGAACGTGAACGGTGAGTGGAGAGAGATGTCTTTGAATGAATGTGCTTCCGTCTTGACCAGGTGGGAATTGAATTTTAGTGAGATAGGTTTACCCATTGTAGGGGATGTTGAAAACCTAGTAGTCGATGATTCAAATGTCGTCCCTTTCCATCTATTCCATGAACTGCTCGACCATATCACCTTGTTTTATGTTAGGGATGTCCACAAACCCTCTTTCCTTAGGAATAGAATAGGCTTTCCAGGGGAGTCTAGGTCGCCCTTAAGTAGGTCGACTGAAATTGTTCATAGGCCTGACTCCCCTGTTTCTCCTTCTTCTTGTACAGATATGGCGACTCAGGAAGGAAACGCTGCCTCAACTTCTTCAGGTCCCAGAATTGTGGACGCGTTTGGGTCCAATGTGGTGCCAGGCAAGAATGAGAGGGGCTATGTGCCTCAAAGACCTACCCGTGGGAGGAAAAATATGGAATCCCGTTATGCTGTGATCTACAACTTCTGTGGGGTAGATAGGACAGACTTTAGGGTGACCATCCTTAGTCAGAAAGAATTTATGGCCAAATACCGTGCTACCTTCACTAGGGAAGCCACTAAGGTTGCTTTCTTTTATGGGCAGTTCGAGGCTGGGTTGAGGTTGCCATTGGATCCCTTTATCAATGAGTTTCTTGAGTGTATGGATGCCCTCCCTCTTCAGCTTGGGGCCAACACCTGTAGAGTACTGGTATGTTTTGCAATGGTGTGTAGGTTTTTGGGCCATGAGCCTTGTATGAAGGTTTTTAAAGATTTTTTTGGTGCCAAGCTCGATAAGCATGATTGGGGAATTAGTACTCCCTCCAAACCCAACTCTCCAAAGCTGTTTGCCAACCTTCCCAATAAGCACAATTGCTGGAACTCGCATGTAGTTTTGGTTGAGAGCAGGCTGGGATGGGAATTTCCCTTGCCCAATGATGAATCTGATGTTATCAGTGAGGACAATTACTGGGAGCCTCCTTGGTGCCAAACTTTGTACAAAAAGCTGTGTGCGTTGGTCAAGGATGGACCCATCAGCTGGGAGTCATTAGGGACAACCAAATACAACTATATCCAAGCTGGGATGATGCCTGGAGATGGAGTAGTGGAGCCCCTTGTTCCTGTGTTGAGAGGCCAGATGTACCCTGATTGGGTTACTCACTCTTTGGGTAGATTAGAGGAGAATTGCCAATTTTGCCAGAAGAAAACTAACTATTGCAAGGATAATGGAGAACACATTGGTGGTAAGGGTTTACTCGCTTTCATTCATTAGCTCGTCCACTGTTAACTTGCATAAGTAGCTCTTTATTGGCACATAGAAATATTTTGAGCCGCATACACAACTCTTAGCTCGTCTATTGCCTACCCGTATGTGGAACTAGTTAGCTCGTACATAGAACTATTTCGAATTGCAACTCTGTACTCATCAAATTGCTTGCTCGTATGTAGAATTAATTAATTCGTACATAGAACTGCTTCGAATTGTATCGATTAGCTTGCCAATTGTTTGCTCGTATGTAGAACCATTTAGCTCGTACATAGAACTGTATTGAATTGCCGGGCTAACACTTGATTACTTTGATGTCGTGCAGTTTTGACTCCCGAACAAGAAGCTGCCATGGTTCGAATAGTGGGAGTGTCTGATAAGAAGAAAGCTAAGAAAGCCCATGGGGCGGCCAATGCTAAAGCAAGTCGGGAGAGAGAAGCCGCTGTGAGGAACAATTTGTTACCCAAGGACGTTGATGGGATGATCCCCATGGAGGAGGTTGAGCTGGAAGATCCCCTGTTGAGTGGGACCCCTTCTGCAAATGTCAATGAGGGAGGCGATGAGTCCAACAGGTCAGTTAGACCTAGCTTGAGCTCCGATCCCATTTCTGATGCTAACGCGGCCACCTCGGGTGCTGGGACAAATGGTGCTAGTCCTCTGAACGTCGTCAATATTGAAGATGATGTGATGGAAGTTGACTCTGACGAGCAGCCTTTGAGTAAGAAGAAAAGATCGCGAACTGAGAAAGGGAAGTCAGTCTCTTCGAGCCAACTACCTCTACCTCCTCCAGCTTCTTCTCGTCCCAACCAAGAGTCTGTTGAGGATCTGATGCAGATTGAGTGATGTTCCTCCACTAGCCGGGGTTAAGCACTTGAGCCGCCGTTACCCGTATATGAGCTTGGGCCGTGTGGTTGTGAGAAGGGCCATTGATGTGGATCTGTTGGCTCACTTTGCTGATAAAGGAATAACACCCGGAGAGTTTTCTGCTCGTTCTGGGATGATTCAATGCGAGGTAATTTTTTACTTTCCCTTTCTGTCTAGTCGCTTATTCCTTTAATCAAACAACTTTGACTTTCGAGCTAACAGTTATCTGATTTCCTTTAAATGTAGAACCTCACCATGGTCGAGCAAGTTAAAAGCTCTTGGAGAGCCTCTATTGAGAGGGAGAGACAAGCTCTTCAAGATTATGCCAAGAAGGCGCAGGAGTTGGCCGATATGAAGGAAAAATACAATGATCTCGACAATTCCTTTGAAGCTGCGGATATGGTGAAGAAGAAGGCTCTATCAGATCTCGAAGCTGCAGAGTCCAAGCTCAAGGAGGTGGAGGCGGAGAAGGATGCTGAGAAGAAAGAGCTTGAGAAGGCCAAGACGGAGCTGGCAACAGTTTCCAAACTTCTGAAGGAGAAGGACACCTTCTTGGTCGAGCTGAATGAGGATCATCGGCGAGCACGGGTGAAGTGGCAAGAAGACCTTCAGGCTGCCGTTGCTGTTGCTGCTAAGGATGCTACTGAAGCTGCAGTTGATAAATTTAAGGAGGGAGATGAGTACTACAATGCCATCGTGGCCAAGGCGCAGGACTTTCTGGAGGTCGGCAAGAGACACATGGCGCGTCGAGCACTGGTGGATTCATCAGCCACAGTTACCATCGAGCAATTAGCTCGTTGGTTCTCTGAATCCCAGTACGACATGGCAGCTCGTGGTGGTCACTCACTCGTTCCCTACCTTGAAAATGATTTGGCTTTCATTGCTCAGGAAGATGAAGATGATGGATGCGAGAAATGGGAAGCTCCCCCAACTGCCGAGAGGAATTTTGATGTGGTTCTGCAAGAGCTTGAGGACGCTGCCACTATGGAAGAGGAACCTGATCAGCAGGTTTACTCAGAGTCGGGTAAACCCATAGGCCCCCAGCAACAAGAAGATGGGGAGGGTCGAGCTGCTACTGACGACCAAACTGATGCCGGCCAAGACTCTTGAATTATTCAGTTGAATTGTAATGAACAAGTTCCAAACAGTATTTTTGCTTTTTGCTTCAACGTTATCTGAATGCCTTGGCCCTGTTTTTGGGAGGCATAGAAACATGTAATTATATTTTTGCAAGTCTCAGCTCACCTTTGGGAGACTTATAATCATAGCCGACTTTGACCTCTGAATGTTGTATGTTTTCCATTTCAGCGTGTGTGTCGAGCTAGATGTAGTAGTACAAATGGATCAACTTAGACCTAGGGTCGACTTAATCTTTGATGATTTAGTCGACCTCAGAGTTGTATAACTTTTTTGTGAACGAGATTGACTATGAGTCGAACCTGTTTAAACCATCAAAGCTGACTAAGAGTCGAGCAAATTAAAAGAACGAAGCTGATTAAGAATTGAGCTCATAAAACAAAGTCGACGTTGAGTCGGACCTGTTAAAAGAATAAAGCTGATTAAGAATCGAGCTCATAAAACGAAGTCGACGTTGAGTCGGACTTGTTAAAAGAACTAAGCTGATTAAGAATCGAGCTCATAAAACGAAGTCGACGTTGAGTCGGACTTGTTAAAAGAACAAAGCTGATTAAGAATCGAGCTCGCCCAAACTAAGCTGACTAAGAGTCGAGCTAGTTAAAATTGGTGTTGCACAACATTTTGTCGAATAAAACAGAATTTTTATTGAAGTACGAACACGCTTACGTCAATCTGAAAACTGGAACTTAAGATAAGCTAGAACTTGGAAGTCGAACTAGAAGTAGTATTTGATGAGGTGAGTGGCGTGCCAAGGATGCTTCAACTCCTCTCCCCCAGGATGAGCTATCATGTAGGTTCCTTCTTTGACGACTCGAGTGACTATGTAGGGACCTTCCCAGTTGGGAGATAGTTTATTCTGCTGAGTTCTCCTTCCCGTTGCTTCGATCTTTCTCAACACATGATCTCCTACTTGAAATGATCTTGCCTTGACCCTCTTGTCGTGGTAACTTTTAGTTCACTGCTTGTAGTTGACCATTCGAAGGTAGGCTGTATCTCGCTTCTCGTCGATCAGATCCAGGTCGATCAATCTGTTGATATCATTCTGTTCTTGATTGAAGAAAGTCACTCTAGCAGTAGGAAATCTGAGCTCGGCAGGTGCCATGGCTTCTGATCCATATGTGAGAGCAAAAGGGGTTTCCCCCGTAACCATTGTCGGACACTATAGCTAGAGGAAAACCAAACCGACACCAAATGAAGTCATGAATGAAGTTGATGGCATTCTCCTCTGTGATACGAGCTAATGGCTTGGCTTCAACCCACTTGGTGAAATAATCGATAGCGACGATCACATACTTGCAATTTCCCCGGGCGGAAGGGAAGGGTCCAATCAAGTCGACACCCCACATATCGAATGGCCAAGTAGAGATCACGGGAGTCTGCTCGGTTGTAGGCATATGAGGAAGGTTGGCAAACCTTTGGCATTGATCACATTGCTGAACAAAGTTGTGAGTGTCAGCTCTCATGTGTGGCCAGTAATACCCCAAAGTGATTAACTTGTCGGCTAGAGTCCTGGCCCCCGGGTGTCCACCACAAATTCCACTGTGTACCTCATGTATCAATAGGGCGACCTCTTGAGGGTGGATGCACTTTAGCAATGGTCGAGTGTAGGATCTTCTGAACAGGTCGCCTCCTTGAATGACGTATCTTGGAGCTTTCTTTTTGATAGCTCGAGCCTTATTCTCGTCATCAGGCAGCTCGCCGCTTTCTAGGTACGCCTTCATTTCTTCGATCCAGCACTTCTCATAAATCCAATTTCTCGAGGGATCATCTACACATTGAATTTTTACCCTCTCAAAAGCTGGATTTTCGAGGAAAGAGATGGGCTCACCATGTGGTTCATCTGAAGTGGCTAATTTCGAGAGGAGGTCGGCTAGCTCGTTGTCTTCCCTTCCAATCCTCTGAATCTCCCAAAATTCCAAATCTTTTATTAGCTCCTTCACCAGGTCGCAGTATTTAATCAGCGTGGAACTAAGCACCTCGTACTCGCCTCCCGACCTCGGTTGACTATCGCTGGGAATCACAATAAGCAATGATTTTAGTTGCTCCAAAACACTTGGCGTATTCTATAGCCGCTATCAAGGCTTCATATTCACTCGGTTGTTGGAAGCATCAAACTTGAACCTTAGTGATTCCTCGTACACCTGCCTGCACTGCTCGATCAAGACAATCCCAGCTCCACTAACACTTTTGGTTGCCGATCCATCCGAGTAAACCTTCCAAAGAATCGTCGGCAGAGTAATGGCGGGCCGGAACTCGTGTTCTTTTCCTTTAGCCTTCTCCTCGGGACTCGCCGCTCATCGTCTTCCTTGGTGAACGTAAGCTCGACTCAAGAAGTCTCGCTAGAGCTTGAGCCTTCTGCCTTTCGAGGTCGATATTCAATGTCAAATTCAAGAAGGGCAATTGACCAATTGAGCAATCGACCCGAACTCTCCTGGCTTGTGCAATATCTTTCTCAAGGGCGCATTGGTCAGTACCACAATAGGGTGAGCCAAGAAATAAGCTCGTAGCTTCCTTGAAGCTACGACTAGAGCATAGGCGACCTTTTCTGCATTGTAGTACCTGCTCTCCACATCTGATAAGGCTTTACTGATGTAGTATACTGGCTTTTGAAGCCCTTCCTCTTCTTTGATCAAGACTGCTGCAACCGACTTGTCTCCTACAGACATATACATAAATAAGGTTTCACCAAAGTGGTCGGGCTACTCAGAGAGGTGGAGTAGCGAGGTAATCCTTCACTGTTGGAACGACGAATGACATTCGGTCGTCCATTCAAAATTTTTCGTCCCCTCAACGCCTTGAAGAAGGGGAGAGACCTCTCTGCTGACTTAGATATGAAGCGACCAAGAGCTGCTACTCTCCCGTTAAGTCGTTGCATTTCTTTGATACTGGTGGGAGCCTTCATGTCGACTAAGGCCTTTATCTTCTCCGGATTAGCCTCTATGCCTCGTTGAGATACCATAAATCCCAGGAACTTGCCAGCTGCAACTCCAAAGACACACTTGCTGGGATTGAGCTTCATATCGTTTGCTCGCAAATTGGCGAATGTTTCTTTTAGGTCGACTACGTGACGTCCGGCCTTAGTTTGATGACCATATCGTCGACGTAAGCCTCCATATTTCGGCCAATTTGAGAAGCAAAGACTTTGTTCACCATTCTCTGATAGGTTGCACCCGCATTCTTCAAACCAAATGGCATCATGTTGTAGCAGTAGATGCCTCCAGCCGCTTGAAATGCCGTCTTGACTATGTCGTCCTCATGCATCTTAATCTGGTGGTACCCTGAGTAAGCGTCGAGGAAGCTGAGGGTTGAGTGACCAACAATGGAATCGACTAGCTTGTCGATTCTAGGAAGAGGATAGCTGTCCTTAGGGCAAGCAAGGTTGAGAGTGGTGAAGTCGACACACATCCGCCATTTGCCATTTGATTTCTTCACCATGACCACGTTGGCCAACCACGTTGTATGAGTGGCCTCCTTGATTATCCCTGCACTCAAAAGTTTTTGTACCTCAGTTTTTATAGCCTCTTCCTTGTCGCGAGCAAAACTTCTCAACTTTTGGGGTCTAGGCTTTATGGTCGGGTTAACTTCAAGTCTGTGAACGGCGACCTCTTCCTTGATTCCCCTCATGTCCTCTACTCTCCATGCAAAGACATCATTGCTCCCCTTGAGCAGTTCGATGATTTCTAGCCTTTCCTCAGCTGTCAACTGTTTCCCAATTTGAATTTTTTGGTCGGGGTAAGAAGGGTTGGTGATTATTGACTCTAGCTCGTCCACAGCCTCTAGCTCTGGTCCATCCCTGAATTGCAGAGTCTCAATGATTATCTCTCTGACCCTTTGTCTCTCCTCGGCCCCCAAATGTGGAGCTTCCTCAGCTATCATGTCATCCAACTTGTCTGCAACCTCGCTGGTGGTGGTGGTGGCCCCCGAGTTATTGTTGATCTGGAGGCATAGGTTGCCTATGAGGACTTGGTCGACCATAACTACATCTGGATTAACCTCTGTGGTTTCAGAGTGACGTGTCGACTCAATCATGACCTCGTCATTTGAGCGATAGGTCGACTCCTCCACATTGGTGATTGTTGACAGTCGAGTAGTTTTGGTGACTGATTGGGACAGCTTTAAATAACCATCAGCCGTCTCGATCTCTAGCTCTCTCTTCTTTCTTTCCCGAAGAACATGGTCCAGGTAGGCTCGAGCTGTGCCTTGTACGCAGCCTACTCCAGCAGGTGTGGGGAACTTGACTCGCTGATGAGGGATCGATGCCACCATTCCAAGAGCGACCTGTCCAGGAATACCAAGTATGGCGGCATAGTCACTGTTTACATCAATCACAATAAATTGTACCTTCGACACGATCCTTTGGGGGTGTTGGCCTAGGTCGACGTCGAGCTCTATCTGGCCCTTAGCATCAACTCGATGGTTGGTGAAGCCCTCCAACCTGCCATCATATCTTTCCAACTGCTCGTCATTAAGACCCATCTCTTTGAAAGTCTTATAGAACAAAATGTCCTTGCAGGCCCCCGTGTCGACTAAGAGTCTGCTCGTCGTACATCCGTCTATGAGACCTGGGATGACGAGAACTTGCTCCCTAGCCGCCATATTAGTTGCCAATTCATGGGGGTAGAAGCTGATCGCTTCATCTCTGACATCTCTCCTTGGAGGCACATGTGGGGCTTTGTTGAGCTGAAAGATCTTGTGTTTGATGGCTGTGTTGCTTGCTTGCTCTGTAATGACCCCCAGGTTCAATCTAGGTTGCCTAGGTCCCTGTTGTCCACCTGCTGGCTGCTCGCCTCCACCGGTTTGATTTCTTTTCACATAAGCATCTAGTCTCCCCTGGTCGACCATCCTTTGAATGATACGCTTCAAACCCAAGCAGTCCTCTGTGAGATAACCCGTGTCCTTGTGGTAATCGCAGTACTTGCTATTGTCCCTTCTGAACTTGTTGCCTGGGTTCATTGGGGCAGGTGCAGCCAACTTGACGACATTCATGATTTCTGTTCGACTCACCGTAAGGGGAGTGAAAGCCTCAGGTACCTTCTCTGTAGCCCTTGTCCTGTTCTTGCCGTTTTTATTGTTTCCTCCATTCTTGTTGGAGTCCTTCTAATCATCGGCGACCTCGCCTGGGGCTCTTACCATTCTTCTTCTCTTTCCTTTCCTCGCCTAGAGCGACATTATACACCTTTTCGAACAACTCCCGTCGAGTTGTGACCGTACGAACCGTGAGTTCATAATCCATGTCCGCGAGGAAATACCGTTTCGGAAGCAATTGATGACTTCCCTATCGGTGAGGTCTTCCTCTATCTTATCAACCATCTCCTTGAACTTGGTGAAGTAGCTCATCGAGCTTTCATTTTTGCCTCGCACCAAGTTATTTAGGTCGGTGACAGCCATCTTTCGAGCTCCCGCAATGAGAAGCGATCCAAGAATTTAGTCCTCAAACACATCCATGTGGAGATGCTACTAGCCGGCGGTGCCATTGAACCACGTCAACGCCGCTTCCCGTGAGGGTGCTTATGAGGGCTTTGCACATATTGTCATTCTCATTTGCTACAAAACACATGGTGGCTTCCAGATGCTGTATGTGGCTCTTTGCATTAGTTGACCCTGAGTACTTCTCTAGAAGGGGCAACCTGAAACTAGGAGGAGGTCGACTATCTCTCATCTCCTTGGATAGAGGTCGAAGAGCAAAGTCAATTCGTTCGAACTTTCCAAAGATCCTTTTCTTCTCCTCCTCCTCCCATTGTTCAAACTTTCTCTTCCATTGGAGCCACTCCCTAGCGTCGGGTCTATCTTCTCCAGCAAGGGGGACAACATTTGACCTCTGACCTTCGCTCCTGGGTGGAGTCACCTGCCTGCTTCTCCTATCTCTGTGGGAAGGAGCCCTTTCCGATCTAACTGGAGATCTTTGCCTATCATTCCTTTGGGGCGACCTGCGCCTCTCATTCCCGGATGGCGACCTGCGCCTGTTATCTCCAAGTGGCGACCTACGCCCTTCCCCTCCTATAGGCGACCTGTGCCCATTCCTGTCTCTATGAGACCCTGATCTTTGTGTCCTGGCAGGGGAACCACGTCGGCTTCGATTGGCTGTTAAGCGCGTCCTCAAATCAGATTGAGCTTCCTGCTCCCTATTTCTGGTGAGGCTAGCCCTTAGGTCGTTACTTGGCACATGAACGATAGTGGGAGCTCGTTGGACTATCCTGTTTTCGCCATTCTGTCCCACACCCTCATTTGGCCTAGCACTCCTGGCCTGTTGCCTATCAGAGACCTGATTGGGAGCCACTCTTTCTGAGCGCACGTCGGCCTGCTCTGCCTCCTCCATAGCTATCAAATCAGCCAGAATCTGGGCTCGCTCCAACATCATTTCTTTCTTGCTCATGGGATTAGTTGAGGGACCTGCCCTGTTTCCAATGTTCACCTGTCCAGTTGGACGCTTAGAAGGGGGTGGAGCTCCTTGTCCATCCATATGCCTTTTCCCTCTCCTTGTGTCAGGCAATCCTCTGCCATCAACGACACTGGTAGAGCGCGTTGCTCTACCGTGAGGGCGATTTGGTGGGGGAGGAGGCAAATCCATGTTTTCAGCATTGACGTTGAGATTTCCAGCGTTTGTATTGGTGTTGTTGTTCACTTCATTGAATTCTTCAGAAGCATCTTCAACATGCCCGTCTGGGGTTACCATGGTTGTAGGTTGAGAAGAGTTTCGAGGTCAAGCTTAAGCACGATTCCCGGCAATGGAACCAAACTGATGCTGCAGGAATTGTGCTTATCAATAATCCTCCACGTGGCAAGATTAATCACCTGGCTTCTTGACCTGAAATCAGAACCCACGACTAGCCGGATGTGTCTCCGGCGAAGACGCTCGGGCGTGAGAGTAAGATAACAGTTGTATATAGCTCAAGATGTATTGAATAATGAATTCCAATAACAAAATGGCAGTTACCTTTCACCGTTGGTAGTGATGAAGTATTTATAGGCGTTGGTGGTTGTATTTTTGGGGAGGCGACATGTGCTCCGAGATTGTAGCGGCGGTTACTGGTCATGGGAACGTGTCTATAACGGCCCCTAATTTGTAGGGATGTGGTTATGAGAATTGTTCAACCAAATACGCCGGCAAGTGTCAGGTCGTCACTTGTTGTTTAGGTCGAGGTCGCCATTTGAGGAATGGTCGACCTGACTGACGGGTAGAGCATGGATCGTACCCATATTAGAGCTTGGATAGTGAGGTCGGACTAAGTTAGGTCGGGACCTGTGATGATGTGTCGCCATTTCGCGGGAAAAAATTCGATTTTTCGCGTTTCTTTGAAAAAAACCAAATAAAACCCGGGAAAAAGAACGGAGTCGCCACGCCATTTTTGTTTTAAGGGCCAAAACTTTGAAAAAAGCCCGAGATCAGAAATTTGGGTTCGGAGGTCATGTTACACGCCGGGAAGGACGTTAGTGTGCACCCGGAATGCCTCGTAAAACGAGTCTTCCAAGCTGAAAATCATTTGTGTGTGTGTGTGTGTGTATTTTGGCCAAAATAATTTGAAACTCAGAAAAGTAAAAATTGGTATATCTTTTTAAGACTTTAAACTGATCCCATGATTTTTTGGAAGATTTTTGGATTGAGATTTGGTACTCAAAAGACCTTTTGAAGTTGAGAGCCACTTCTGCCAGAATGAAAAAGGCAGTGGACCTTTGATTTTGAAATGGATTCAAGGGTCTTAAAACTTCATAATCTGGATAAACTCAGAGAATGAAAGTTGTTCCAGACACCTTAAATAAGATTTGTGCGAAGGAATTTTCCATTTTGGAGAAGATTTGAGGGGTCAAAACCTTCTGGAAACCTCAGATATGAGATCTGGATTCCCAGAAGCTGATGAACTAGCCTCTGAAAGAAAATTTGAAAAGAGGAGTTTTACTCACCCAAAAAATAAAGTAAAAATATGTATGGAAAGATCTGGATGTTGGCTACAAAAAGTGTTTTGTAGTCAACACCAAATTCCACATTTATCTGTGTCCAAAAAATTAGACCATGGACTGAGGTCTGAGGAAATTGCTACTGGACAGCAACTTCTCAAGAAAGAAAATATGATTTTAAGGGGGGTTTTGCATCCATGCATGTCCCCATTTACCTAGGTTTTGGTTAGTGATCACTTGACATTTTAGTGGTGAATCAAATATACCAAACCATCCTTGGGGTACATTAGGACTAAGCACTTCATTTGCTTGGGAAGGAGAATTTTATCCTTTGAAAATGAGATTTGATGCTTGAAAATGGTTTTTAGGGTTTTGAAAATGCATTTGCAAGAAAACAAGAACACATTAAAGAAAATGTTGATCCTTGTAGAAGATCATCCATGGAGATGGACTTCCATGGTGATCTTCTTGGATCTTAAGACAAGAAGAAGAATGAACTACATTTTGTAGTTTGAAGATGCATGCATGGATGAGAGATTTAGGGTAAGAAGAGGGAGGTTATACCTATCTTCCTTGAGTTTGTGTTTGAATGGGTTCAAGGCTTGAATGTGTTTAGGGTTTGAATTTGAGAGTGAGTGTGAGTTGGGAAAGATTCAAGAGAAAATGGTGACAATTCAAGTGAATTCTCACTGTTTTCTTTCTATATTTCGCCAGAGGTTCAGTGCAAATTGTGTTATGGCTTCTTATTTTTGTGACTGGAGGGCTCAATTTATAGCCCTCTGAATTTTACAAAGATGTCCGCGCGGATGGGATTGGTGGCGTGCACTGTTCATTAAATACAGCCTGTGCTTTGGACACAAGGAATAAAATTCAAAATATCGGCAGAAAATGTTTTTCAACTTGTCAGTTTCGGGATTTTCTTAATTCTTTTGCTTTTTAAGATTCCTTTGAGGGTTTATCTTTAAATAGCAATGCCCATTTTGCCCTCACTTTGTTAGAAATGTTAGGATTGTTAGGAATTGTTAGAAATGTTATAACTTTCGTTAATTTTCTAACGAAAATTCTAACAAGCTCAAATTGGAGCACTTACCGTAGCCCCTCGGCGACGGCGCTTTCGAAGGAAGCAGGGTCGTCGATAAGAGTAAGGCTCCATATTTGGCGGGATGATCGAGTGATCGGGTGGCCGAACCTAGCGATAGGCTACCTACGTATCCCGAATGGGAATCAAGCCGGCCGTAGTTCGGCTCCGACCCCGAGATGATGGCGTTTAGGTGCCTCGAACCCGATGAGCGAGTTCTCGCAGCTTGGTTGCCGGAGAGAAACTCGCTGGAGATAAGAGATGACCATTTTTGGTCCGATGGCTATCCGTCTCCGGGGATAGGAATGAACATTTTCGGTCCGACGGCTATCCGCTCCGGGGGGGATGATTGCGATTTATCGCTTTCCTAGTGATAGCGTCTTAGGTGCCTCGAACCTTGATGATGGCGTTTAGGTGCCTCGAACCTCGAGAGATGGCGTTTTAGGTGCCTCGACCTTGGAGATGGCGTTTTAGGTGCCTCGAACCTTGAAGATGGCTTTTTAGGTGCCTCGACCTTGATGATGATGGCTTTTTAGGTGCCTCGACCTTAATTTGAAATGGCCTTTCGGTGGACTTTGTCCGCCGCCGAAGGAGAGGGTGACCGCTTTGGTCGAGGGGCCGGACCTAATGATAGGCTACCTACGTATCCCTAGCTGGGAATCAAGCCCTTTCGTAGTTCGAGTTTTCTCGAAATTTCGTTGGCTTTTGGGATTCCGTTAACTTTGTCTGGGATTTTGTTAGCCAGCTGGGGAAAATCGACGTATTCGTCTGGGAAATCGCCTTACGTTTGACCGCGGATGATTTTGATGAAAGATACGGGATCTCGTTATCTTTCTGAGAGTTCGGTCTTACGTTTGATCGCCGTTGAGGAAATTGATGAAAGATACGGGATCTCGTTATCTTTCTCGGGAGATCGGTCTTACGTTTGATCGCGGAGGATGATTTTGATGAAAGATACGGGATCTCGTTATCTTTCTCGGGGAGATCGGTCTTACGTTTGACTGCCGTTGATGATTTTGATGAAAGATACGGGATCTCGTTATCTTTCTCGGGGAGATCGGTCTTACTTTTTACTGCCGGGGGTAATTTTGATGAAAGATACGGGATTCCGTTATCTTTCTCGAGGAGATCGGTCTTACGTTTGACTGCCGGAGGATTTTGATGAAATATACGGGATCTCGTTATCTTTCTCAGGGAGATCGGTCTTACGTTTGATCGCCGGAGGATGATTTTGATGAAAGATACGAGATCTCGTTATCTTTCTCAAGGAGATCGGTCTTACGTTGGACTGCCGGTAATTTTGATGAAAGATACGGGATTCCGTTATCTTTCTGGGAGATCGGACTTACGTTTGACTCGCCGGGAATGATTTCCTTGAGAGGGGCCGACTTTGGTTAACTTTGTCAAGTTGGGGACCGAACCGCAGAGTTCCGCATTTTTAAAGGGCAAAAGGGTCATTTTGACTCGACAATCCTATCCGCGCGGATAGGAGCGTGTTCCAGGGTTTTTAAATGAGGGCCAACGCCCTTTTCTTCTTCCCCATTCAGTTTTACAGTTTGTCGAGAGAAAAGAGAGAGAAAGTGAGAAATCCGCCATTTTTGGCCTAAAAAGCTTCGAAATCTTCCGATTTTCTTCGATTTTCGAGCAATGGAACACGGGGAAGGTGCTTTTCAAGGCCAAGGACGTGGCCCGGTGGCGGAGAGACGATTGGAGCTCGTCCGGATGAGGAGGCACTATACTCTTTCGCAATCGATTGCGGAGGAGCCCTACCCCGATGCTTGGCAACATTGGGCTTCTGATCCGAGTCTCCGAACGGTATACTTCGAATCTTTTCATTCCCTTTGTTGATTTCTTGCTTGAGATTGAATTTTGGGTGATTTTTGATTTTTTTTTTTTGAAAATTCGAATGATTGATGTTCTTGGATTTGAATCTTGATTTTGATGCTTTGCATGTTGTAATGAGTATATGGGTGTTCCAAAATGTGCATTTTGCTTGAGAAAAGAATTGGCATTTTCGCCATTTTTTTTTTTGGTATCCAAAAAATTATGGATGAAAATTGTGATTTTTTTTTTTTGAAATTTGAAAATGTGCATTTTGCTTGAGAAAAGAATTGGCATTTTGCCAACATGAGATGATGATATGAATGTATGATTTTTGATTTATTTTTTTTTGAAAAGTGGGACGGATTTTTCCTCCCGTTGATTGAATGCATGTTATGTATGCATGTTATTTTATGAAAATGGGACGGAGTTTTTACTTCCGTAAGATGTAGGATTTTTTTTTTTTGAGATGATGAACGATATGCGTGCATGCATAGGAACTTTTTTTTTTTGAAAATGGGACGGAGTTTTTACTTCCGTAGGAATGCATTTTTTTTGATGAATGCATTGGGATTTGCTGAAAGCTGTTCTCTTTTTTTTGTGCGAGAAAAATGGGGTTATGCTCATTGTATGCTGTTATGCTGTCGAATTTTCTTTGAAATTTCATGATGCATATGTATGCTCTTTTTTTTTTTGTGCAAATGCAAATGCAATTTTTTTTTTTTGACATTTTCTTCTTCTTTTTTTTTTATTGCAGGGTGGAAACAACTACGTTACGGAGCAGCTGAACAAGATGAAGACTCGAGGATCGGTGGAGTCTCGTGGTTGACTTGTGGGACCGGCTTCCGAACGCGGGCCGAGGAGCTTTGCCGAGTCCGAGACAGATTGTTGCTGAGACCGGGCTTGGGAGTTTGTTGAGTGCTTCGAGGACCGGTCAAGTTCCCTAAGAGCAAGGGCCTCGATGTTTGCTTTAGCGCAAAGATCGGTGGGATGCGACCCACACGTTTCACTTCTTCCGGGGCGAGGCTACGGTTACGCCTTCCGACTATGCCGCGATCACGGGTTTGTCCTTCAATGGACGCAAAGATTGAGTGGCGGGACGGCCATGCCGATGCCGATCTCGTTGTGCTCTTCTCGGGATTTTCCCCTATTCCCAAAAAGGGGATGGGGATGGAGTATGCGGTGGTCTACGGGAAGATTGTGGAGACCATTGTGAGTTACGAGGCCGGGAGGAGAGGATAGGCGCCGATCGATTGCTGTGGCCTTCTTGTGGTTTGCTTTTTCGAGCACCCTCTTTGGGCATGCCGAGGGGACGGCAGCCTTTGCCTTGCCGAGGTCCTCGAGGACATGGAGATGGCCGGAGATGTCTCGTGGGGAGAGGCCGGCCGGGCAGAGCTTTACTTTGCTCTCGATAGGTACACAAGGCCGTGAGCTCCTCATCCGCTTTGAGTTTGCCCCCGGAGGTATAAGCTCTCTTTTTGCTTTCCCTCCTCTTTTTTTTTGAGCACACACTTTTCTTTGCAGACCGGATTGATTGGATTTTTACCTTTCGCAGTATGGGCGTTGGAGTTTTTCCACGTCACGATGTGGCGGCAATGGCGGAGTACGCCGGGCGTATCCGGCCATGCATTCTTGGTCCAAGCATGCCCGGGAGAAGATAAGCTCCAGGGGGCGTACGACTCTCAGATACGCGGATTGCCTTCCTTCGACTGGGAGGCCGAGACGGATGAGAGGATGATATTCTATCCCCGGGATCGCTTCGAGGTGGCGCACTCGAAGGGCGCCGAGATTTGACCGTGGCAAATGGAGGATTCCCGAGAGGTCCGACTCGCGATGCCTATTATCCGGGAGAGAGGGTGACGCGCCAAAGATGGCGTGAACTCGCGAGGACACCGGTGGAGCCTCCCGCCGATATGATGCACCCGAGTGACAGATTCGTGACTGGGATGACTACCGAGCCGGCCAAAGACTTCTCGGCATTTGTGGCGACCGAGCCGCACCCGTATTTGTTTTGAGGAGGCCGAGGATGCCTCGTGTTCCTGGATAGAGAGGGGCTTGGGATCCCGCGGTACCCTCGGACGGATTTTTCATATATCCAGGATGGGGTCCGATTGAGGGTGCAGATCCTCACTCGAGCGGCTTCCACGAGCTTTCCGGCCTCGTCCGGTATGAAGGTATGGCTTCACCTTTTCCCCTTCTCTTTTTTTTTTTTTTGCTTTTGTCTTTTCTTTTCTTTCCCGTCATCATTTTTTTTCGCTTCAACTGCTTTCGACGCTTTTGCTTTTGTGCGCTGAGGTGGTCGTCGAGAAGCTAACGAAGCAAGTGATCGGAGCTAAGAGATTCATCAGGAGGATGGTCGCCATGGGCTCCTCGTGCTAGAGCAAGGCGACCACGGCCGGCGCCCGTCGACGGGAGGCTTCCCTATTCGCTCGTAGACTTCTTCGTAGACTCCTCTCGTCTCCTCTCATTGATCCCCGCGCGGTGCCGCTTCGGATCACGTCATTCTCGGGATCCACACGGGCAGTGGACACGTCTGGCAAAGATGGTGGGTCGTCTTCGTACGTCCAGAGTCCGACGCCTTCACCTTCGGATATGATTTTTTCGCAGATCTCGCTTGCCCTATCGTAGCGTGCCGGTTGGTCCCGACGAGCCTCTTTCTCGGAGACGAGGACGATTCGAGCCCGAGATTTTCGTGGCTCCCGAGGAGGCGGGCCCGAGTCGCAAGAGGGACCGGGACGCACGCTGGGCGCTAGGGATTCTCGATTGATTACCCCCCGATTTTCGAGATTTTGAGATTTATGACTCGGGATTGAGATTTGTACAGCCTTTATGCACATTTTTTTCTTTTTTTTTTTTTTTTTTTTGGATGTAATAATTTAGGATTTTATTGATGTTTGTTTGTTTTTTTTTTTGCATTTTTTTTTTTTTTTTTTTTTTTTTTGGAATGTAATAATTTAGGATTTTATTTTATGAATGCAATGCAAGATGAATGCAATGTTGCATGAGCCTTGGTTTTTTTTTTTTTTTGGCAAGGGTGTTAGTGTTTGGTATATGGACCGGTTTGGGAGGTTTTTGCAATGTTTCCGAGCAACCGGGACGGAATATTCCTCTTTTGGTGTAGCACTGGACTTGCTGCATTTTTCTCGATAAATGACAATCATGTCCGCGCGGATGGGGAGTCCCGCATCTCGACATTGTCCTTTAATTTTGCTTCAGTATCCGGTCTCACTTTATTTCAAATTCAAATATCCTCTTCAACCTCCAAAACAACCATTTTCGGGAGAAAGAGAGAAAATCCATGGAAAACCTTAGAAAAGCTCCATCAAAATTGTCCCAAGAATCCCAAATGTCATTCTTCAACAAGTTCAAGGATTGGTCCCGGAGATTATGCATGAGAGGAGGTCCTTCTTTGAAGAAAGGTACAAGGTGAAGTGCTTATGGTCTCTCAAGGAATTGATTCCTGATTATGAGCTTTTGAGGGCTTCTTCCTCATTTTGGGACACTAGAAGGCATGTCTTTTGTCTTTCCTTCAACGAGATTGTTCCGACTGTCGAAGAATTTCGGGCCTTGCTTGGTGGTCCTGGAGGTGGAAGAGATAGCGGTTCCTTTGCCCTGAGGGGCTTCTTTTGTTGACAGATTGTGCGTCCTCCTTCATCTTTCCCTGAGGAAGCGCAAGGTATGATCCGTGGTCCCGATCATTTTGATATTTCCGGCCTTCCCGATAGGTTTAGGGGCCTAGGCTTGGTGGATGATGCCTATTGGGATGCCTTTGCACTTTGTATGTTTGGCACCCTGTTCATGGTCTATTCCTTCGGGATTTGCCATCGGTCTGGCCGGATGTTGTCTGCTCACCGTCGCCCGGCGTAGATGTCGTTCCTTTGATTCCGGGGGAGACTTTTCATGCTCTTGATAGGCCGGCTACCGAAGACGGTATATGCACGGGGCAGCCCGTTCCTCTTGACCCCGTGGCCGATGGAGCGCTTGGGGGTTCTTCGGGAAACTCCCGACATGATCAAGCCTCGGACATTTGCCAGAGGGGGTTGTCGTGGATTTTGATGATCGTGGCTCATGGGAGCGCTGGATGGCTGGTCTCCGTACGTAAGATATCGATGGTCGTGCCTTGTTGGCGGGTGGAGACTCGCAGAGTGCTTCAGACGGGTCTCATGTGGTCATGCTTCCGGGCTTTCTCACCAGCTTCTATATTCCGTCTTTAGTTCCGAGACAGCTTGGCCTGGAGCAGTTCCTTTGGAGGACTTTGATGATATAGCCACCAGTGGTGGTGGCTCCTGTTTCTATGGATGATCCCTCGGTTGTTTCCATTTCTTTCCCGAGCATGGAGGTATGATGCCTTTCCTCCTCGGGTTATTCTCAAAGGCGTCCAAGACCGGTGTTCCCGACCACTTGGTACTGGATTGGTATGAGAGGCATCCGGGAGAGACTCAGGTGGCTATTTTGAGACGGCGTGAGGCCATTGTGGGTGCGGAGGACCCGATCAAGCTTCGAGAGGAGGAGGGCCGAGGCGAGGGCCAACCTCATGACAGAGCGGAGACGCCGTGACCGACTATGAGGCTTACGTCAAGAGACAGGAGAGGAGGGCTCCTATGCTACCAGCTAGGCTACAGGAGATGAGAGATGACGCTAGGGCTACTAAGGCCCTGACAGAGGTTGGTTTGATAGATCCTGTTCCTATACCAGAGCATGGTAGGAGGAAGACCGATATTTTTCCTGCTCGTAAGAAGAAGACTCGAAGGGGGAAGAAGAGGGGAGAGGCCAAGACGAGTGGCTTGGAGTGACTCGAGGTTTCCGAGTATCCCTTTCTTGTCATGGCATACACATTAGTTTGATTATGTATCTTAGTTTTCTTTTAGCAGTTGCCGCTTGTAGGAATGAATCGGGCTTAGACTCATCAAAAAGTTTTTAACTTGTAATGAATATTTGAATTGCTTTAGAGTTTTTCGAGACGCTTTCATGGTCTCGATCGTTGTATTGATGTCAAAGTATGACTTTTATTTGTGTTTTAGACCGAACCGTTTCCGCCGCCTACGTTCCTCATTTTGAGGAGCTCAGTCTTCGTAGTTCAACCCGATTTTTTGTTGTTTTTTTTTGTTTTTTTTTTTGTTTTTTTTTTTTTTTTGTTTTTTTTTTTGGTGCAACCCCGTTTTTTACCTAGGCCGCCCTTTTCGGGTTTTCAACCTAGTTGGGTATTACTCTTTAGCACTCTTTTTTTTGACTTCTTCTTTTTTTCTTTGTTTTACGCGTAGTATCTCGCAGCCTTGTCACCATTCACTGGGTGTACAAAGGGATTCCCGTCGAGGTCCGCAAGTTGCATGGCTCCTCCTGAGAAGATCTTCCTGGACGACATATGGCCCGACCCATACAGTGCTCCCATTTGCCGAGGGGGTTGATACGGACCGGGGCTTTTCTTTCAAAACGAGATCACCTTCTCGGATCTCCCGATGCTTTACTTTCTTGTCGAAGGCTCGCCATTCTTCCTTGGTAGGCTCGGATGTGTTCCATGGCTTTCAATCGGCGTTCATCTAGTAGGGCCAATTCATCATGGCGACTCGGAGCCATTCGACCTCGTTGATCCGGCTTTCCAAAGAAGATACCTGAGCGAGGGTATTTCCAGCTCGATTGGGAGTACGGCTTCCATCTCCGTATGTGAGGGCAAACGGTGTTTCCCGCTTGCCGTTCGACCGATGTTCTCGTAGCCCCGCAGTGCCGTGTAACTTCTGGCCAATCTCTCGCCTTGACACCATTTTCCTGATGATATTTTCCGTAGTCTTGTTTGCCGCTTCGACGGCTCCGCTGGTTTGGGGCCCGTAAGGAGATGACTTGTGACGGGTTATTCGAATTCTCGCCAGCCACTGTCGCATTCCCCTTCGAAGTGGGATCCATTATCTGAAATGATTTCGGCTGGCAACCCGTATCTACACATGATGTTTTCTTTGATGAAGAGGGCAACTTTCTTTGAATTGAGGATTTTGTAGGACTTTGCAGAGCATCCTTTCCAATTCCTTCGAAGAAATCACCAATCAGCGTCTGTTTAGGCTCTTCCGCAGCTCCTGCATTCACACTTGTCAAAATCTCTTCGGCACTTGGGCTCGATTTTCCTTTTTCCTGACAACCCGCTTAAAGATTTCTTTTGTTGTTTGATTTTTTTTGTTTAATGTGTCTCGTTTTTATCTAATGAATTATTAAAAAAAATTTTTTTTAATTAATTCATCATTAGTTAAAGTGGCAATCAAGGGATACTCGTAAAGGTTCGTCATTTCATTGAAAACGAAAAGGAATACAACGCTTGCTGCGTACTCGTAGTCTTCGTGCGTAAGGCCATCTGGACGACCCTAGAGACTCGATCTTAACAAAGAGAGACTCGGGAGGACTTGTCCTAGATTGACACAAAGGGACGGGGGACCAATCCAAGCTTGGTGATCATTTCCTCCTTGGTCGCGGACGGCCCGAGAGGTTTTCCCAATTTTTTAGCGGCTTTGCGTTGGTGGCCTCATGACTCGAACTGTGGCCGTTTTTGTTTTCCTTTCTCAATTGCCGCTATCATCTCTTGACCGAGCCGAGATCAATCAGTCCGGCACTGACTTCTTCTTCGAACAATTGCCGCATAACCGCACCATCCCAATCATCTCGAGGGAAATTCCGTGGCCTTAGCTTTTGGTACTGTCAATTCGAACCCAGTGCTTCGGATCTTCCCGGGCAATCGGGTTTGTGGTGGTAAGCTTCTCGAACCTGCTCCACTGTGTCGCACGCCCGAAGGTATACTCACTCTTCATGGTAGTGGTAGCCCTGTGTATCTTGGGTAGGTCCAGAACATTCTACTGACCGGGTTAGCCTTGGTTCCTCTAAACTTGTTGAGGCTATCCTGTAGCTTTAGCCATCCCGCCGTAGGAGCGGGCTCGTGATGTTTCCCGGTTGTGTGGGACCCTTTACAAAGTAGTCACCAAATTAGGACCGAAGGGGAGAGATTTAGGTTGTCGACCGGGACCTTTCCCGTGGCAGCCTTCAAATCTTTTTTCCTTTTGCAAAGGTCCACCGAGGAGGCCTCATATCCTGTGCCGTGGCGAGTATTCTGTCCTTTCACCTCGATGAGTTTGTGAGTTCCTTGTTGGTGTTTCCCTGCATCGAGGCCGGTAGATAGCTCATTTTTCTCATCATTTTCAAGACCGGTGGGATTTTATCCCGAGTGACCGTCGATCTATGTTGCACACTTGGGCCTTGGGAGGCTCGACCGTGAAGCCCGTTAGCATGAGACCTTCCTCGTCATGTTTGATTTCCGTAATAGGTATTCCGCCCGTATCCGTGCCCTCCAAAGTGACTAAATCCCCGTAAATGGTCGTCGATCCCCATTCGAGACGAATTTCACACACCGGTGGAGGCTTGAGGCGACCCTCGACTCCGGTGCAGCCAAGGTCTTCCCAATAAGGCATTAAAAGTAATCGGGATGTCAATAACCCGGAATTCCACAGTATCAATTTCTCGTCCAAACCAGAGGTCCAAGGTAGCAACTCCAAGGACCGCTCGAGATGTTGAGTCGTAAGCTTGATCGTGAGGGAGGAAGGCTTCAAGTCTCGTAGTCTTGATATCAAGCAAGCTCATGATCTTTGCCGAAGAATGTTCATTCCGACCCATTATCAACCAGGACCCGAGGGAGGCGTCGTTCATCCAATCGGACCGTGATGAAGAGAGGCTCGTTATGATCAGCCCCAAATTGAGGGAGGTCGAGATCTCGTGAAAGTGATTATATTCCCGTAATGGATGTTTCCAATTAGCCGTACCACATCATCGGGAGTAGCATCAATAGGCACGAGAGTGCGAGCCAGCTTTCTTCCAACTTCGCCATGGGGATAGGACGAGGTGAGTAGAGACCAGAGGGAAATGTTGGCCTCGTGTTTGCTTCAACCGGGTGAGCACGGGATCCTCTTTTTCGTGGTCCTGGAGTTTCACTGCCTTAGCATAGGGGCGGCGATCTTCTTTCGGTGCTTGATCTCGTGGCCTTCTTATCTCGCCTTGGGATTTCCTCGAAGATCTCGCCTGCATCGGGTCAACAGATTAACTTCCTCATCGCCGTCTCTTGACCGGATTTCTTCAATGCCGCTAAGGTCAACGGGGAGCCCTTTTCGCTATTGGCCACCGGTTCGACGGAGTCTAGCAACGGTGAGGGGCCGAGCCGCACCGGCTCCTTCCCGGGCGGCCCTTATAACCGCTTCCCAAGTGTCACGTGCTTTTGGGTTTGGGGTTGTGTTGTTGCCCCTCGGATGGCCCACAGAGCTAGGGCGTCCTCCGATTCACTCTCATGGCCGGCCTTGCTCATAGTTATCATGCAACAAGAGTCGCTATTGTCTGACTCGGCGGCTTTTCGATCTCATCCTCGGATGGCCCACGCAGTTATGGCTATCACCTCCATTTCATCGTATATCCTTTTTCTTTCAATCTTGCAAGTAGGGCAGCCACAAGTGAAGGATAGGCAACGTTCCTCTTCGGAGTTTGAGGTAGCACTGATAGATCTCGTGTCCAAATAAGGAGCACCCGGGGTCCATTGTCGGCAATGGAGCAATTAGGAAGGCGTCATGTGGATTCATAGGTATGAAGGCCACCGGGGAGACGTTCGTATCAATAACCCTTTTAGTGATTGCAGTGCACTCGCCGCGCTCGAGCGGCCCTTGCCAGGACCCTTACGGTTGTTATGCCATCCGTTCTGGGAAAGAAGAAAAAGATCCGATAACGTTTACGAATTCTTCATCTTCTCGGTGGCCGAAACCCTCCATTCTCGACTGCTTCAATGAACCCTTTCCATTCACCAAAGTTCTTATAAGGAACGTTGTGTTCTAGGATTTCGATATGTACGGATCCGGGCGCGGCTTTCATTGCCCCTCATCCTCCGAAGTATCCGGACACCGACCGCATGTGCATCTTACGAGGTGCGCTTCTTGGGGTCCACCCCTACCGGCATTTGACTTGCATTTTCCGGTGGTCCTTCATCGTCACTTGCCGACAACCAACCATTGTGCCCGGCTCCCATGGGCTCATTTCCGGCATGATTGTTCCGCATTGTTTCCGGATCTGGGGGCCTCGCTGACTCTTCACTCGTCATCATCATCATCATCGCCGTCATCGGAATCTTCTTCCCATACTACCGGGATTTCGGCGAGAGGGAACGCCGATCAAACCCGGCTGGGGAATATGGGTGCGTGCACCGCAAAATTGTCATATGCTCCCATTCCCTAAGTGGTAATTGTGACTCAGCCTTCTCCTCCCGTAAACCGCGGGGAAGAGTGAGAGGGGGTGGCACGTATTTGACACTGCAGAATGTAGAAGGGTTCTTCCTCCTCTCGATTCTTCGCTCACCGCCTTCGGGGTCGTATTTGACTTCTCCAATAGCCGCCAGGAAGTGTACTAGCTCCGCATGCTCTTCGGCCTCTTTGCCGATAAGCCCCAAGATGTGCGCCGCCTAAGCTTTCTTGTCTAATTCTTCTCGATTGTTCTAACCATCTTGTGTAAATGGTCCTCTCATGTTTTGACCGAACAATGTACTTTCTTCAGTATTGGCCTTCCCTTCATCCGAGAAATAGCGGGCCTCGTATTCTTGCAAGGAGTCTCCGACATGAGACCAAGATGGGTTGATTCGCTCGATATCCTCAAGGCCGAGGGGGAATCCGACCAGATCCTCGACGAGGTTGGCCACGGGTATTTGGGGACCTTCATCAAGCATCTTCCCGGGCATGCGAAGATTCTCCGCATTCAATCATATTCACTCGATTATGGTTCCTCGCGCCGGATTTTTGATCGTGTTAGGCCCTTCGGGGCCTTCCAACTTTCCTTGCTCTATTAGCCCTCGGATTGCCTTTTTCAGAGTAAAGCAGCTTGTCCGCCGATGTCCGTGAGCTTGATGAAAAGCACAATACTTTGTAGTATCCACGGAGCATTCGGATTCTCGGGTTGGAAATTCTCCAAAGGCCGCAAAGAAGCCTTCTTTCACCAGCCCCCTAAAGATGTCATTCGTAGGCATTCCAAAGTTTTCGAGATTCATGACCCGTGGTCCGGGCTCTACCGGTTTTCCGGGAGCAAAAGGAGTCGTGTTGTTACATTCCCGTCCCGCATAGTTAATCATCTCTTTGCCTTTAGCAGAGCAGGGGCAAGTGTTTGCAGGAGGAGCCCGATATCTCGTAGGCGTGCAGCACGGCTGCCGATTGTAGGCCTTTTCAAACTTAGCCGCAGAGTTAACCATGGCCCGTAAGTCTCGAGTATGGGAAGTGACCGAGGGAGGCTCTCGATGTGGTTTCAAGCATGACCGGAAGATGTCCATTGTTCCTCTTCTAAGGAGGGATGGCCATTTCACCGAGTTTCGTATTCCACCGCTTGTAAAAGTCCCCAACATTCTCATCAGACGCCGCACCGTTGTTTGTAGGTCAACCCTATTTGTTTCCCATTCCAAGTTGGCCTTATATTTCTCTCGTGAAGGCATTGGTAATCCGGTCCCACGTAGCCCCGGCTTCGTGTTTCAAACGGAAGAACCACTTTAAGGCACTCGGACTTCAAGGATAGATCGAAATAGTCGCCAACCGCCGATTGGTACATCCTTTGGCTTTCATCGCCAAGGTATATGTGTCCAAATGGGTTTTCGGGCATGCAGCCCCATCAAAGAGATCCAGATTAGGCATCACGAATTTGTGGGGCAGAGGAACAATGGAGTCCGGCCCGTAGAGGCCTAAGGCGTACTTCTTGCGCCGCCCGCCGATCCGCGCTTTCATTTCCTTTGTGCCGCTCCATGAACCAAAGCGATGAGGGTCTTGTGGCGGAACCATGGCATTCAAGCTAGCGGCCGAGCTAGAGAGAGGAGCTACCACCGGAGGCAGATCGGTGGAGGGAACGGCCGATCCGGGACGTAGTGAAAACCCGTCCCGGGGCCGAGTTACCCTCGGGGAGCATGAGTAGGAGCCTCGAGCAAAAGGATAGAACTCTTGCGGCTTGCCGTTGATTTTCAACCGGCAAAGTAGGTGGAGGCAGCCCCGATGTAGCCGGATAACTTGGATTTCCAGAGTGGGGCCCGTAAGTAGGCTTCGAGTGCGGGCCGTCGTCCTGATTGTTGAATTGCATGGCCGCCCGTGGTGAAGGTGTGTAACCCGGGGGTACTGCGGTCCCGGTGATTCGGATGACACCGGGATGGAGGCTTGGTAACCCATAGAAGTCTCGAGTGAGGAATGGATTTGTGTGAGGAGCACTCGAACTAGTACTGCTCGAGGAGGGGCTCGACCGTGGCCCGTAACCAAGTTGTGGCGGCATTCCGAACCGTGGCCGTTGCCGTGAAGGTCCGGATTGATCGGTTCCGAACCGAGGCGGGATCCCGATTAGCCGTGGCATTCCGAGATAGCCCCAACCATGAGAAGACATTCCGTACCGATTTTGCCCCCACCGATTTGTGCCGGCTGGCCGCATGGATCCGGTGGTCTCGTGGTCGGGAGCCGGGCCGACCCGAAAATCGAGGAGCATGGGTTCTCGTAGTGGCACCATAGGAGGTGGGTGGCGGCATCCCGGTGTAGTCGTGGCGACCGAGAGTGGGGTTGGCATCCTCGTCTTCTTCCACGGTGAAGGTGCCATCTCGGATTGAGGCCGGCGGCCGCACCGTGACTCTTAATAGCCTCCATAAGGCCGTTTAGCCGTGCTTCCCGTCGTAACCTCATCTCGTTCGCTAACCGATTCCACCGTTGCTCGTCCGAGGGGTCCCGGAGGCGGAGTGACGTTATCCCCATCATTACCGGCCGATGCGTACATTCTCAAACCCGGAGTCGGAACAAACGGCGAAGCCGATGACGCGCTTGACTCTTCCCAACTAATCAAACGATGACCCGGTGCCCGAAACCAAGCTTTGTGCGGAGTCGCGGGGAAAGGACACGAAGGTTCGATGTCCGGGAATGGAAGGAGGGTAGGTGTTTGGGCTTTTGGCTCATGCAACATGCGATTATTTGTTCACGTTTACTTAAAACATGCTTTATTAACCTAATCGGTTGGAAAAGATTGCTCTTCTTTTTCGCAAACTACTCGGGATCCCGGATCGCTGGGCCCCGTCACTACGTCTATAAGCCCTCGTATTCCACCCGTATTTCGACCTCCCAGGTGGATGCCCCGGCGAGGGTCCTATAGGGCAAGCGGGTCCCACCGACCGAAAGAAAAACGATCCTAAAAGTCTCGGCGGGTAATCGAGTCTTAACGAGCATTCGATGTAAATTACGGACAAAGCCGACGTCAAAAGTCAAGATCATGTCCGAGGGCTCGACGAAAAGTCGGCATGATTTGACCGATAAGCGTCCACAATTGATCTTGACTTGTCGTCGCTAAGCCGTAATTAGGCATGGAATAATCATTAATCCTTGATGACTCAAAGGTCAATGCCGGGAGTCGTGTATAATTTGTGCCGCCGAGCCGAAGTCAAGGCGCCTGTCAATATCTTGGTCAAAGTCTCGCGGCGGAAAACCGGCGTAACTTCGACCGATTAGTGGTCCCCGAAAGACATTGAGTCGGTATGCCGACAAAGGCTTGAAAGGAAAGGTCTATACACGTACAGGGCATGACACGCACTGCACTAAAAACCAACCGGGTCTCTGACAAAGTGTGTCACGGACAAGTGCATGGTCGACACGAGGCTCCATGGGATGTTTGGGTAGTCCCGTGCTCATCCGAGAGGCGTAATAAGACCAAACGGACCGCGACAAGGATTTCCCGGTTAGGGACGTAGTGTGCAGTGTACGGTCACGTGCGCGTAGTGTGCAAGCAGTCTATATTCTTTTTCTGAGTAAAATAGAAATTTTTTTATGTGTCTTAAAAATATGATGCATGATTTTTTTTTTTTTGAAAATTTTCTTTTTTTTTTGAAAATCCTTTTTTTTTTGAATTTTTTTTTTTTGAAATTTAATGAACACATAAGCTCATAAGCACAAAAATTCCGACAGTTAGGGACATGATTCCGACAAATAAAATTTTGACTTTCTCCGAGGCGGCCAAAACAACACGAAAATGTGCAAAAATCAACACACACACACAAAATGATTTTCAAAGCCGGGACGGAAGCTTGACCCTCAAAAGCTTTTTTTTTTTTTTTTTTTTGAAAACGGTGATACCGGTACGTGGGATTGTTAGACCACAATTTATCCCCGACTCGTGTTAGGAGGCGATAACGGGAAGTTTAATGGTTTCCACCAATATACCAAATATCATTTTTTTTTATAAAAAGCTTATTGTCCCCAATGAGTCGCCACCGTGATGATGTGTCGCCATTTCGCGGGAAAAATTCGATTTTTCGCGTTTCTTTGAAAAAAACCAAATAAAACCCGGGAAAAAGAACGGAGTCGCCACGCCATTTTTGTTTTAAGGGCCAAAACTTTGAAAAATGCCCGAGATCAGAAATTTGGGTTCGGAGGTCATGTTACACGCCGGGAAGGACGTTAGTGTGCACCCGAAATGCCTCGTAAAACGAGTCTTCCAAGCTGAAAATCATTTGTGTATATGTGTGTGTGTGTGTGTTTTGGCCAAAATAATTTGAAACTCAGAAAAGTAAAAATTGGGATATCTTTTTAAGACTTTAAACTGATCCCATGATTTTTTGGAAGATTTTTGGATTGAGATTTGGTACTCAAAAGACCTTTTGAAGTTGAGAGCCACTTCTGCCAGAATGAAAAAGGCAGTGGACCTTTGATTTTGAAATGGATTCAAGGGTCTTAAAACTTCATAATCTGGATAAACTCAGAGAATGAAAGTTGTTCCAGACACCTTAAATAAGATTTGTGCGAAGGAATTTTCCATTTTGGAGAAGATTTGAGGGGTCAAAACCTTCTGGAAACCTCAGATATGAGATCTGGATTCCCAGAAGCTGATGAACTAGCCTCTGAAAGAAAATTTGAAAAGAGGAGTTTTACTCACCCAAAAAATAAAGTAAAAATATGTATGGAAATATCTGGATGTTGGCTACAAAAAGTGTTTTGTAGTCAACACCAAATTCCACATTTATCTGTGTCCAAAAAATTAGACCATGGACTGAGGTCTGAGGAAATTGCTACTGGACAGCAACTTCTCAAGAAAGAAAATATGATTTTAAGGGGGTTTTGCATCCATGCTTGTCCCCATTTCCCTAGGTTTTGGTTAGTGATCACTTGACATTTTAGTGGTGAATCAACTATACCAAACCATCCTTGGGGTACATTAGGACTAAGCACTTCATTTGCTTGGGAAGGGGAATTTTATCCTTTGAAAATGAGATTTGATGCTTGAAAATGGTTTTTAGGGTTTTGAAAATGCATTTGCAAGAAAACAAGAACACATTAAAGAAAATGTTGATCCTTGTAGAAGATCATCCATGGAGATGGACTTCCATGGTGATCTTCTTGGATCTTAAGACAAGAAGAAGAATGAACTACATTTTGTAGTTTGAAGATGCATGCATGGATGAGAGATTTAGGGTAAGAAGAGGGAGGTTATACCTATCTTCCTTGAGTTTGTGTTTGAATGGGTTCAAGGCTTGAATGTGTTTAGGGTTTGAATTTGAGAGTGAGTGTGAGTTGGGAAAGATTCAAGAGAAAATGGTGACAATTCAAGTGAATTCTCACCGTTTTCTCTCTATATTTCGCCAGAGGTTCAAAGGCAAATTGTGTTGTGGCTTCCTTATTTTTGTGACTCGGAGGGCTCAATTTATAGCCCTCTCGAATTTTACAAAGATGTCCGCGCGGATGGGATTGGTGGCGTGCACTGTTCATTAAATGCAGCTTCAGGCTTTGGACACAAGGAATAAAATTCAAAAATATCAGCAGAAAATGTTTTTCAACTTGCTGTTTCGGGATTTTCTTAATTCTTTTGCTTTTTAAGATTCCTTTGAAGGTTTATCTTTAAATAGCAATGCCCATTTTGCCCTCACTTTGTTAGAAATGTTAGGATTGTTAGGAATTGTTAGAAATGTTATAACTTTCGTTAATTTTCTAACGAAAATTCTAACAAGCTCAAATTGGAGCACTTACAGGACCTGTTAGGTCGGACCATGGACTTAGTCGACTGATACTTGAGATGGGCTTTGGGCCTTGCTCTGATTGGGTCAGGCTCATTGAGAATGTGGGAGTCAAGGCTGTCTGTGATTGGGCTTTACCCGCTTGGCCCAACTCGACACTTTTGGTATGTTCAAATAATAATAATAATAATAATAATAATAATAATAATAAAATAATAATAATAATAAAAAAAATAAAAAATAATAATAAAATAATAATAAACAATAATAAAATAATAATAAAATAATAATAATAAAATAATAATAATAAAATAATAATAATAATAATAATAAAATAATAATAATAATAAAATAATAATAAAATAATAATAATAATAATAAAAAAAATAAAAAAGAAAATAATAATAATAATAATAATAAAATAATAAAAATAAATAAAAATAATAATAATAATAATAATAATAATAATAAAATAATAAAATAATAATAACAAAAATAATAATAATAAAAATAAAATAATAATAATAATAATAATAATAATAATAAAATAATAATAATAAAATAGTAATAATAATAATAATAATAATAATAATAATAATAATAATAATAATAATAATAATAATAATAATAATAATAATAATAATAATAATAATAATAATAATTTTCCGAAAAACATCTTCATTTTCCGGAAAACGTTTTTCCCGTTTTCCTAATGAAATTGTTTTCCAGGAAAATATCTACCTCATTTTTCGGAAAACGTTTTCCACATTTTCGAAAAATGTTTTCCTTTTTCGGAAAACATTTTCCAGGAAATCATTTTCCGGAAGTTATTTTCCCTGAAACAAACGGAGCCTTAATTTTCATTTATTTATTATACATAAACTATATTTCTAGTGTTTTAAATTGTTTATTTGATCGTAAATACTCCCTTCGTCCCGATAATAGCTTCACCATTTTGGCTCGGCACGCAAATTAAGGGTGGAAAAAATGTTGTGAGTGTAATAGTAAAATAGGAGAGAGAATGAGTGGAGGAAATAGTAAATTTGAAAAATGTTGTGAGTGTAATAGTAAAATTGAAGAGAGAATGAGTGAGTGAAATAGTAAAGATTCTTTACCATTTTTGGAAAGATGAAGCTTCTAACATGACGCCATTTTAGGAAATTAGTGAATCTTTTATTGGGAGGATGGAGTATGCATTTTAAATATTCTTATAATAAAATATGCATATAAGTCTTAATGTTTTTTTTTTTAACATTGATTAAGGCCCTTACTGGAAAAAAAACATTGATTAAGGCCCATATTAATTTTGCCCTAGGTCCATAAAAACAATCCCTGATGGGGCTGATAAAGAGTTTGCGGCCGGATATCCAACATTCGAAATTGCCGAGTCTCAGCGCTTAACGTTTCAAAAATTGGCGCGTACAACGGTCATATTCAGTAAGAAAACCCTATTAAGGAAACTCCCTCACATTACTTCTCTTCATTCATCTCTCTCTTCTCTCTCTCTCTCTAGAATCAGAAATCCTTTTCCCCTATTTTCATATTTTGATTTAATCTCTACGAACCCTATTCACCAATTCCATATTTTGATTCAATTTCAAGAAACCCTTCCCCCAATTTCATATTTCTGATCCATTAATCTAAGATGACGACTTCTGTAAACAGATTGAAGATGATGGCCGGAGCTTCTTACATACCCAACCACAATCAATCCAACCCTCTCCGTGAAGATGCCTACTTTATCTGCCAAGAAAATAATACAATCGGTCTTGCCGATGGCACCACCACTTGGCCTAACAATTCCGGCGAATACCCTCTTCATTTAATGGCTAATTCTGTCTTCTCAATTTGCCAAAACTACCGAGAAGGCCAGAATGTCGACCCAATCCTTCTTCTCAACCAAGCATTTAAGAATTCCAGAGCCACCCAGGGTGAATCATCTGCTCTCATTCTAGCCCTCAAGAACTGTTTTAATGCCAATTATTTGCATGCTGCCAATCTTGGGGACAATGGGTTTCTATTGATTCGTGGTGGAAAGATTGTGTACGAATCCCCTGCCCAGAAATTGAAACTGGGAAAAAGTTGTATGCAGGACCCGAGCTCTGCCATCGAGCATATGGTTCAAGTGAAGTGTGGAGATATTGTGGTGGCTGGAACGGATGGATTGTTTAATAACGTACATGGGTATGAGATTGAGATTTTGTCGCAACTGTTTATGGAAGAAAAGTTTGATTCGCCTGAGGTTTTAGCTAACATGATAGCTCAGTATGCCTTGAGAAGATCAGAAGTTGATACTTATTTTAGCCCTTTCCGAAGAGCTGCATTAAAGGGTGGAAAGTGCGACGATATCACTGTGGTTGTTGCCTACATTGGACCTGAAGAGTGAGGCTGCTCTCGAGTTAGTTTGTTTCAAATATTTTTGCTGATTTTTCTTGTTTATGTATAGATCATTGAATGATTCTTTTGCAAGTTACATATTGTAACTAAAGAACCCTAGTTTGAGGTACATAGGCTTCCTTGTATTAAGCTTCAGCTGCAATTGCAGTTAATATTCATATTTCAAGTCTTTATAAATCTTTTTTGCATTTGAATATGGTTTAGTTCTGTGTGGAAATATACATATGTGTGTGTGAAGTTTTTATTGAGAAATCTGTTATTGTTTTTATTGTTGGGAATTTTTTTCATCCTATTGAGAAAGTTTTTATTGTTTTTTTAGACGTCAAATTATTGGATGACTCGTCCAATTCTCGTTTTGTCGATAACACGTAAGTTCTTGCAGCTACATTCACTAAGGCATTGCCCAACATCATTTCAGCGAACCAAAGTTGGTTCGCGAGAAGGGAGGTTATTGCATGAAAACCTTCTACCGTCTCAGGGATATATATATACACTCCTATATACTACAATATGTGACAAGTAGCCTAGTGGTAGGCTTTAACCAAAATAAATGTTGTGTTTCTAAGAACAAGGAAACAGTTTTTGAGCAATTTTATTATTGTCCAAGCAATGCACAAACAAATAAAGCACATTCCTTTAAACTGTTGACAAGCTAAATGCAACATTTATTATGGGACGGATAGAGTAGAATATATAGAAGGCTACGGTTCAGCTCACTCACAATTGACGATACCCTCCAGAGACTGCGATTTTGCTCTGATGCTACATTTATTGCATCAAGTGTCCTGTAAGTTACGACAACCTCATGCATCCCTGCTATTCAGTGTCCACCGGTCAACCATTCTATCTACACTATGCGTGGGGTCCACTGAAGGGCCTGGCCCGCATGGGCTTAATGTAGACTGCCTTCTCTTGCATTACTCCCAGCCCGCCAAAAGGAAAGACCAGAAAAATCAGGAGGAGATGGTCAATTTGCTAGTATTATCAACTATACCATAACATTTGGTTACCTGCTTTCCTGTCTGAATGAGGGGCATCCTACAGGAACCTTGACTCCTACTTTCTGTCCGTTCCTTAGCCAAAACAAATGCTAAGACCTGAAAATATACTTCGGCCATGAATTTTTAGAAAGTTAAGGTCATAATGATATCCATCAAACACCTTTCCCTCCTTGCCATGACATCGAAGGTCACTGCCTGATGCTAAAAAGAACTGGTTAAAAAGCTATTGAATATAATGAGTCTGTGAGCGAAATAAAATAAGACATAACTTGTGTCTTCTTCCATTACCAGATTTTTCAGCTTTCCCACAAATGTTTCTATGTTATAACATAGTGTTAACATTCATACTTCCATGTGGTATACTTCATTTAAGGAAGAGTAAGAAAATAGTACTCCCTCCGTCACAAAATGATTGTCCACTTTCGAGTTTGAGGGACATTCTGCAAAGTTGACTTTAAGCATTTTTTAGTAGCAAATAGACATTAGTACACTTGTATAGTCATTATATCTCCTTATAGACTTATATATAACATACAAGTACTCACAACACAAACCAAACTACAATTGATAAGTCAAAGAGGCAGATCAGATCAGCAACACTTCTCTATGTTGCAAATTTTCAGGACAATATTCAATTTGCATTCTTTGGCAGATTCCCTCTAGCATTCAAAGATATCTGATGCGAGAACCGAATGGTTGGTATTTGACAAACTCAACAAAGTCTGTCCACTTGAACCGGATGTATCTGTCAATATCCTCGGCCAAACATTACAAATAATATATCATTGGAAAGGTCTTTGAGTGTAGTTTCTACAGCACTTTTCGGATTGGAATTTGGAAGTTTCTAGAGGGAGTTATGACTGTTTGACCTCAGGGTAGTCTGAAAGCCAAGTACATCCGAAATTGGTCAAGTCTTCATGTTCATCAAGTCTCTTAAAATTTCTAGGCTATCTTATCTTTTTATCATAATTGTTTAATCAATATTTTAGCATCTTTTGTATTCCTAGGCTTGGAGGGATGTTCCAAGTAATTATAAATAGGCTACAATTATCATTGTAAGGGAAGAAGTTTTGATAAAAAAATCGAGAAGTTGTTTTCTCTCTCAAAAGTTTTACCGGTATTCATTGAATCAACGGTTCAACTTCGGTGTCTTTCATTATCCGGTGGGTGTGTTTGTTGTATGCGTACGCACGAGTGTGCATCAGTTGGTATCAGAGCTCGGTTATAAACAACCTTCTTAGTGTTGTTTAGTCCGTGGGTATTTTTGTCTCAGTTTAAAAAATCATTTTATCCGATTCTTTCTCTTCTTCTCCTATTTTCTTATCAAAAAAAAAAAAAAAAAAAAAAACAATTTGTCATGGACATTTCTTGGCCTTTTACTAGTACCATCACTCAAGAACAATTTCTTGATTGGTCCCTACCTCCAATTTTTGATGAATATCCTCAAGATCAAAAGGAATTTTCTTTCCATGAATTCGAATATTGTTCTCCTCCATGTTTTGACAAATGTGTGGGTTATTGTCAAATTTGTGAATCTATTTCATGTTCCTTGCCTTCGAAAATTTTAAATGTTTTTCGTAAAATTTCATTAAATCGAGCAACGGATACTTTTGAAAATATTAAACTTGATTGCTTCTACCAAGATCCATTTGATCTAGATTATTCAAGTATTTCCGTTTCTAGGTTCATCAACAAGTTAATTATTGATCATTTTCTCACAACTTATTGGAGTGAATGGATGGATGTGGTCACAAAGGCGATAAAATTTAAAGTTTGCCGAGTATACAAAAAGAGAATTCAAAATCTATCAATCCAAATGCTTGAAAGATATTCTACAGATTCTAGAGAGGCGTTGGCTAAAATTCGAGGACGAATTTTCTCCAACCAAGGGAGAATGATGCGAGAACCGAATGATTGGTATTTGACAAACTCAACAAAGTCTGTCTACTTGAACCGGATGTATCTGTCAATATCCTCGGCCAAACATTACAAATAATATATCATTGGAAAGGTCTTTGAGTGTAGTTTCTACAGCACTTTTCGGATTGGAATTTGGAAGTTTCTAGAGGGAGTTATGACTGTTTGACCTCAGGATAGTCTGAAAGCCAAGTACATCCGAAATTGGTCAAGTCTTCATGTTCATCAAGTCTCTTAAAATTTCTAGGTTATCTTATCTTTTTATCATAATTGTTTAATCAATATTTTAGCATCTTTTGTATTCCTAGGCTTGGAGGGATGTTCCAAGTAATTATAAATAGGCTACAATTATCATTGTAAGGGAAGAAGTTTTGATAAAAAAATCGAGAAGTTGTTTTCTCTCTCAAAAGTTTTACCGGTATTCATTGAATCAATGGTTCAACTTCGGTGTCTTTCATTATCCAGTGGGTGTGTTTGTTGTATGCGTACGCACGAGTGTGCATCAATATCTACTTTCCTTGTCTACAGTGTTCCAATCTTACTACAAAATAATTCTCCAACTTATCTAAAGTTCAAATTTTACTGTCACAAATTGTTAGTGTAAACTTGTGTGTTACCACAAGTGCTATCACTGAACTTCATGTGTTACCCAATGTGCTACCCGACGAAGAATTTTTAAATAATTGCACATTTCTTTTCATAAATAAATTTTATCCCATATATGTATTTGCAAGTCCAAATTTCAGGCTAAACTAAGTTGGATTGAAGAGCTAGAAAAGTGGAATTGGTTGAAGAACAAGTTACCGGACCTAATTTTAGCAGTCGGAACAGTAACGATGAAAGTGGCCCCGTCTTTAGGGAGATTATATGAGCAAATACCTGAACCAAAATATGTTATTGCTATGGGAGCATGTACAATTACCGGGGGGATGTTCAGTACTGATTCTTATAGTACTGTTCGGGGAGTGGATAAGCTAATTCCCGTGGATGTCTATTTGTCGGGCAGTCCACCTAAACCAGAAGCAGTTATAGAGGATATAACAAAACTTCGGAAAAAATCTCTTGAGAAATCTACGCAGATAGAATTAGGTCGCATCGAACGAATCGGGCTTTTACTACCAATCACAAATTTCAAGTTGGACGGAGTAGTCATACCGGAAATTATGATCAAGGATTTCTTTATAAACCGCCATTGATTTCAGAGAGACCTCCCGAAATATTTTTCAAATACAAAAGTTAAAGTTAAGTTTCTTCCCACGGATTAGAGAATTAGACACGATTCTTTCATACAGAATCAAATCGAATAAAAAGGATGGATCAATCTTCTTAAATTTCATTGTAAATGTATGAAATACTTATAGAAAAAATGCGGGAGAGAGAAAAAAGATGCAGTGTTATTTACCTGCTTGGCTAGTTAAGCATGGGAGGTTCAAGTGGCATGGGTGAGACTTTCGGAATACCAACCGACATAAAATGAAAGACAAAATACGACTATATTTACTTTGATGTGGAAACGTAAGAAGGGTTTTCTAGTTTTTCGAATTTTGTCCTTTATCAAAAATTCATAAAGAAAGACAAAATGAATAAGGTCAAATTATTTGAAATAGGCCCTTGTAATGATGAATTTGGCAAGGTCAAAAACGTGTGAAAAACAACAAACACGTGGTAGACTTGGTTATAGGAAGTTGTTGTTGTATCTAGAAAAGTACAAGGCTGGAAATGCAAGAGAGTACAAGAGGTTGGAGCATGGACTTGGCCTCCAAGTTTGCGGTTGCTACAAACATTGGAGTGGACTCTTTCTTGGCTCAAATTGAGGAGTGTAGCTCGACAACTCTCCCCACTCACCCAAGACAACGTGGGATGTCCTCTTTGAGTAGTCTTCAAGTATTGAAGACTATAAATATGCAATGATGTGGACATTTGAATATAAGTCGAACATTTGCACACATTCAAACACAAGAGACAAATTACTTCTTGGTTCTAATAGATTCTTCCTTCCTATACACTATTTTCCACATTCAATTATTTCGAATTTGAATGTGTTTTGGCAAGGATAGAATTTCGTACTTTGTTTTCATTTTGTTCCAACGAGTGTAATTGCTATAGCTTTAGGGAACTTTCGGCTTTGTAATCAAGTCTTACATTGAATATAAAGTCTTGCCTTTTGAGGCTCACTCAATTTATATACTCCCTCCATCCCAGCCCACTGTAAACTAAAAAAAATGGCACACCAATTAAGGAATATTATTAAGATAATGAAAATGTGTGGTAGAAAATGAAGAGAGAGAATGAGTGGAGTAAATAGTAGGTTGGTTGAATAAATTGTGTGGTGGAGAATGAGTGGAGTTAATGAGTGGGTGGGGTAGGGAGAATATAAAATATTAAAGGACATTCCATTTATGGCAGTTTACACTGGGCTGAGACGGACCAAAAGGGAAATAAGTTTACACTGGGCTGAGACGGAGGGAGTATTTATATAACTTGAGAAAAACATCTCTCGTGTCTTTTTATCCTGCTGCAAACTCTATTTACAAACTGTTTTTATGTGTTGTTCGTCTGTGTTATCATATGTGTTACCAAGCACTTTGGATAACACTTGTTTTTAGTAGGGCCATTGACAATTTCACAAATTAAATAGAATAAGTTTGATCAAGATTTTCCTACAAGTAATCTTCTAAGAGTTGTAAAATATCTTCAATGCATTGACTCTCAAATGAGAACTATTGAAGCCAAACTGAGGGCATATCATGACATGCATTTTAACAACATTAAAGATGTACTCCAAGAACTCACTTCAACAATCTATCTGGTTATCAAGAAACACCAAAATTCTTAAAACACAACCTTAGAGTGAAGTTGGTATCAACTAAGCAAATAACTATAACTCAGACACTACAATGGACTCAAATTAGAAGATAAAATTGAAATTACGAGGAAAAACGCAAGCTTACTGATACACTAACAACAAAAAGAACATAGAGATATGAATACCTGATAATGGAGGTGAGGCCATTCATGCAAGCACTTACTTTTCAAAGTAATTCTCCATCATATTGATGAACCAATCATTGTATTCAGCCGTACATCTGGGATCCTTGACTACTAAAGCTATTCAGCTTCGGATCAAGCTCAAATTTTGCCAAAAATGGAGTTAGATTGATCACTTGTAAATGCATTTCAGTTTGATTTTCTTTCTAGGGCACAGGACTGGAAATTTGTTCTTGCTCCAAAAATTATGAGGTGATTTCAGCTTCTGAACAGCATCTAGATTCATAACCCCAAATTTCCATCAGGGCAAGTTAGTATGGGACGGAGTAAAGTTGTTATGGGAAGGGACAATGGCTTGTTCAAAACCATATTAGAGGTCAAAACATAACAGAAATGTAAGTTCCATTGATGAAATTAGAAACATCAAATTCTTGTTAAATCACATCACAGATTTGCACCATATTAAACCCTAACCACAAACCATACCAACAATTCCCAAAAACAACTACCAAATACTGATTAAACCCTAAAATTAACCAAGAAATTAAGCTCTCTCGCCTCGGATTCTCCTAGCCAATTGCATATCCTTAGGCATAATAGTAACCCTCTTAGCATGAATCGCACAGAGATTAGTATCCTCAAACAGTCCGACCAAGTACGCCTCGGCCGCCTCCTGGAGGGCTGCAACAGCGCTGCTCTGGAATCTCAGATCGGTTTTGAAGTCCTGTGCGATCTCACGCACTAGCCTCTGGAATGGAAGCTTGCGGATGAGAAGCTCGGTGCTCTTCTGATACTTGCGGATCTCACGTAGGGCTACTGTTCCGGGACGAAACCTGTGCGGCTTCTTCACTCCGCCAGTCGCCGGAGCTGATTTTCTGGCCGCCTTGGTGGCTAGCTGCTTCCTCGGGGCCTTGCCACCGGTGGACTTTCGAGCTGTCTGCTTGGTACGTGCCATTTGTGTGTGTGTGTGTGAGAGAGAGAGAGGAGTATAGGATTGAGAAATTAGAGGGATAAATATATAGAGAAGATTTAAGAACGCGGGATTTTTATTTTTAGTGGGAGGTTTGAATATTTTTTAGGGATAGCTATGGGCCGTTGATTCTCAAGGACATATCATTGGATTTGACGGTTAAGATGAGAACTATAGGGAGCTAAGTGACTACGATCCGCGTGCATCTCTAAGAACGAATAGAGAGTTGCCACTATGTATATTATTTCTTTTTATTTGCTCGTGCTTTTTTGTATTTTGTTTTTGTACCATACTCCCTCCCTCCCGATATAAGGTGCCCATTTTTTGCTTTACACGCAAATTAATAAAATGAGCGAAAAGAAAAAATATTGTGAGTGTAATTTGAAAATAGGAGAGAGAGAATGAGTGGAGGGAATAGTAAATTATAATGGTGTTGTGAGTATTAAAATAATGTAGGAGAGAGAATGAGTGAAGAAAAATAGTAAAGATTCTTTGCCAAAAAAAGAAAGTGAAAGCTTTTAACGGAACACCCAAAATGACAAAATAAGAAGCATCTACGGAACGGAGGGAGTATATTTAACGCTTTTTATTTTATTTTCCATAAACATGATAATGTACTTTTATACTATGATTAAGGATTTAATTTATACTCCCTCCGTACTGGGATAATGCACACTTTTTAGTTTGGCGCGAAAATTAAGGTAAAAGATGATGTGTTGTGAGTGTAGATGGTTGGGTAGGAGAGAGAAAGTGGAGTAAGTGGGTAATGATTGTGAGTAGAGAGAAGTGTATCCCATTTCCATTTTAGAAAAGTGCAGATTATTGTGGGACGCCCAAAAGGGGTCTTTTTGCAGATTATTGTGGGACGGAGGGAGTATTTCTTTGTACATGAATCTGGTTGATCTGTGACCCTTCGTACAGGTGCGGGTCGGTACAGATGTACCCGTTGACACTGGCTCAGGCCGGTTCGCTGAATATGGTTCCTCGATATGGTGCGATCCGACGGTCAGGATTGATCTGGATGGAATTGTGCCTATTCCCAGAAAGGCACTTATGATTCTTCAGAAACTATAAATAGCCCCTCCAGGATTGATAATTTAATTCATTCAATCATCCAACGATCATTAGCAAGTTAGAGAGAAAGCATCTTTAAGCATAAATTTCCTTCAAGTTTAAAAGTTTTAAATACTCAGATTTGTTCGCCGAAGTCGTTAATTTGGAGTGCTCCTATTAACGACAGTTAAAGTCGTTGCATCTTACAAGAAGATTGTCAGTAACCATTAGCATGGAGCAATTCCTCGGGGCCTTGCCGCCGGTAGACTTTCGAGCTGTCTGCTTGGTACGTGCCATTTGTGTGTGTGTGTGTATGTGAGAGAGAGAGAGAGAGAGAGAGAGAGGGGTGATGGGAATGAGAAATTAGTGGGATAAATATATCTGAGAAGATTTAAGAAGGCGGGATATTTGAATTTTTAGTGGTGGATTTGAATGTTTTTCAGGGGTTGCTATGGGCCGTTGATTCTCAAGGACATATTATTGAATTAGACCGTTAGGATTAGAATTACGTGGAGTTAGGTGATTACAATTTGTTTGCGTCGCTAAGAACTAATAGAGAGTTACCATAATGTATCCTCCCTTCGTTCCGTCTCCGAAGCTTCTCCTTTTATCCAAATGGATGTTTCGGTAAAAGCTTCACCTTTTCTAAAATGGTAATAAATGTGGGCCTCATTTGTCAACCTCACTTACTTTTTCCTCTCACATACTTAAATTGTAGGGTCCACTTGTCATATCCACTAACTTTTCCTCCCTCACATATTTAAATTGTGGGCCCCACTTGTCATATCCACTCACTTCTTCCCTCTCACAACCCTTCTCCCACTCATCACTTTTCTTAATTTACATGCTTCACCAAAATGGTGAACATCGGACGGGACGGAGGGAGTATTCTTTTTCTCCTTTTCTCTTGCTTTTTTGTACATTTTGTTTTGGTATATTTCGCACTTTTAATTTTATTCTCCATAAGCATGGTAATATGGTAATGTCCTCTTAAGTGCAGTATTCACTACTACATTTCTGACCTAATGTAATGTCAATTTTCGTTGCATTAGGGCTCAAAAACCGTTATATTAGGCCTAATATAACGCCAAATGGCTGTTGCATTCTCTTGCGTTGCATTAGGTCTAATGCAACGACATAGTAAGCTAATGTAACGCCAGAACTTTGGCGTTGCATCGGGTAAATACCGGATGCAACGCCAATTTTAAAACTATATGAACACCTAATGCAACGCCAAAAAGTAGATGGGTACCTAATGCAACGCCAATTTAAAAAGTAGTTGAATACCTAATGTAACGCCAAAAAGTAGATGAGTACCTAAAATTTATTACATATTTTCACAATTTTATTAATTTTTTTTAATTTTCTTTTTTCAATATTTTTTCATTTTTGATATACCAAATTACCGACGAATATTTTCGTCGCTAATTTGATATATTTTTATTAAAAAAATTATATATATATATATATATATATATATATATATATATATATATATATATATATATATATATAATTTTTGTATATATTTTTAAATCAGTTCCTTGAGTTTTATTATTGTAAATCAGTCCCTTAAATTTTATTATTGTCAAAACAGTCCCTTAAACTTTCCTTATACCACAACTACCATCAACCACCACCTGACCACGAGTTCTCGATCACCAGGCGCCACCGTCCTACCCATCACCACCATCACTAACAACAACACCAAAAAATCAAACCCATCAATTCTAAACAAAAATAGAATAAATTAAGTTCTTCAAAACAAAAATCAAAACGAAATTGAAGAAATCAAATCTGAGAGAGAGACGGAGGGTATGGAGAGATTGAAGAAATCAAAACGAAATAGAAGAGACACCGTTCGGTTGCCGTCGCCGGAGACGATGACGGAGAGATGACAGAGAAATGGAGTGTGCGAAGAGAGAAAAGGAGACGGAGATGACCCAGATCTGTGGCCGGATTGTGCGGAGAGAAGGATACATCGTTCGGTTGTCGTTGCCGTCGCCGGAGACGATGAAGGGTAGTGGCGTGGGTTGGGAAAAGAAAATATGAGGAAGTCAGCCATGGATTATTCGAGGGGGATAGTCGAATTGAGGGGGAAAGGGAAGGGTGGGATTCCGGTGGGTCAGTGGAGAGAGAGAGAGACGGAGAGAGAAATTGAGAAGGCGTGGGATTTCGATGGCCTGGAGTGCATGGAGAGAGAGAGAGAGAGAGAGAGAGAGAGAAACGAGTTTTCTTTTTTTGATAAACTGAAAATGAAAATAAAGAGAGAGAAAGAGGGATTTATTGGTTTTGTTTAGAATAGTTGTGGACCGTTGGATTGAATGTGTGAATGGTTAGATTTGGTTTAGCTCATGATCCGCGTGATTATTTGAGACCCAATAAAACAATGTCACATGGCATTGTTTTATTGGGTCTCAAATAACCACATAGATCATAATATTAATAATAACTAGTAATAATACATAATATCAAGAAAGTAAATGTTTTTATATTATATAATTTTATTGATAATTATTCAATTAAATAATTTAATATATTAATAATTATTATTATATAATTAATAGTAATAATAAATGATATAAAAATTAATTAATAATAATAATAATTTAAACTACAAAATAATATTATGCCTAATATCAATAATAATAATATATATTATCAATAATATTTATTAATGAATTATTAATTATATAATTGATTAATTAATTAATATTAATAATAGTACAAATAATAATTAGTAATTTTTATTGACTAGGAAAAAATATTTTAGACTTTTTTTATTACTGAAATTTACAAAAAGTAATTTTTAAATAAAAAATTTGAAAAAAACTTTTTTACTAAAAAAAGTCTAAAACATTTATCTCTATTCAAAAAAAAATACTCATTAATTTAATAATTTAAAGTAAATATTTTTATATTATATACTTTTATTTTTAATTATTCAATTAAATAATTGAATATATTAATAATTTTTATTATATAATTAATAATAATAATGTTATTAATTAATAATAATACTCATTAATTTAATAATTTAAACTTCTAAGAAATATTAATATATCTAAGTAATAATTGATAGAAATATTTAGTTAATTTCTATCTTATTTTATATAATTTTTTTAAAAAAACTTCCTTATCAAAAAATATCTAAAATATTTATCTCAATTCAAAAAAAAATTAAAAAAAAATAATTATACTTTTAAAATATTAATAATACTTATTAATATACCCTTATACCCTAAACCTCATATCCCTAAACCCTATACTCTATACCCTATATACTATAATACCGTATACCCTATAGGGTATAGGGTATATCCTATAGGGTATAGGACATAGGGTATAGGGTATATCCTATACCCTATGCCCTATGCCCTATACCATATACCCTATACCCTATAGGGTATAGGGTTTACCCTATAGGGTATAGGGTTTACCCTATAGGATATAGGATATAGGGTATAAGTTATAGGACATAGGGTATAGGGTATAGGGCGTAGGGTATAGGGTATACCCTATAGGATACAGGGTATAGGGTATACCCTATACCCTATACCCTATATGGTATACCCTATACTCTATATAGTATAGGGCATAGGGTATAGGGTATACCCTTTAGGGTATAGGGTATACCCTATACCATATACCCATGTACCCTATAGGGTATACCCTATGCCCTATACCCTATACCCCATAGGGTATACCCTATACCCTATGCCCTATACCTTATACCCTAAACCCTAAACCCTATACCCTATAGGGTATAGGGCATAGAGTATAGGGTATACCCTATAGGGTACAGGGTATACCCTGTACCCTATAGGGTATACCCTATACCCTATGCCCTATACCCTATACCTTATACCCTATACCCTATAAGGTATACCCTATTATAGGATATAGGGTATAGCGTATAGTGTATAGGGTATAGTGTATAGGGTATAGGGTATAGGGTATAGGATATAGGATATATGTTATAGGGTATAGTGTACAGGGTATAGGGTATATGATATAAGGTATAGGATATGGTATATATGATATATGGTATAGGGTATATGGTATAGGGTATAGGGTATATGGTATAGGGTATAGGGTATAGGATATAGGATATATGTTTAGGGTTTAGGGTTTAGGGTTTCGGCGTTGCATTAGTAATTTAGCCGTTACATTAGAAAAATCTAATGTAACGCCAAAAAATCTAATGTAACGCTGAGATCAAAGTCGTTGCATTAATCAAAATGTGTCGTTACATTAGCTCTGTCGTTGCATTAGACTCGTTACATTAGCTCTGGCGTTGCATTAGATGCGTTACATTAGCTCTGTCGTTGCATTAGATGCGTTACATTACCTCTGTCGTTGCATTAGCCGTTACATTAGCTCTGTCGTTGCATTAGACTCGTTACATTAGCTCTGGCGTTGCATTAGATGCGTTACATTAGCTCTGTCGTTGCATTAGATGCGTTACATTAGGTCATAAATGTAGTAGTGATGAAAGAGAATGTAGTGGTAGAAAATAATAATTTGATTGGTGTTTTAAATATGAAAGTAAAGTAATAGAGAGATTAAGTGAGATGAATATAAAGATTTTTTGTTATTTTAGGAAAATAAAATCTTATATCAGAGGATAATCTTGTTTCCACTTACAGATTCATTCTCATATCCTCACATACTTACTCTAAAAAAAAAAATTCAAATCTTCACATTATTTAATTTCACCAGAATCGTTGAATATCAAGAATCAAGGTAAATTAACATCATCTTAATCATTGTTTTTCACTTGTGTTTAGATATAAAATTTAAGTTTTTAACTGTGTTTTAGTATATTATAGATATACATGTTAGGGTTTTGTTATGTATGTTTTAACACTATGATTTCGTAATGTAGGGTTAAAGATGAATGAAATTTCAATCATTTTCATGTGCTATTGGGGAGATGATGATGAACAACCATTTGATGGTCCTCATTTTCAAAAATGGTCAAAATGTGCAATTAGGATTAATCGTCGATGGAGATACAATGAGATGATTGATGAATTATATAAAAAAATGGACTTAGATCGGTCACAATATGATTTGGAAGACATTTATAAATGTCCTCATACTTTTGATTGCAGGATTGGTGAGTACTTTCCTTTCCGTATTGAAGGTGATGCGTGTATGGATATAATGTTCGATGATTTTGCTAAATTTGGGGGGATGGATAATTTGCAGCTGTATGTGGTTATAAAATTGATTGAAAATTGACGTTATTCAGAGTTTGAAATACTGCACACAGAGATCATTTATGGGTATTCACCAAGTTGTAACCTTGATGCAGGGGTTGGTACAAGTACACAAACACGTGTATCAACCCAAACACTAAATTATGATGATGGGGCATGCCAAAATGATCCTATTAATGACGATAATTCTGAAGATGGTTTAGATTATTAAGAAGAAGAAGAAGACACTGATGTAGATACAATGCTAGACGATGAAGATGATGAATATCAGGAGGGTAGTAGTGATTATGATGTCGATTTGGGAGAGGGTGATAATGGGCCGATTGATGATGACGTGAAAACACATTTGGTTCACTATGAAGCGCCGAAAAATTGAAGGTATGAGAGAGCAGATTATCCCTTTTACAGTGATATTGGTTGTTCTACTTGACAAGAAGAAGGCTTCATTGATTACCATAATGCACCTAGTTTTCCAGTTTGGGATCCGAAGAAACATGAAATTGCTAAAGGGATACGCTTTTCTAGAAAGAATGATGCGCAATTTGATATAAAAAGGTACCATATTCGCACCAATCGCCGGTTCAGGGTAAGAAAGAGCACAATTTACACATGAATAATTGAATGTCTATTGGAAAAAATTCATGCAATATTTATGTTTGTGTGAGTAGGATGAAGTTTGGCTATTGGAAATTGACCAAGTATACTGGCTGTCCTTGAGTGTAGTAGGCCGGAGCATATCTATCTCTATAAGGCTGCCACACAACCTGATCATCTGTTAGCTTGGGCAGCTGATCGCGATAGCCTCGCAGATTATGGGCAGTAACCTCCTTGAAATACAATAATGATCTGGTCCACCTGAAATTTCATAAAAATAATAATTATAAAAAACAGTTAAAAAAACTATAACGACAAGAAAATAACGTATGATATATGTATACCTGCATCCCAATGACATGTGCTCTTGTGCTGGATCAGTGTTTCGCCTTCGAATTCCAGGTTGCACACATAGCAACCGCTCCCAAGCCCAAATCTATATTAATAAAATCTATATCAAATACTATAAATAATGCCGATAATTTGAAATCAAACTTAAAACCAACAACATGATGCACATTAAAATGAGATAAACATAGCTATAAAATGTTGAGAGTTCCAGGTTGCACACATAGCAACCGCTCCCAAGCCCAAATCTATATCAATAAAATATATATCAAATACTATAAATAATGCCGATAATTTGAAATCAAACTTAAAACCAACAACATGATGCACATTAAAATGAGATAAACATACCTATAAAATGCTGAGAAATCCTCCGCACTAGCTCGTCAGAGGGTTAGTCGCACTACACAACTCTCGATATAGAAAAGCCAGCGAAGCACTACCCATCTGTACATCCAGACCCTCGAAACCTCTCGAAGGAGTGGGAGATACTACAACTTCACCTTGTTGTTCGTACGATCAGGCATCACTGTAGAACCCAAGGCTTAGATGATATATGCCCGTACGTATATATCAACAATGTCTTGAGGAGTATAATCAGCGAGGTCATGAAAATGTGGAAACTGGCTCGTAATTCACCTTAGCTTTAGACTACTCCCATCCATATCTCTGTGAGATGGGACAGCCCCTAAGAGATCGTGACATACCACCCGCCAATCTAAAAGTGGTGGGATGTCAGCATCAGTCACAACATCCCCAACAATTGGCAATCCGAAAATCATGTCGATATCCTCTAGGGTAATAGTTATCTCACCAACCGGGAGGTGGAATGAATGGGTCTGCGGACGCCATCTCTCAATCAATGCCTCCAGCAACCCATAATCGTACTGAATTCTCCATATATAATGGCCACTAAAGCAACACTCGGCTAATCTCGTCAATATCATTGGTGCTAGTCTATCTGGCAATGTGGCGTCACGACGAAATAAAAGCGGATTAGAAACCTCCTATCCGGCCCAAATAAAACGAGCTTTGTGTCCCTCATGATCAGTCAAAACAGAGTTATCGATAGTCCCAGGATCAATGAAGTTATCCATCTGTTTCAACAAAAGAAACTCAATTTCAATATCAAATAAATACATATATAAACATAGAGAATTTGAAACATTAATAGCAAATACTTCTAAATGAAATAAAAAAATACTAACAATTGAGTTCAAAATAGCCGACAAATTGAGTTTAAACCCCCAAAATTTCAAATATACCAACAATTGAGTTCATATATACCAACAATTTAGTTCAATAACAACATTAAGTGAGTTCAATATCAACATGTACAATAACTCAAATTAAAGTATACTAACAATTGAGTTCAAAATATACTAACATTTGACTTGAATAAACCTAATTTTCAAGTAAACAAGTACTCAAAGCAAAGCAAAATCAACATACAATAAAGTAAAAATTTGAATGTAAACTTACAGTAACGAATTTTTGGGGATGATAATCTTTGATTTGATAAAAATAACAATGACAATATTTCTCCTTCTTCTCTCTTGCGGATGCAACACTTAGGACTTAGTTTTTTTTTCTATAAACAACAAACTGTAAGTCGATAATGGGACTGGTGATTTTTGAAGACTCGCTACACCATGTAGCGAGTTCTGTGTACTCCTGAACTTGCTACATGGTGTGGCGAGTTTTTCTTTGTTGATTACAACTGATTAATTCAAACGCCTAAACCCTAATTTAACTAAACTCGCTACATGGTGTATCGAGTTTCAACGGTAACATGTTGAACTCGCTACACCATGTAGCGAGTTCTAAAAATTTGGTAATTTTGGAAAATAGCTTTAAATGTGAGTTCTTTTGGGATTTATATTTTTAAAATGAAATTATTTGAGGAAAAAATCGAGTATATCGCAAGTAAAAAAAAGTAAAAAAAAAAAAATCTAACCTAATTTATTGTGAGTGTATGCTTTAGTGGATCTAGTCTACTACCCGTGAATTAAATTTACAATCAAAATATTTTGACAAATAATATGAACTAAATTAATAAATACAAATGTAGCTAATTTGATTAAATAAAACATACATATAAATCTAACATTGAAAAAGGGTACAATACTTATAGATAAAATGAATTAAGAATATAATTAGAAAATATAATAAAAATAACATTGAACGGTATAAACCGGGCTACGAACATGGGCTTGCTCGAACCTGGGCCCAACTATATTGGGCCATGGATATTATATATTCATCAAGTATTAGGGCCGAGCATTCTCTTCTTCGTATGACGAGGAACATTTACCTTGGCCTTATGTCGCCATTCTTGGGCCGGCCTGTCTCACTTACCGAGGAGAGAAAAGTCCTTTGCTCGGCATGTCACCAATTACCGAGGAAACAAAAGTATTCTCCCCGGAATATTTCCATGTCGGCCATTCATCAAGTGACGGGGAAGCAGGATCGTTCTCCTCGGCCTATTTGCCAAAGGCCGAGGAAAAACATTTGCCTTCCTCGGCGTTCCGGCTAGCAGTTACAATCCTTATTCAACAAGGATTATACAACCATTATCCAATCAGGATTATACTTATCAACATCAATTCAAGTCAAACAATGACTCCTCAACAAGATATAATTCTATTAGAGTTATATCTTATCTCTTTACAAGTTTATTCCAACATGGATTCTTTCAATCCAATCCTATAAATACAAGCCCCATGGCTCATTATTCGGTACGTTACTTTTTACATTGGAGAAACTCTGTCAATTTGATTTCTCTAATATCAACCGTGAACTTACTCTCACGCCGGAGGGCCTTTAGCCGGATCCGCCCCGGCTTAGTTTACGTGTTTTCTCTTATTTTCAGGCCTTGCAATCGCCGGAGCATTCGACGCTTGGATTTGGGCTGTTTTGACGATTTTGGCATCATCAATTGGTTCCATTGCCGGGAAATCGATTCAAACACCCATTGTTTGGCCTGGAAGACGCTCGCCTTAAGCCAATTTTCGTGCCGGAATTGTTCTTTCTTGGAACGGAATTTCTGGATCGCTGGGTTTGTTCTTGAAAACCGCCTGAATCTGCATATTTTGACCGGAAAATACCCAGATTCCGTTGAAGGCATTTTTGGCGTTAAAATTCCGCCCCAGTTTGGCTTGAATTCGTTTTGTTTCAAAAGAATTACAATCGGCAGTTTGTTTGTGGTCAAAATTTGCCCTAATTTTGACCTCAAAATTGGTTCTATTGAAATTGTGATTTTTGAGATATTTGCTGTTAATAATCTGCTGTTGATTCATAATGGACGGACAATTCACAAGTGTTACAGCTGAGGATCCCACCCAAGTGAATGGGGGAAACACCGGAGCCGAGGAGCCACTGCCTCCTCCTCCTCCTCTACCTCAAGCCGATGCCATTCCTCCCCTTGCCATGACTCTTCGTTCCATGGGTCAGGCAAATGCCGAGGGAGAGGGCAATGACCTTCCTCGTCCTACTCGTACTCGTGGGAAGCAAGCAGGAAGGAAGAAAACAAAGAATGCCGACGCCGGTCAAGCAGGAGGATCTCAACCCGTTGACCGACGCTCTTTGTTACACAAACAAATGGAGACTTTGCAAAGGATGTATGAGACACAAGTTGCTCTGTTGCAAATGGACCCAGATCATTCCATGGCTCCCTTCATTGTACCATCAATGGGCCCACCTTTGAGAAAGGAACAGGGAGAGCATCAGGCTCCTCCCCTGAAGACTGCTGAGCTACCACTGCCAGCTCCCAGGGATTCTCCTCGTCCTCGGCATAACAGTAAGCATAAGGAGCCTGTGGTCGACCTGAGAAGCCAAATAACTCCTAGGGAAGAGGAAGTGAACTCCAAGGACCTAAGAACAAGACTCAGCTTGAATAGGCGCCTATCACCTGCTCGCCTCATCATGACACCTAGGCGTCCCGCGTCTCCTCGAGCTCGTCGGCCAGATTCTCCTCGTCCTCGTCATTCAGATTCTCATCGTCCTCGTCGACCGGACTCTCCTCGTCCTCGGCATCGGGAATTTGCTAGGCCAAGGACCCCAGAGCCCTACAGGATGATACTTGGGGCACAAGACCTGGAACCAAGACGTGATAGGGCCCCCTCCACACGTGATGGCCACCGACATGAAGAAAAGCATAGTAGGGTGAATGATCGCCCCAAAGAAAAGTCGATCGAAGCTCCCAACGAAGCACTCGCTCAAGCAGTGAGAAGGAAATAGAAACAAAGCAATGGGAGCTGGAAGCAAAGGCCGGATGATATGGAGAGGGGAAAGAAATATAATGACGATGATTATGATTGGGCCACCCGTCCGTTTTCCTTGAGGATGGCTGCAGCACCTCCCATCCTAACCTCAAGCTCCCAAATTTCGAGAAATATAACGGAACCACTGACGCCAAGGACCACGTGCAAAGTTTTGAACAAACCATGAATCTCCTCACCACCGCTGATGACTTACTCGCAAAGCTTTCGCGAGCACCTTTTCCGAACGGCTTTCGACCTGGTTCCGTGAGCTTAAGAAAGGTTGCATCGATTGCTGGAGGGGCATGAGGAGAATGTTCTTAGATCACTTTGCCACAGCTGGGAAGAGGAAGATGAGATTAACCGACTTGGCCAACATTGAGCAAGGGAAGGGAGAGACCACCCTTAGCTACTACAATAGGTTCCGAAAGATGGCAGACCAAGTCGAAGAAAGCCTTGCGATAGATAGGAGGTCATAGTTTGCTTCAACTCTGGGTTAAAATCTGGCCCCCTCATTTATGAACTCTCGGCCAGGGGAACCCAGCTCCAAGGCCGAATTATACAAAGTGGCTTATGCCATTTCCATGGCTGAGGACAAGACAAAGAAAAGGGGTGCTGACAAGACGGAACCTGAAGCGACTAACTCCCGACAGAATGACAATGGGAACGGCAAGAAAGGAAAGAATAAAACCAGAAGCACTGAGAAGCTGGAGTTCACCCCTCTTACAAAGCCCATCTCCGAAATCATGCAGATGGTGAACCTTCCTCCACCTCGTCCGCTGACTGATAACCCAAAGTATCCCCGCAACAAGAACAAATACCGCTGATTTTCACAAGGACAACGGGCACACCACCGATGGTTCTGGGCCCTTAAGAAGATAATCCAACAATGGGTTGACGAGGGAAAGTTAGACCGTTATGTCATGAAGAAAGATGGCAAGCGAAAGCGGAAGCAAGAGGAGAGTGAAGATGACTCCAAGAGTGAGGATGAAGATAGAAGGCCTCCTAGGGCTAAACTACATGTGATCCGTGAAGAGGTGACCTCCACCAGAAAGCTAAGGGATCAGATCCACGAGCTAAGCAAAGTATACCATGTCCCTGCTTGGATCCATAAAGCAGAAGAAATCATTAGTTTTTCTCCGAATGAGTTGGCAGGAAGTCGAGCAGCTCGTGAGCAGCCATTGGTCATCAAGGGTCGAATTGACAATGTTGAATCCGAAAGACTTCTTGTTGACACGGGGGCCTCCCGTGACATCTTGTACTATTCAGCCTTCCAACAAATGGGATTGAAAGACACTTCGCTAGAGCCATATCATGGAAGGCTTGAAGGATTCACCAACCATAAGGTTGGAGCAAAGGGAACTGTAGAACTGGAACTCGAAGTCGGCGATCATCCCTTCCGATCCAAAGCTACTGTCACTTTTATAGTCATGGATTTGACTAGTGACTATCATGCGATTATCGGCATTCCAAGTCAAGCCAAACTTGGGATGGTAGCCTCCCTTCCTCACCAACGAGTTAAATTTCCCACTCGTGCTGGCATAGGATGCGTGAGGGCAACCCCCAAAGATTTCTTGGAACATGTTGTCAAGAGCCGAAAAAAGTCAAAAAGCGTGGAAATAGATACGCCCGAGGAGAACATCAAGATCACCAAATCTCAGAAGACCACGGAAACTAGCTCTAGAATGAACTATATCCGTGAAGTATGGGAAAGTGAGGAAGAGGAACCTATGGTCCTTGAAATTGTGGATGACCAAGGCATAACTCTACCCACACTGGAAGAAGAGCCTATGGTCCTAGAAACTGCGGATGACCAAGGCATAGTTCTACCCATCTCCGAGGAAGACCCCATTCTCGTCAATGACCAGAACTCGGGGGCCAACCATCACTCGGGGATGAACGATCTTCCAGACATCGATAAACTTATGGAGGAAGAAGGCCTCAATGTAAACGACAATGAAGGGAGGAGAATCAGAGAGATCATCATCGAATCCCTGGAATTTCGAGACGGACCAGAAATGAAGCCTGTAGATGAGCTAGAAGAGGTAGTCATTAATCCTGACTATCCTGAACAAAAAATCAAGCTAGGAGGCCAGCTATCACAGGAAGAGAAAGAAAGAATTATATCCCTCTTGAAAAACAGTCTCGACGTCTTTGCTTGGAGAGTCGAAGACATGAGGGGAATCAATGAAGAAGTAGCCCTCCACCGCTTAGAAGTTGATCCTCTAGCGAAGACCATCTCCCCGGACGAGGAGAAATTTTGCAAGGGACAAGGAGGAAGCTATAAAGGAGGAGGTGCAGAAGTTACTCAGCGCCGGAATAATTCGCGAAGTCAAATACCCCGTTTGGTTGGCTAATGTTGTTATGGTGAAGAAGCAAAATGGGAAATGGCGCATGTGCATAGACTTTACTGATCTAAACAAAGCCTGCCCCAAGGACAGCTATCCTCTCCCCAGAATCGACAAGTTAGTGGACTCCATTTCTGGACACCAAACTCTCAGCTTCTTAGATGCCTACTCAGGCTATCATCAGATAAAAATGGCAAAAGAAGACATCGAGAAGGCGCCTTTCAAACACCTGTGGGGAATTTCTGCTACATCATGATGCCTTTTGGGCTCAAGAATGCTGGTGCCACTTACCAACGGATGGTAAATCAAGTTTTTGCAAGTCAGATAGGTAGAAACATGGAGGCTTATATTGATGACATGGTCATAAAGACCAAGGAAGGCAGCCACGTTCCTGACCTAGAAGAGACCATTCACAACCTCCGAGCCAACAACATGAAGCTGAATCCAAGCAAGTGCGTGTTCGGAGTTACTGCAGGGAAATTTCTGGGCTTCATGGTTTCCCAAAGGGGGATTGAAGCAAACCCAGAGAAGATCAAGGCGCTCATTGACATGAAGGAACCTACCACCATCAAGGAGGTCCAAAGACTTAATGGAAGAATTGCAGCCCTTGGAAGATTCATCGCCAAGTCCGCCGAAAAGTCACTGCCTTTCTTCAAGGTATTGAAGGGTACCAAGAACTTCTCCTGGACTCCTGAATGCTCGGAAGCGTTCCTCCGGTTGAAGGAGTACTTGGGTTCCCCTCCCTTGCTTAGCAGTCCGACTACCGGCGAGATGCTATACGTCTTCCTAGCTGCCACTGATCACGCTGTCGCAGCTGTCTTAGTTCGAAAGGATGAAGGAATTCAGAAGCCAGTCTACTATGTCTCAAAGGCCCTGTCCGATGTGGAAAGCAGATATTTCAATGTGGAGAAGATAGCATACGCCCTAGTCATTGCTTCAAGGAAGCTGCGTGCATATTTTTCTGCACACCCTATCACCGTCTACACCAACGAACCATTGAAGAAAATCCTACACAAGTTGGACGGCTCGGGACGTCTCCTTAATTGGTCAATCGCTCTAACGGAGTTTGATATCACTTACCAACCAAGGAAGACCCTCTTAGCACAGCCATTGGTTGACTTCATGGTCGAGACTGCCTTTATGGGTGAGCATCTCCCCACCTCCCGGAAGCAAAACGCGCCGGAGGAAAAAGACTCTCCCATTGAACTCCCATCCAACTGTTGGATCCTGTATACGGACGGATCAGCTACCAAGGAAAGAAGCGGAGCTGGAGTAGTACTAGCAAGCCCAGAAGGAGAATATACTATACAAGATGCCATCCGCTTCAGGTTTCCTGCCTCTAACAACCAAGCTGAATACGAGGCTCTCATATTTGGCATTGAGTTGGCCTCCTTCTATGGAGCAACAAAGGTGGCTGCTGCTGTGACTCCCGGCTTGTTGTCAAACAAGTGAAGGGAGAATATAACACTCAAGATGTCACCCTTGCCAAATATAGAGACCTGGTCCTAGATATGACGAAGAAAATGGAATTTTTCGAGCTCAAGCAGATAGGAAGGGAAGACAACCAAGTCGCAGACGTTCTCTCCAAACTAGCCACCATGGACGTGTTCCCTTCGGAGACCAACCCATATGTAGTTTATGCCGAGGAACCTGCGTATGAAAGATTACAAATCATGCTTACGGACGAGGAAGAGAGAGATCTTTGGATCGATGACTACATCGAATACATTGAGAAGGAGAAAATCCCAGAAGATGATGCTCGAGCCAAGCTTATCAAAAAGAGGTCTCCAAGATTCGTGGTGATGAACGGAGTCCTCTACCGAAGATCTTTCACGAAGCCCCTGCTAAGGTGTGTCTATCCCAAGGAAACTGAGAACCTCCTGGCAGAAGTACATGAGGGTGTTTGCGGCGGACACCCGGGGGCCAGAACCTTAGCTGACAAAATCATATCGCTAGGTTACTACTGGCCAAACCTAAGGGAGGACGCGCATGCCTATGTTCGAAAATGTGACAAATGCCAAAGGTTCTCTGACATTCCAAGACTACCTGCAGTCGAGCAAACACTTGTAATACCTACGTGGCCATTTGATATGTGGGGGATCGACCTCATTGGACCCTTCCCACCCGCCCGTGGTAATTGCAAGTACGTGATAGTAGCTGTTGATTACTTCTCCAAGTGGATAGAAGCCAAGGCATTGGCCAAGATAACGGAAGAGAACGCGATCAACTTTGTTCATGACAACATCTGGTGCAGATTTGGCCTTCCGCATACAATTGTTTCTGACCATGGCCTCCAATTCTCCACGGCATTTACAACCGAATTGGGAAGAGTCAAAGTACGCCATGCAAAATCTTCAGTTAGCGAGACCCAGAGGCACGGCCAAAGCGGAAGCCGCCAACAACCGGTCCTAACCGCCCTCACCAAGAATCTTGAAGGACGCGAGGGTAGATGGTTGGACGAACTTCCCCTAGCTTTATGGGCTGTTCGCACAACCACCCGGGGGCCAACCGGGGAAACCCCATTCGCACTAACCTTCGGTTCTGAGGCTATGGCACCAGCAGAGATGGCCATCCCTACAGTAAGGAACTCCCATTATGATGAGCAAGTCAACAAGGTCAATAGGCTCCTAGACCTGGACCTGATAGATGAAAAACGACTAGCTGCGCAGATGAGGATGGTGAATTACAAGCAAAGGACCAAGGCATATCACGACAAGAGGGTCATCAAAAGAGTATTCCAAGTGGGCGATTGGGTACTTAGAAAGATCGAAGCCACTGGTCGGAAAGCAGAACAAAACAAGCTCTCCCCAAATTGGGAAGGTCCCTATATCATCACTCAAGTCATCCGAGAAGGGACCTACAGATTGAGGACCAAGGAGGGGAAGGATCTCAAGCATCCGTGGCACTCCGACAACCTTAGAAAATATTATCACTAGTCTAGTTTATTTTGCAATAGATTAGATCTTTATTTTCTGTCTTTTATTTTCTGCCTTTTTTCCTTTTTAGTTGATAGGATTGTAGTTTGATGTAATCACATTTCAGTTCTACGAAAGCAGTTTCTTCCAACATGCAAAGCCACTATCAACTATTTATACCAACTCCGGAAGATGAGGATATTATCTCCTACTCTCTCAAACACACAGTCAAGACCAAGGATCTTCCTTGGCCTGATGGCTTACCACAAAGTCAAGACCAAGGATCTTCCTTGGCCTGATGGCTTACCACAGTCAAGACCAAGGATCTTCCTTGGCCTGATGGCTTACCACAAAGCCAAGACCAAGGGTCTTCCTTGGCCTGATGGCTTACCAACAGCCAAGACCAAGGGTCTTCCTTGGCCTGATGGCTTATCAACAGCCAAGACCAAGGGCCCTCCTTGGCCTGATGGCTTACCATACAGCCAAGACCAAGGGTCTTCCTTGGCCTGATGGCTTACCACAAAGCCAAGACCAAGGGTCTTCCTTGGCCTGATGGCTTACACAACAGCCAATACCAAGGGTCATCCTTGGCCTAATGGCTTACCATACATCCCACCAAGGGTCCACCTTGGTTCAGGATCACAAGTCATATTCAAAGCCAAGGAAAACTTCCTCGGCCTAAATGACGTACGAGCATAGTTAAAGCCGAGGAAACTTCCTCGGCCAAACCACTTGTTCAATAAGTAAGCAATAAGGGACCTTCTTTGGATCCCACCTTCTCAAGTCCAGTGCCTCTGCCTAGCATGCAAGGATACGAGCAAGTTATTGAAATAACAAGAATCATAGCAAAGGATTTTTCATTGATATTCAAATGAAATTACATATCCTATCATCTATTACAAAAAGCATAACAAGAAAAAGCTATTCTAAGATTGTTGAGCATCATCAAAAGGCTTTTCAAGCCAATCTTGAGTAATGGAGCCAGGAGGAGGAAGGTCCGTTTGATTGGTAAGAGCATCAGTTTCCTCGGCTCCTCTTCCTTCCTCGGTTTCCATGGCCTCAGGCTCTTCCTCGTCCTGGATGGCCTCCACTAAGTCTTTGATGTTGCCAGGGACAACAGGGGCTGGCCTCCACACTTCCCTGCATGCTTGAGCATCCTTGGCTGCTATCAATTCCAAGTTGCTTGCAGAGAAGGGGACTAAGTGATGGAGGGCCCTAACTTCCTCACTGTATTGGTCCCGGCATATCAGCATGGCTATTTTGTTGATGTCAAGGCCGGTGGAGGGATCAGCCAAAATGCTCCTGGCAAGATGAAGGTATCCATCTTCGAACATAGTAGCCGTTTGCTCGTCCACGGCGTCCTGGAAGGCCGAGCTGGATATCACAGCATCCTTGAATGCCGGGCTCTCCTTGAAGCGCGCCACAGCCTCGTTTTCTTTGGCAGGAAGGGCAGCCTCCAGTCCTTGGTATTTGGCCTCAGCTTCCTCGGCCTTTGCCTGAAGCTCGGCCTTATCCGTAAGAGCTTTGGTCAGCTCCTCTCCTTTAAGCCGGAGATGCTCCTCGACCTTGGCCTTCTCTTCCTCGGCCTTGGCCTTCCCTTCCTCGGCCCTCTTCACCTCAGCTTCCACCTTCGCCTTGGCTGCCTCAAGCTCGGCATCTTTGGCTTTCAGAAGTTTAACCAAGGAAGACTTCTCAGAATCGCTTTTTGCCAGGGCTGCCTTGGCCTCATTCATGCGTCTGGTCTTCTTCTTGGCCAAAACATTTTCATACGCCGTGACAGAAGCCAACTGAAAGAAAGTTCAATATCATATTAGAAGTATACATCTCTCAAAATCAATGATCAACGAGCAAGGAAAGGATATTCACCTCGGCAATTAAGAGCCCCTTGCGACAAAGCAAGGTATCATCGCTGGGAGCCTCCTGGACAAAAGCATCATAGGCGTCCTCATCCATTGCTCTCTGAATTGGAGCTCGGCCTAATCGAACCAAAGGTCCCTCCCTGACTTGCAAAGGAAGACCCCTGAGACGAGGAACGTTGAGGGCCATGCTCTTGGCCAGCTCGTCGGCCTGCTCAATAGTCTCAATATTTTGGATGGTTAGAGGAGGAGCCTCAACATGGGGAGCCTCAACGTGGGGAGCCCCACCAACATTAGCCTTCTTAGTTACAGGCTCCTCGGCACTCGAAGCTTGGGCTCTTTTGGAGCCAGATTTCCGAGCAACGAGGCGGCTTTCCTCGGCTCCCGCTTCCTCGGCACCAGTAGAAAGGTCAGCCAAGTCACCAGTTACGGGTTCAACTTGATCCTCGGATGCTGCGTCCTCGGAGTTAATATCGTGATGCACTTTGAGGGGTAGGGGCTTATCACCCTGGACACCGAGCAGCAAGTTACGAGCATTGGCCTCGTCCTTCCTCTCCACCAAAGCAGACTTCTTGCTCTGCTTTCTCTTACGCTTGATCAGCTCCTGGGGACTTAGTCTCTCCATTTCAAGGGCTGCTTCTTCCTCAGCTGTTAAATCTGTAAAGACAAGGAAGAAATGGTCAAGTACGAGCAAGAAGATCCAAGGTCAAGTACGAGCAAAATAATATGCAAAAAATTACAAGTGTAAGATAAAAATTTACGTCCAACAATGTTAGGTGCTCCAATACATTGGTCACGGGGACGCTCATCGTGGCACCTAATACAATCCTCGTGAAATACGAAGCCTGGATGTACCGTCCAATCATTGAAGCGACGACCTCTTTTAACATTAACAAGGGGAGCTACGTCCTCGTTCCCCGCATCAATCCCGCTGGATATAGAAATGATCCGAGGATTCAACTTGCTTCCAATCCAGACCCCTACCCTGGCAAACTCTTCTAGACGTTTGATCAAAGCTTTGGTCCACTCATATTGTTGGACAGCGAAGGAAGATGTTGGGTCACCACAAGGAGACTGGAACTCCCAACCTTGGCGGCTCTCAACTCGGATAACGTGATGATCCCAGCCTGGAACTTTACTAGACATGGGGAGGAGCAATTTTGGTTTCCTATTGGCACTCCTAATTACTACCAGCCATTGTTCCTTGATGACTTGGATAATGTAGAAATGACGGAAGGCTCCCATGGTCGGCTCATAGCCTAAACTACGGCAGAGGATGATGAAGCTAACCAGCACCCTAGTGCCATTGGCTCCTAGCATGGCTGGCACAGCCTTTACATCGTCCAAAAATTCGCAGATGAAGGGGTCCAAAGGAAGACGAAGCCCCTGTTGGAACTGTTTATAATAGAAGTGGACATAATCTTGGTTGTAGTAGAAGTTCGTCTCCTCCTTCTCCGTCTTCGGCTCAATCTTGCCCATATAAGTTAACTTGTACTCATCCCGGTTCACCTTGTACTTGGAGTACAATTTTTCAATCATGGGATCCCCAGGCTTTGGTGCCCTCTCCACTTGCTTTCCTCGGCTACCTGCTCCTCGGCCTCCCCTTCTTCTGACTAGGCGGGCATCAGCTTGCGCTCCCTCAATGAAGGCGTCAACTATTTGAGTAGACGAGGAGGGCTCTCCTTCTCTTCCCGTCATATCTGCATAAAGACGAGGAGACCAAATTATTTACCTCGTCAATGGCTGATTAAATGACGGGGAAGGAAGATTCCCCTCCTCGTCATTCCATAAGGCCGAGGAAGGAAGATCTCCTTCCTCGTCATTTCATAAGGCCGAGGAGGGGGCCGTACCTCTCAGACGCTCACGCATTTCGCGATGGGAGGCCGGGTAGAACAGTTCGATGTGCTCCACCATTTGAGCCCTATCCTCAAACACTATGATGTTGGGAGAACCAGACTCAATCCTATCTATTCTTGTGGAGTCTGGGTATTGAATGAATAAACGGGAGCGGCCGTAACCCCTCAACTGCTTGCTTATATCATCCAAGTTCAAGATCATCCATGGACCCTCTCTCTACGATAGACCCTCAAATTTCCAAGATGATATCCATAGCGGAATCGGGAGAATGGTCCCAAGATCGAGCCATTTCTAAGGGGAATCAAAAATGAAGGGGGAGTTCATTCAATATTCTAGAAATTTCATATAAAATGCAAAGAGAATTAAAGAACTGAAGTTTTTAAAGTTTTTTATCAAGAAAAGCTTCAACCTTCAACAATGGCGGTTCTTGGCATGGACAAAATCACTCCTAAACCCTAGAAAACGCTGGAGCATGAAAGGAAGTTGTGAGAAAAGGAGAAATTTCATACCTGAGTTTGCAAGAATGAATGGAATCAATGCAGAAAGCAACTTTGCCGGAAAAATCAAGCTCGCCGGGAACTGGGTTTGAAGATTGCTGTGATTCGCCGGAGATCTCTTTCGCCTTTGCTCTCAAATAGGGGGTTTGTAAAGATTTGAAATGAAATGATTTTGATTTTTATACCTCCTTAACCCGGGTTAACCCATGGGTAAAGTGATAACCCAAACAATACGCCCCCAACATTTAATGATAAGTACGCTTATTGAGGCATGACAAGACTGGGGGCCCCATGTCATCATCGTAATAGTAACCGCGATACCCACCAATGACGCGTGTAAAACCCGTTCGTATCCCGGATGCCGAGGACGAGCTAACTTTCTACTCGTCTAAGCCGAGCTAGAAAGTTGGGGCCACCTGAACGGTATAAACCGGGCTACGAACATGGGCTTGCTCGAACCTGGGCCCAACTATATTGGGCCATGGATATTATATATTCATCAAGTATTAGGGCCGAGCATTCTCTTCTTCGTATGACGAGGAACATTTACCTTGGCCTTATGTCGCCATTCTTGGGCCGGCCTGTCTCACTTACCGAGGAGAGAAAAGTCCTTTGCTCGGCATGTCACCAATTACCGAGGAAACAAAAGTATTCTCCCCGGCATATTTTCATGTCGGCCATTCATCAAGTGACGGGGAAGCAGGATCGTTCTCCTCGGCCTATTTGCCAAAGGCCGAGGAAAAACATTTGCCTTCCTCGGCGTTCCGGCTAGCAGTTACAATCCTTATTCAACAAGGATTATACAACCATTATCCAATCAGGATTATACTTATCAACATCAATTCAAGTCAAACAATGACTCCTCAACAAGATATAATTCTATTAGAGTTATATCTTATCTCTTTACAAGTTTATTCCAACATGGATTCTTTCAATCCAATCCTATAAATACAAGCCCCATGGCTCATTATTCGGTACGTTACTTTTTAGATTGGAGAAACTCTGTCAATTTGATTTCTCTAATATCAACCGTGAACTTACTCTCACGCCGGAGGGCCTTTAGCCGGATCCGCCCCGGCTTAGTTTACGTGTTTTCTCTTATTTTCAGGCCTTGCAATCGCCGGAGCATTCGACGCTTGGATTTGGGCTGTTTTGACGATTTTGGCATCATCAAACATATATATAAAAGTAAAGTTAATAAAAACTACTCACTCCCTTCTTTTCGATTTAAGCTTCACATTTTTAGCATAAAAATTAAGAAAAAATGTTATTTATATATTCAAAAATAATGTGAGTGCAAAAAGGATTGCGAGAGAGATATTTTAATATAGACTAATACTCCCTCCGTCCCACCCGAATTTGGACAAATTTCCTTTTTGGGCGTCCCATCCGAATTTGGACAGCCCAAAATGGAAACCTTAAATCACTATTTTCTCCACTCATTCTCTCTCCTACATTATTTTAATACTCACAACACCATTATAATTTACTATTCCCTCCACTCATTCTCTCTCCTATTTTTAAATTACACTCACAACATTTACCTTTTCCTTAATCTCCGTGTAAAGTAACTTTGTCCAAATTCGGGTGGGACGGAGGGAGTATGTATTAAAAAAATGTGTACTTTAGGCTCCGTTTGTTTGGGGGAAAATGTTTTTCGGAAAACATTTTCCCCATTTTTCGGTGTTTGTTTCGCTCCGGAAAATATTAGTCAAAGACATGTTTATCTTATTTTTCGGAAAATATTTTCATTTTTCGAAAAACATTTTGCTGGAAATCATTTTCCGGAAAATGTTTTACGCTAAACAAACGGAGCCTTAATTGTAAACAAATTTTTTTTTTAAAAAATACCTTCCACGTACAATCTACTTTATACATTATAAATGCAATTATTGCATGTAAAACAACTCAACTATCCTTGAAATAGTCTTAATTATAACTTTTGTAATGGATTTCTACCACTTTCGAAACTAGGTTCAAGTCACGGGGTCACTTGACCCCCTTCAAGTATAAAAGTTGTCAATTTTTGCACATTTAATATTTAAGATATTAACATTTTACCACAAAAATTAGTAATTTTATTCATTTAGACCCCCTTAATTTTTAGTAAAATTTACACATTGAACATTATGGATATTAATGAAATATTCAAATAAGCTTATTAGATTTTTCATTCGGACTGTTAGCTTTCATCCAAAAAAAGACTCATTCTGTTACAAAATGTAATAAATTGTCGAAACTATAACATTAAGACCTAAATTGCAATTAGTATACAACATTTTTTTTTCCACTAATCACACACACAGAAGCGCCTAGGAGATAAATCCTAGGAAGAGAAGATCTTCCCTCTAACTTTTGGGGGATCGAATCCATGATCTCCAAGTTAAAAGTCATGAGCTCAAACCAGCAGGCCAAATTAGCAATTAGTATACAACTTTGGGGTACCAATGTAATGTGCTATTTGCCCCATTATTTTACACAAATGCCCCCGAAGATGAAAAGAAGCAACCCCGGCCAAGTTGAAGTTCCGGTGGTAAA
>JAFEMH010004107.1:0-137500 GCA_022495995.1 Adenophora triphylla var. japonica | reverse complement strand
GACATCGCTCATTAATAATTAGTTCCTTGTGCTGTTGCATTATTGCTCCAGCCATGTCTCCTGCATGATACAGAACCATGGCAAGGTAACTGAAAAGCAAAACAGTACAACTCAGTTCATGAGTATCACCGAGGTGAATGTAGTGACTTCTTCACTATAAAGAAAGCGTACACTTATTTTAGGACATCTTTTTCTTCAGCAAATACACTCATTTTGAAAAGAAAAAACAAACACGGAAGATAAATGAAGAAAACAAAAATCATATTTGAGAGTGGATCAGTCTTTAAAAATTTCATAGTCGAGAATGTCGTAAATATCAAGCGTTTATCCAAAATAGCACTAAGCAGAAAATATCTGTATGTTTATTCTGTTGAGATCCCGATATAAATCTTTCAGAGAGAGTTTCTAATACAATCATTGAAAAATTATAAAGGTGTTAATGAACTTAAATAACCATTGCTAAGAAAATCAAACGCCAATCCTAACTTTTCAACTTAGTCCTTGCCACTCCTTGTCCAAAAAGTATGGTGGAAGCTCACATGAATTTTGCAATAGCTGCAAGCTATTTTGGTTGCTGAAGAAAATTAAAATAGCAAAACAGAAACAGGAAGGAAATCGATGACCAGGCGCTTCTATGGTAACATTTAAGTTTGTAAATATGCAAAATCTTCAATTTCCCCACCTAAGTTGACTAGTGCAGTCCCCTTATAAACACCCTTCTCATCAGAATTCCTATTTTCACTGTCCCAACCGCAATGTTAACATGAAAAGTCTCTCTTTCCCGAGACCATCTCTTACTACCTCTGTCCCAATATGAATGTCCAAATAATTTTCAATTTTGCGCTTGATCAAGAGCAAATTTTTTTTTGGACATTCGATTTTGGGCGGAGGGAGTAATTTTTACGAGTAATTTGGTTCCTTTTTAATACTAGATCTACAAAACATTAAATGTTTTTACAACGATGTAGATCCCTTACCCCCTGCCCCATGAGATTCCGACCTGCAACCACTAGCAAGCAGACTAGGCATATCATAGCAGAATATATCACAAAAAGGCATATCCATTAGTGAGCTGAAAAGCATACCGACAACAGTTAGCAACCTCCCGATGCATCGGACCAGTGACCTGCAGTCCAACAAGAAAAGATCACTTAGCCACACAACAAAGTTAAGTGGACCTCAGAAAAACACGCAAGGGCATGCAATAAATAAATGAAGGTTAAGAGTCTGTACCTGCTGAAGTATTGTAAATGCTTCGGAAAACAAAGTGTATGCTTCACTGAGCAATCCCTAAAATAAGCCACAAAACAATCGTGATTAGAAATTCTCAAAGAAATTCCTCAGCCACAAAACTATTGTGATTGGGCATGTTCAAAGAGATTCGACAATCCTATGTTCGTATAGCATAGGCCAACATATTCAATTGAATAATCATCACATAATAAAACCAGAGGTGACAAGCGAATTAGAGGTTATCATCACAAATCTTAAAGTTTAAACTAAATCATTACTAAAATAAGCTAGGTATTATGAGTAAAACCCATAATGAGTGTTTATTCTGCAAAACAGTATAGTAACTGATATCCAGACCTTGAATTTAGTACCAAGTTATTATAGGAGTATGCGACAGGTACGTGTTACGGAGTACATACTTTTTCCTACTACTACGACTAGATATTATAAATTCGTAGCTCAGAAAAGTGCCAAAGAAAATGTAAAAAGTTACCTCAGCCAATTGAACCTTTCCTGTTTCCACAAGCTCCTTGGCTTCTGAGCATACTGGTATTGAATGCTTCACCACAGGTTGAAGATTCAATATATCTGATGACTGGAAAGGCATCACAGCATTAAGATCATATTTGTGGGCTGCAACGGTTATGCCGACCTGTTCAAAGCACCAGATAGAATCCAGCGAATGTCATTTTCACACATTTAAGCCAGGGAAAATGGAGAAAACAAGAAAACTGGCAACTCCATGTAGAAAGCATAAAATATTGGGTGGGGGATATAAAACATTAGTTCATAGTGCTTAAAATTTCAACGATATGAAGGTTGACATTTTAACAATAATAATTATGAACGGTTCAACAAAAATCTAAAAATTTGACATAAGATGAACACGTGATTTAAAAAATACCATTGGGAGCATCTCTTGGCATTCTGACACTGGTGTGTGTGTGAGTTTTGACTCTCCACAAATGATCAGAAAAGAGAGTTCTTTAAGGTGGATGAAGAAAAACAATTTACTGTGAACTTCAGAATATTAATTTATCCAATAGAGGCCATGATGCACATGAACTTTTTCGTATAGGGCAGCATTTAGCTTGACAGGAAAAACCATACAAAAATACTACTCCCTCCGTCCGTAATTGTGTTGGGTTTGGATTCTAAACTATGAGGAAGAAGGAGCCTAGGTCGGAGGAGTTGGTGAATCAAGGGGGAAAATCTCGGAGGAAGCTTCTGTCAAGGAGAGCGGCCGCGCTCGTGGTGGAGGGCGACCGCGCTGGAGTTCCTTCGTGGGTGAAGAAGTCTCGGCCAAGGAGGGCGGCCGCGCTGGCCTTGAGGGCGGCCGCGCTGAAGCCCGGATTTGCAGCAGCAGTTTTATTCTGTTTCCTATTTTGATAAGATCTCTTCTTAATATTGATTTAGGGCTTCCTTGTATTACTATATAAACATAGATAGGACCTAGAACAGATTGGTGAGTTGTGTAGCAACATATTAGAAGGAGTCTAATAACATATTGGCTTGGCAATTGCCCCCGGACGTAGTTCATGTGTTGAACGAACCGGGTAAACAACTCTTGTGTTCTTGTGTGTGTGATTCTTTCTTTCTTGTGCTTGTGGGTGTGTTGATTTCTTGTCTTGATTGCAACGGGGGTACCACCAAATTCACAACAACTGGTATCAGAGCATTGGTTCGGAGGACTCAAAGTTTCATTAGTTGTTTTTTTTTTAATCGCGTTCTTGGGGATTTTGGTGAAGCAGTCAGATGAAGAACTCAATCGAGAAATTCAACGGTGTGAATTTCACGTTTTGGAGGACAAGGATTGAAGACTACCTTTATTGTAAGGATCTTCATGGACCCTTGAAGGAGAAGCCCGAAGGCATGTCACAAGGGGATTGGGAGACGTTGGATCGGAAGGCGTTAGGAGCGGTAAGGAGTGCCCTAACCGATGACGTTGCACGGAACGCTATGGAGGCCAAGACAACGGTGGAGTTGCTACAAACGCTGTCAGACATGTATGAGAAGCCGTCGAATATCAATAAGGTGCATTTGATAAAGAGGTTTGCGAATGCGAAGATGTCAGAGGGGCAGACAGCGGCAAGTCATATCGGCAATTTCAAAGGTATGGTGGACCAATTGAAAAGTGTTGATATTACTTTCTCCGATGAAGTGCTAGCGTGTTTTCTACTAAAATCATTGCCTGATAGTTGGGAGGTTACTGTCACAACGATTAGTACGTCGAAAACAGCATTGGTGTACACGGAGGTTAGAGATCTCATCCTTCAAGAGGAGTTGCGAAGGAAAGAGAAAAGGGGAGAATCTTCCGTAGATGGGGCTGCACTTAGGGTGGAGAGAAAAAGGGGAGGACCGAAAAAGGGGAAAAAGGTCAAGTGCTACAATTGTGGGAAATTAGGTCATATCAGTTATGACTGTCCGGGAAAAGATGGTGGTGCACACGTGGTGGATGATGGTGGAGATGTATTAATCCTAGGAGAGGAGCAGTCGGGTGAAGATTGGGTGTTGGATTACGGAGCTTCTTGTCATGCTTAGTGGGGATGCAGGATCAATGAAGCGGTACAAAACCGGAGACTTTGGGGTTGTCTATCTTGGTGACGGCCGTTGAAGGTCAAAGGTAAGGGGGATGTGATGATGAAGACACCTAACGGCTGTTTTTACAACTACACAACGTGATGCATGTTCGGATTTGAGGAGAAGAGTGATTTACGTGGGACAACTTGACGGTGAAGGGTATGGTGTTTCTTTCGTTGGTGGGTCTCTGGGAAGTCACAAAAGGGGCTAAGGTGTTGGCTCGTGGGTTAAGGGGAAGATGTTGTACTCTACCTACAATGTCGATGTTCGTTCCGGTGGGAGCAAGAGGCTAAAGAACCGGCCTGTTGATGTAAAAAGGGGAGACATCAAGAAACAGTATGTTGGGGGGACACAAAGTTGATCAACGTGGTGTGGAAGTCCAAGTGCCCTAACAGAGCGGTTTCGGACCAAAAACAGATGATGCAAGAAACAAGGTGTGTCCAAGTTTCAAGGGGAAGCATTGCGAGGAAGGTGGGTCTGGAGGGAGAAGGCGAAGTTAGACTTGCGGGGAGAAATCAAGGTAGAAGCTGATTTGGGAAGGCAAGAACGATCTAACACGGAGAGGTTGAAACGTCGCTTGGTTTCAACTCGCCTTAGTACTTGAGGAGAGGAGAGGTAGTGTCAAGCCAATATGGAGGGGAAAATGTGTTCGAAGGTCTTTACTCCGTGGTGGGAGTTGATGGGTGTTTCTATGTTTGTTAGTTTAGTCTCCGGTGGGAGATTGTTGGGTTTGGATCCTAAACTATGAGGAAGAAGGAGCCTAGGTCGGAGGAGTTGGTGAATCAAGGGGGAAAATCTCGGAGGAAGCTTCTGTCAAGGAGAGCGGCCGCGCTCGTGGTGGAGGGCGACCGCGCTGGAGTTCCTTCGTGGGTGAAGAAGTCTCGGCCAAGGAGGGCGGCCGCGCTGAAGCCCGGATTTGCAGCAGCAGTTTTATTCTGTTTCCTATTTTGATAAGATCTCTTCTTAATATTGATTTGGGGCTTCCTTGTATTACTATATAAACATAGATAGGACCTAGAACAGATTGGTGAGTTGTGTAGCAACATATTAGAAGGAGTCTAATAACATATTGGCTTGGCAATTGCCCCCGGACGTAGTTCATGTGTTGAACGAACCGGGTAAACAACTCTTATGTTCTTGTGTGTGTGATTCTTTCTTTCTTGTGCTTGTGGGTGTGTTGATTTCTTGTCTTGATTGCAACGGGGGTACCACCAAATTCACAACAAATTGAATGTCCAATTTTGACTTTAGGGACTTTTAAATAAGTTGAATTTTAAGCACTTTTAGTGGTATAAATACGTAAACAACCTTAATAAATGGCATCATGAGTATAAGAGTAAATTACAACATGACAGTAAACAAGTGAAAGTTGAGTAACTTCACCAAAAAAATGAGGACATTCATTCTGGGACAAAACTTATGTAAAATTGGACATTCATTCAGGGATAGAAGGAGTACATTTTAAGTGTCTAACGAACATATGGGTAACTGAAGCTGTCCAGCGAATGGTCTTTTACTCTTCGGGCACATCTGTGCAGAAATATGTATCGAGAATCACCAGGCACGAGCATACGAAGAGAACAAGCATGAGAATATCACTCCTGTTTCAGGATATGCTAATGCCCACCCGACTCTCTAATGTCTTACTTAGTATAGAGATGAGACTTCAATGAAGTTTTTTTAAATGTCACTTTGCGTAAAATATCACCCATAAATAATGTCTTATGTTGAAAAAGTGTTTACCAAAACTTACTAGTTTTGAGTGGCAATCGCAGCTTTCCGCACTCTTAAGTGGCTATTGTAAATAGCGACTTCTGTTTTTCCCCAAGTGAGATAATACTGGGGAAAGCTAAAGTCGATATTGTCAACAACAACTCTAGTTTTCCCCAAAACAAACACTTGGGGGAAATCGGGTCGATATTGCCAATAGTGACTTAGTTTTCCCCATAACATTGAAGTTGCTATTGCCAATAGCGACTTCTAATACATTTTCAACATAGACATTCTTGGACATAACTTTTTAAAAACATAATAGTTTGAGAAAAGAGTCCCTAAATGACTCAGTTTGTTCATTACAAGAACATAACAAACTTACCAACCAAGCAAGTTGTCATGGGAACAGGTGAAAAATGATTAACTTATGGCTGATTCTTATAAAAATTCATAGGTATAACTAGCGCGGACGGTTGAACGAGATTATCTCAATCCTGGTAAGAAAAGGGAAAATAAAAAAAACTACAAATATGATGCAGATGCAAAATCAAGCAGACATCATTTAAGCATTTTCACATTAACATTTACCAAAATATATACAGAACTTCGTATAGTAATGCTGGCTGTTTGTTATTCACCTTGTCACAAGAGATTCGATACCCCTTTAAGGTCTCAACACAATCTATTTAACTATGAATTCCATGCAACCATTTTAAATTTACATTCATAGACTCATAGCCAACCATAAACTTCTATTAGCAAGCCATATTACATTGTGCGCAAGCATACATGCCCTCTATGTGAATGGTATACTGTTGGCAAACATATAGATATTCAGGCTTATATTAAAAACTAAATGAAGCATTTGATGATCAAAACAGAAATAAAATATGATGGTCACCTTTTGGCAAAGGTTACGAATTACTGGAATTTTCTTTATACGTGATCTTGCATCCTCTGGCAACTCAAACTGCATAATGACAAATATATCTCAAAACAGAATATGTACATAATGCAAATCCCGGCTAGAAATTTCAATCATATACATGCTACCTGGTATTTGGCTTTTGCAAATTCATGGATGTTGGACCATAAACTTTCAGAAGTGAGATGCATATAAGAGGACTGTTGTCTTCTAGCAGATCCAGCACCTTTCCACCTAGCCTGCCCCCTTGTAGATCTTCCTGAACCATGGCCTGACTGATCCTGGAGAGTTTGCAACAGTATTGACTAACAAATTACAACTATGACAAACATTCCTTTAATAATTAGACGGTCCATAAATTCCAACTGCTACTTGTATGAACAATCTCTATGTACCTATATCAAATTGCCTTATACACCACTGAACATGGAGAAATATTTGGTGATCATGACTTACTAAAAGTTCTAATCATCATATAACTACATACACTAACAGAAAAAAAATGAGAGGTAATTCTAACCTTCTTATGGTTTTTTATTTGTGCATTTGAACCTTTTCCAGCTGCAGATTGACAATTTCCAAAGAAACAGTTTAAAAAATGAGAAATTGCAAGTCCAATATCATGATCCTCTGTATCTCTCAACACATCCTGTGCAAATACACGAAAACATATAAACATATGTCAGCCCCCCCATAACCCTTTATGATGTTGAGATTGCTCTAAAAAACCCATTATGCAGACACTATTGCAAAAGATAAGTTTAAAGTTTAAACACAGCTAAAGTTGCATCATTTACATTGAAGAAAACAATTTTTATACGGATCCAAGAAAACAGTGAGGCACAGAGCAAATTCAAAACGTGATTTATTTGATAAGAAAAAATAGCACCTGAAAATTATTAACTCAACCAGAATAACATCATCACATGTCTTAAGTATTGATTTCTCAGTAAATCGATGGATAAGAAAACCCATTAGTATCTGCTTTTCAAACAACCCAACTGACATCTTCTCCTACCACCAAATATAGTAAAACTTACTACTCTCTCCATCCCTAAATCAAGGTCCATTTTCTATAGAATTTTGTCTCTAAATGAATGTCAGATTCCTAAAAGAGTTTGTCCCTAAATGATTTTTTTACCCTTAAAATTATCATATTCCGATATGTGCATGCAAAACAGGAACTTCATAAAGTGGATAGTAAGGGTATTTGTACATCATATATGCTCTAAATGAACGTATATTTAAAATAAAATAAAAAATAAACATGAATGGCCATTTTTAGAGAAGTTAATGAATCCTCCTTCATCAAACTACAAGTTCCAATTCAAACTTACATTGAGATGGTGAGACCAGTGAGGGTTTTTTATGTACTTGGCTACTAAAAATGCTTAAATTTCAACTTTCTCAAATGTCCATCAAAGTAAAAAAATTGGACATTGAGGAACGTACGGAACATTAGATTCTCTTAGTGGTCTACTTTTTCAGAACATTTAAAAAATGTAAATGGACATTCATTTAGGGATAGAGGAAGTATGATGTTTAAGAAACCTAAGAACCCAAAAGAACAATAATAAGTATAATGATGATGAAGCTGATTAGGTTGAGGATAGTAACTCTGTGACAAACTAAAAAATCCCCATCACGAAGAAATAACATATATTGAGAAAGGCAAGCAACGAATAAATTGCTAGCATGCAAATAAATACATACATGAGTTTGTTTGTGTGTGTGTGTGCATTTATGTCAGCTGGTACGGTGCCTAACAATCATAAAAAGGAATATTTTGCCCATTCATGAATATAAACTGACACCAGCAGCATCTTTAAGAGGAAAAAAGAAAGGAAGGAAGCAATACTGCATTTGACTATTGCAGCTCAAAAGAACTGTAAATGACTAGATCTCGCATTCAACCCACAGAAACCACCAAACATCCATTTTGGACTTAATAACACAAATATTATGTACCCCAGCCATTAAGGCAAAAGAAAAGTGAAATAATGCAAGACAAAACTAAGCAACATATATGTCTAGTCATGTTGAAGTTAAACCAGAGTAGATTGCTAAAATAGGACATGCAACCACTGACTACCTTGAATATGTGTTTTGTAGATCTGACTACTATCTCATTGGAGCAAAGATCCCATAAATGTGGCAAGTGCTTCGTACCATCAGCAACCTGCATAAATTGAAGGGGGGAAATGAACTCTAGGTAAAGAGAAGATATAGAGAGTCAAGCCACTCCATAGCTTATAAAGGACTGCAATGTAACTAAGCAGCAATCAATTTTCCTAATCAGGGCTATTTAGAAGGAAACATTCAGCAGAAAAGTACTAAATAGAAGCAATTAGTAGCTCAATCTAACCTTTCCGATATAGCGAACATTAATTCCATGAGCATGGAGTGCTTCAGTTAGAGTATGGCCGTCCATTGGAGAAATTTCAAGTGTGCAAAGATCTTGTATAAATTTCGGAAGTACGACATCCCTTAGATATGAACTAACATTCCTCACACTTTCTTCATCAGCAGCTATCTCCTGCAATTCCAGGGGGTGGATAAACAGTAAGTTCTCAGGACCTGCATTGACATCTGATGATTAAAAGAGACCTCAATCACAAGGTCACCATTGTTACCTCTTCACTTCCCGCTAATTTAAATTCAGTAAAAACGTTGGGATTAAAACAAATGTCTTCGTGTATATTAGGAGTTCCAGCAGGTTCAGGGCCACACGATTTAACAATCTCCTTTTTACCACCTTCAGTCGGTAGCTGCAAAAAGACAGTAGTAGGAGATATAACTAGAGATATATCCCAGTCCAACTCCAGATATGAGATAGTCGGAAGCATCCAATAACTGACCTTTTATGTATAATATATACAGAATAATACATAAACCAATTAATAGATCCGTATACATAACATTTATGTTCTCATATTATTCATAGAAAGGGTAGAGAAGATAAAATAAAATGATAAATTGCAAAATATTAGAAGGGGCACTGAATTACTAATTCACATCTACACTCTACCATGTCCGGGTGAGCACTCAAACAATTCTATAGTGGGAGAACCAAGAGCATAAAATTTTGCACATGCGGAGTATTCTGTAATGAAGTTTACTAAATTCATAGTTGTGAACCATCATCTCCTATCTCGCATTTGCAATGTTATCATGTGGACATTATAGGTATTTACACATATGTGCCACATAAATGGCTTATATGTCAACTACCTTAATTTCCTAGAAAAAAGAAATACCCTCATTTAGGATGGATGGTGTATTTAGCACTCTAATACTCCCTTCATCCCAAAATGATTGTCCATTTTTAACTTCAGGGAAATTTTGAAATAGTAGCTTTAATGTTAGTAGCAAATATACCACCGTAGTTACCGTACTATCCAACGTAATGACTAATATTATTGCAAGTATACATTGGAATATGATACTCCCTCCCAGCGGAAGAAGTGAGTGTATTCATTTTTGGGCCGTCCTTTTTCAACCAAAGACTACACTAACATTTACTTTCCACCTGGTTTGAATTAAAATGATGCCCCCTTGACTTTGCTAACATTTATAGTTTGAATTCAAAAGTACCTTCTTTTTCCAACCAAATGACTATACAAACATTTAGTGTCAAACTTTTTTGAAAAATGAACACTCACTTTGGGATGGAGGAAGTACTAATTACCTTGACAAATAGTTAAAGTTCCAATCAGCAAAAAAAGGACTTTTGATGACTAATATATTTGGTTGCAAGCTTATTATGTCAATAATGAATAAAACATTATATCACTGCTTTATGCCTGTGTAAGCTAAATGCGAAACGTAATTTATATCAACAGCTGTTGAGGATTATAAAAGGAAAAATACATTTATTCAAACATTACTGACATTCAATTTTAACTGATAAACTCATATGTACATCGATTCATAGGGTCATTACTGGAATATTGCAATTAGATATCACTGTCATTCAGTTGCCAAACAATCTATGTTCACCATTTAGCTTCCAAACGCTGCCTCTTAATGTTACGAGATGCATCCTAATTCTACCTTCTGAAATTATATCATCTAAACATGAGGCAAGGAAAAAATCATCACATTTCACTAAACAGTCCACACTCCAAAGCATCCGGTAAAGCCGTACACATTTTTAAATAAATTTATTGCTGTATAGTTTGTAAAAGAAATCATTACCTCTGTGCCAGAGGTTTCAACAGCTGCTGTTTTTTCACTTTCAACTTGTTCATCTGCAGTATCAACTTTTGAAGAATCCTCAATAGCATGGGAACCATCTGGGTGGCACTCGCTAGTAACTTTTGAACTCTTTGCTGCTTCAGCCTATTCACAAGGAACCAAAATGAATTTAAAAGATGCACAGTGAAGATAACAGAATAATACTGAATTAAACATTAGAGGCTAGAGTAATTTACCTGACAAAATGCAGTAATTAATTCAGGTCTCAAAATGCAAAATCTGGAACCTGGTCCAGAATAATTTGCGTCACGAGGAGTGACTCTCATCAGGTCAAGTAGATAGTGCCTGCCTCGGAACAAGTAAAACGATAAAGTCAAATAAAGAGTTGAAGAATGAACACATTGGCATTGCATAATAATCATGATGATCCTATAGCTTCTGCAACAATTATTATTTCAAGAGTTTATTATAGGGTCTGAAATTCAGGCTCAAAAATTTTCAAGTTAATCTAAGTTGAGCCTGAAATCAAATCTATCTTTCAAGGTATATAACCAAATATATCAAAATGAAGTGCTGGGGACTGTAATGATATGTAGATTTCAATTCTAAGATGTCAAATCAGAATAAAAGTACTTTCCCCATCCCAAAACAACAGTCCCATATTGACTCTTTTGAAAAGTAAAAAGCACGCCGTTTGTATTTTAAATACTCCCTCCATCCAAAATGAATGTCCATTTTTACAAAAAAAAAAAAAAATCCCAAAATGAATGTCAATATTTTTTGAGAAGTTATTTAATCTTCCCTCCAAACAATTTTTAACTCACATGTATACTCATGATGCAATATGGTGATATCATTAAGGACTTTTATGTACTTATGCTACAAAAAATGCTTATATTTCAACTTTCCTAAATGTCCCTCAAAGTGAAAATTGGACAATCATTTTGGGACACAGGAAGTAGTACTTGTAGTGTAGTGTATTTCCGATATATATATACACACATACAGAAAGACATATATGTATGTTATATATCAATCCATAAATGGTCCTACAGACTATGAAAAGTCAATAAAGGGGCAGCCCGGTGCACAAAGCATCCCTGCACAACGCAGGGTCCGAGGAAGGGTCCCCACTACAAAGGGTGAAATGTAGGCAAACCTTAGCTTGCATAAATGCAAGAGGCTACTAATGAAACTATTATTATCCGAAGTTGGGAGTATATTGCTGAGTAAGTAATAAAATTCTTGGTTAAAACCTAATACTCCCTCCATCCCAAGTTAAAGGCCCCCATATCCTTTTTGATATGTCCCAAAATAAATATCTTCTTTCTATCACACTCTTAGAATTTATTTCCTATAATTTTAATATGTGTATATATGTGTGTGTGCGCGTGTGTTAAATATCAATCCATAAAAGATCCTACAGACTTTGAAAAGCCAACAGGGAACTATTATATTCCGAGGTGGGAAAATATTATTCAGCAAGTTACAAATTTCTTGGTTAAAAATTGATACTCCCTTCCTCCCAAATCAAAGGTCCTCGTATCCGTTTTGTAATGTCTCAAAATAAATGTCCTCTTTCTATATTTAACACTCTTATTATCCTATTTTTCCAGTTATACCGTTAATTTTCATCCCTCTCCATCTCCTTGGTGAATGTTCCTTGGTGCATGTTCCAATAATTAAATATTTTTATCTCTCTTTCCTTTTGTTGTTGGGAAATGAAAAATAATTACAAGAATCCTACATCGGGTGGACTTTTAGAAACTTCAAGTGATTACTCCTTTCTTAATCAGAAGGGCAAATTAGGAAACAAAAAAGTTTCTTAGTAAGTCCAAAGGAGGGAGTGATGCTAAAATAAAGAAGTAAAGAATGTTGTGATGAGAAAAAAAATCTGATAGATAATATGCCAAACACATAAATCACCTGTCATCACTGCCAACGATACCCTTGCATTCCACTGGAGCAGCTAATCGAAAAACATTTCCAGATCCATCAAGAACTGTGTGTTCCTTCAACCTGAGACGTCTTGAAGCCTCCAGTACCTATGGCCATATGATATTTAGCACTTGTGACAAAAGCAGGAATATGAAATATATAGAAAAATGTTGGCTTAGCAATCGTCGAATCATGGGACTTTACACTAACAACTACCCGCTTTATAAAAGCTTAAGGGCCATAATGATTCAAGGCATAGTTCAAACATAAGTATTTGAATGTGTGAATTAAATTCCTGTCTATAGTTTCTATTTCTATATGTTTTGAGCAGTGAACATATGTGAAAAAAATAATCAATATTGATACTTGACTTCACATAATGAGGAGATGTTGGGGATAGAAAATATGGAGTATAAGTTTAGGAGTGGATGAGTAGATATCATAATCATGATTCAAATACTCCATCGTCCCATCTCAAGAGTTCCTCTTTAAGGAACACATGACTGCCCTTGAGATCATTATGACAAAGCCCCAAAACAACATACTAGCTTACACTGTTAAAATAACATTCAAGTACTGGGAACCCATGGAATGGAGAGGAGGGAACTCGATCAACTGAATATAACTCTAGGATAATAATAAAATTTAAAGGCATAAGGAACGAAATAAAACAAAATTCCATAATGCAAAGTCAGAAAGTTATTACACTTTAAAATAAAATTTGCACTCAAATAGGAAAATGAAAAGAGAGCGCCGCTAGAATGGCTGCTCTGACATGCAAGAAAGACATGGCATGCCATGACAAATTGATCTCGTATAGACTCAAAAGTAAGCTGAAATAGGCAATGGAAAAAAAAGAACCTGGCCAGAGTACCAAATCAAGAATCACAATTCATGACCAAAAAAGTTACACATGGCTGAAAGTGCCTTATTCATTTGTATTATGTAGCCTTTTTCTTGTAGAGCACAACCTAAGCAGCAGCAATACTCCCTCCGTCCCGGAACAATCTTCACACTTTCCCTTTTGGGCGTCCCAAAAATTACTTCACATAATTAAAACTTACCTAAAATGGAAAGGAATCTTTACTATTCCCTCCACTCATTCTCTCTCCTACATTATTTTAATACTCACAACACCATTATAATTTACTATTCTCTCCACTCATTCTCTCTCCTATTTTATTTTCACACTCACAACACTTTCAATATAATACTCCTTCCTTAAAACCAGTGCAAACAGTGTTTGTGAAGATTGTTCCGGGACGGAGGGAGTATGTGATAACTGGACAGGGGATACTTAGCAGATCGTTCTCCAGAATACAGTAAGTGCCACTATTGCCCAAAAATAGTCTAATTTGACAAGGCAAACTTTTTCTTGTTATGCTTTTGCTTCAATATGTTTCCTATAATTTGCACTACAGTGGCACTTTTTGTGTGTGTGACCATACTAGAAATGGCATGTTCTGAAAGAAAGAAAGAAACGGAATTGAAGAATAAAGTTTATAGGTTAAAATTCTAGAAATTAGACATTTTGGTGCGACTACTTCTTTGGAGGGAGTAAAAGTAACCAGTTTAGGAAAAGGGCTGCTAACTTAAAGCACCTTGTTACTGTTCACACCAACCAACATCCGGCTCCAGAAAACCATGAACCATAGCTAGATTTTAACTCTGATATTGATTTCAAAAGCACGTTCCTTGGCTGCCATAATCTTTTCCTATAAGCCAAGAAAATGTGGCGCATACCATACATGTATTTTGTAGGATGTGCATACCACATTTAACTCATAAAGATTACAACTTTCAATCAATTTGTGCCTTCCCCTGAAGCCTCCGATATCTTTTTCAAATCAAACAATTAGAGCTCATAAGACCAAGGAATTACATAGATTAAAATTAATAGAGATACAAAATTAACAAATTCAAGTAAACATGAGGTAAGATAAAACCAAGTACTAGCTGACCTTCAAATGAAAGTCTTCGTTCCAGCAAATCTTCTTTCCATTGTCAACAGATCCGTACAAAAGGGAGTCCGACTTATCACCTTGAAGGATTCCTGGTAAAACACTCTGCAGGATAAGTGAAGGTGTCAGATTTGAAGAGGAGGGGAGATACCCAAATGACATAGGACAAGTTCAGGTTTAGAACCGCATCATCAACACAATAATAAAGACCACACGAAACAATAATGCAAATCAAAGGACAAATATAAGGAATGCCTAGGATGCTCAAACATCAATCTGCCCAATGTCAGAACAAAAATTCCACGAAACACTCTGCTTTCTCTATGCAAGAATGGCCAGGAGAACATAATAAAAATTATTGACCGCTACTCCTTCCGTCCCGGGTGATCTTCCTATTTTTTTTTTACTTTAAATGAACTTTGAGCAATAATTTGAGGGTCATTTAATTATCCTTATGAAAATCTACAAAATATCATTAATAGTAATTATAATGGTGTATCAATAACAAGTTTTAGATTTTCATTAGAATAATTAAATTAATCTAAAATTATTGTTCAAAGTTCAATCATAGTAACACTCAAAAAAGTAGGAGGATCATTCCAGGACAGAGGGAGTATTAGTTAGAATGCAAGGGAAACTAAACACCTGTGCTACTACTCTATGGCCTCTGTAATCAACAATGGCCATTGCTAGATTATACAAGCCAGGAACATCAGCTTCCTGGTATGCCTTGGTGCCTTTTAGATCGTTGTTTGCAGATGCGTATGTCGCTTGCTCACTTTCAGCCAGCTGGGCTTCTGCTGTCTCTTCAGGAGCCAAATCAATTGCACCATTCACATCCGCAGAATTTGATCCAGTGGATCTCTCCCCATTAAGTTTGTTAGATCCAATTGATGATTTGGATGATGAAATCTTATCTGACACATTATTTGATGAGCTTGTGCTCTCAATCTTTAAACTCAAATCTGATGACTGCTTTTTGGATAGCTGCTCAAGGTCCGCATCAACAGCAAAACTAAAGAAGATGTTGTTGTGAACATACCTAGAGCCAAAACAAACTAGAGATGTAATTCAACAGGTTATAGAAATGTCATTACTAATAAAATAAAATATGTATAACGAACACATGCAACATAATACACCCAAACACTAGACCGATCATCAAAAGAATCTGAAAAGATTTCATAATATCAAACGATGAAACCAAGTAAAACAACATTTCTCCTTTTATTCAAATCGAAAGAAAACCAGGAGCACAGTAATACACTGTCAAGGAAACACAAAAAAAATATCAAACATAATCAATGACACTTGTTCCCACAGAACCCATTCTTTATTCCAATAAGTTGCCTATGACATGTACTTTAATGGTTCATTTTTAGCAGACAAAAATGGATCTACTACAGAGCAATGACAACTCATTAGCAAGAACACGTAGTATAGAAAGGTGAAAGAGTGTGGTAACTAATATTTTTCCACCTTGCCCATCATTAAGTATGTTCAATTCGAAAATAAAATAAAAAAACCCTAAAATGGTTCTCTGTTTCTCGAATCCAATGCCAGTGAAATAACGGGAAAACTGATTGCAGGTGTTACTTTATCCCGAGGAAGAAAATAAATAGAAAAGGTATAAACTTTTCTCAGCTATTGCTTTTAGTTTGATTCTTGTCCTTAAACTGTTGCTTATGTCTTCATTTCTATCCCTGCTAAAAAATTGAAAATACACATAACAAAGGAACAAAGCCAAAAAACTGAGAATTGTTCTGTATAACTCGGTGAGAAGGTCCATTTGATTCCATACAGTGATAGCAATCAACTATTACAGAGATCTTCTTACCCGGTCGTAACTAGAAGTGGATCAGAAAACTCTACTTGCAATAGATTGTGTCAGTATATATGATTATTTATTTTTGGTACAAACAGAAAGGATCAACATATATGATTATTACAACAGTAAAATAACTACACAATTAGTACACAAATTCTAGACCGAATTCAATCCCCAAATAAAGTGGGAGAATTTTCTTTGAAGAGGTTAACGTCATACTCACATGTGAAAACATTCAGGATCAGTTGGATTAATTGGCGGAATGCAACGACTGATGACACCAATTGCACCACTTATCGCTGCATCAACGAAGTCAGAAGTCACCTTGTAGAGTGCCCTATCTCTCAAGATCCTGAATAAAATTCTTTAAATAAGACAATTTGGAGACCAGAAACTTGAACAGAACTCTACGATGCCGTAACATGATAACTGCAGCATTAAGTATATACACACCTTTCCTGAGGACTTGTATGAGGAAACTCTCGACAAGACTGCAGTTCCTCATTCCAGTCTCTTTGCATGCCAATCAACTCACTTCCAAATGAAAGAGTCAGAGCATTTTCTGCTCTAGCAGCATCACGTTTGTGATCTAAAACCAGAGGCATCCAACAACAGGATAAGTTTACGTTATAAGAAGGTTCTAAAGCATTAACATGTTAAAAACTTAATATGTATACGTGTCTCTGTGTATGTGTGGGTCGGTCAGGGATGCAGAGGGGTTGAAGTACCTCACTTTGCTAATGTAGGATAAAGAAGTGGTTCTGATTGCATGAATATCAAGGAAGAATATCATTGTTATAGCAAATCAGATTCATAGTGGTTGTTTCAAAGTAATGCATACGTGAAACTTTTACGCCATTTAATGTTTCACTTCACTGAAAATTCTTTGACGTCAAATGAGAAGACAGTGACATGCATTAAGAGAGGAGGAAAAATCTGGAAAGAAGCACTTACTCTTCTCCTATTTAACAAAGTGCATACACCAATAATGATTATAGGTAAATGAACATTTTTATTCAATGCTCTCTCCTTCCAAATTGAAGCACTAAACTTTAAATTAATACAAAAAGTCGCTGACTTCCTAAATACACCTGCGAGTGAGCAGCCACAATTTAAAGTTGAGTTAGTTTATTCGACATGGTGTTTCATTCTCAATTTTTTAAGATATTAGTTCATTGTCTTATAGGAAAGTTACCTAAGAACGAAATTTATCCCTTCAATCTCCATGCGGGACACCTTACGAAGAAACATAAGCCTCTTAAAGTGAGAAGAAGGGAACAACACTTGTTCTCATGACAAAGAAACATCATTCCCGAATTAGTCGAAAAATAGTTTAGTCACTTTGCATAAGAGGCATAATATAGATGATCTTTATGTGAAGATCTCACACTATAATGATAGTGTCATGATGTGAACCATAAATTGCAGACTAACGAGGTTGTGAATGATAACAAAAATACTAATCAAGCAGTAGAGAGAGAGAGAGAGAGAGAGAATAGTATATTGAAGAAGATGCTAAAACTAGAAATGCTGCATGTTTCGGTAGTCAAATCCAAGTTCATCTTGAATAATACAACTCTATCCAGCAATACTGCAAGCTTTATCTGCTGCCATCTGGAACCCATATTTGTACACTATGTACAAGATTGATATGCCTTTATTCTGGTTCATCAACATTTGACACTTCCCCATATACAATACAAGGCATTCCCTTTAAGTTCATCCATCCCACATTCTGGGCCACTCTTACTCATTCCAACCTCTAGGCAAGCAAGTAGAATATAAAGAATGAAAAATGAAGCACTATTCGTAAATCCCTCCTCAATTACATAAAATGAAGATTGCCACACAATCCCAAAGCTAAGCCCATACAGGTGTGAGAACAATGATTCTCACCTTTAGCAGTGGAGCAGAGAGAGCTTGATCTTGGAAAATCATAGCATCTTTCTCCACCTATATGCACTAAAATAGCATTAAATACCCCACACCACAGCAGGTAATTTGCACTTTTGCATCTTCCTATCCCTATATAAGACCTTCACTTGACAGTAGCACCCCAAAGTTCATTAAAGTCGGAAGAATCAATTTTCTGCCGGTAATTTGAAATTTTACATCTTCCTATCCCTGGTGAAATAGTCAAAAGTTAGTCTCTCTCTCTCTCTCTTTTAACACGTGTCTTCTCTTTAGCAAACTCTCAACAGCATAAGTGAATGCAATTGCATCTTCATTGACAAAGCAAATCCAATGCGGAAATTTGTTTTGGTCTTTTCTACAATTCTATTACTCCCTCCGTCAAAATAAGAGCCCCTTATTCCTTTTTGGGATGTACAAAAAAAAAAAGTGTCCCCTAACAAAGCTTTCCAAATTTCGCATAGAAAATTTACATTTTTTTACTTTATGGTATTATATACTCTCCTCAATACGCCCAAACTAACAGCATAGAAAGTTCACACTTTTTCCATGGTGGATACTCCGCCATAGCGGCCCCAACATTTTAATAATAGAGTCAAATGCTGTACCTAAAATTGTGCATCAGCAAAGGGGATTCTTATTTTGGGACGGAGGGAATACCAAGTTTATGATTTCAGCTATTGAACCTCCCATCACATTCGAAAAGTCCCATCCCCCTTTCCCCTAAATATATAGACATATTTGGACAAGCATGTATCTGTTGTATGCAATTGCATCATACACAAATAATGTCTTTTTAAATATCATCTTATTTGCATCCCCCTCTCTTTTTAGTCTCCGTGAAATATATACCCCTCTCCATCTACAAAGCTTGTGCCTTCGTCTCTCATTTTATTACCTCTTAAACGGTCAACATGAATATACAATAAAGAGGGAATACATAAATTAGATGAGATTACAGACTAGTATTGCGTTCAAAATATGGATGTGTCCCTCTTATGTTATGTCTTCGCAAATCTAACCTAGAAAGTTCCTCAAACTTGAACAGAATTAATATTTGATGATATGTAAATATAGTTTCAAGTGATATGATCCCATAAATTGAATAATCTGCAAGCTTATCAGGTATACAAGCATATCAAACTATAATGTAAGGTACTTGGACAGTTGTATTAGACGTGATTGTCTGTCCACTTGGGTTGAATTGCCGATGCAATGGAATCTGAGATCCCTAATAAGCTGTAAGAGCATGTAGAAACACCGTTTCCAAAGGCTTTTAAATAGGAAAGACTTAACAAATATGACTGGTTGAAGTCATGGGTAAATTACTTGCTCTTTAACAATTGATTTGAATAGTAGCACAAACAACTGTGACTTGTATGGTTGAAGACAAGGGTAGTTTGGCCAACTGGCAGGGAAAAGGCGGTCCATCCAACATCAGTTACCGTAGCTCAGACGTTAAATCAAGAATGATCACCTCACTCCTATATGTAATTCTAGGGCAAATAAGATTCCTTCCAATCTTAAAATATAGGAAAGGCTTCTTTGCAAGCCTACATCCGATACACATTTCATGTGCAAAAGAACAAAGAATTCTTTAAACTAAAATTGAACTTACCAGGAACAGGGTATAATCCTAGCCATGAATTAGGTGGCAACAGAGACTGGACATTTTCAAAAGGATGAGCAGAGGCCTTTCGCTCCAACATCTCACGAAAAGCTTCAATAGCAGAGATAAAGTATAAGTATAATAATAACGCCACTTGGAGACCAACAAAGTTAAGGCTTAGTTAGCCACATTTTATCAACCCACATGTTGTTACCTTTCTTAAACTTGGTACTGATCTTTTGCAAGAGTCCGATGACAGTAGTTGCTTCACTAGCGGCTTTAGCCGGCCTTGGATCGAGCGTATTACTAGAACTCGAGTTGACATAGAAAGTTGTTGTTGTTCCAGTAATACAGAACTTATTCCCTTCCAGAGTGACCACATCTAGATAAACCAAGTCTCCAAGAAGCCTGGCAGTAACAAAACATTATGTAAATTAGAGTTTGTTGGCAAAGAAAACCATAATTTCCTCAGAGCTTTACCAATACTCCCTCCATCCCATTTGAAACTAGATTTATTTCCCCTTAGGGTGTCCCATTGAAAACTAGACAATACATAAGAGGAAAGATTTTAAGATTTTTCAATAAACAAGACCCACTTGTCATACTCACAACAACTAACCCACTTACTATTCCCTACACTAACAATCACTATCTCACTTTCTTTCTATACTCGCAACACATTAATATTATACACTTTTTCTTAATTCTTGTGTCAACCTTAAAATATCTAGTTTCAAATGGGACGGAGGGTTCTAGACTAGAGTTCCTATATAAGAACACTAACCTTCTGTAGCTCGGAGGAGGATTGAACGAAGACAACACAATACTTTCCACACATTTGATCTCTTTAGAAGGAGATGACAACAGATTAGGAAGTGAACCAGAGACATCGTCCAAGAAACCCAATCTCTCTAGCTCTAAAACTTCAGCTTTTGCAGGATCTATCATAGCCACACAAAAAAAAAAGGTCAGATGGCTCTCCTCTGGAATGAAAGACAAAAATTGAAAAGAATGAATACAAGGAAGACAAAACAAGTAAAAACATCGGCTCAAAATTCAAACCTCCGGGATTGACAGATGTATTTTTCGCCATCTCATGCTGCATTGCAAGTGATGTTGATAGTGACGAATGAAGGGTGGAAAGAGAAAGCAATTCTCTGGTACGGTGAACATGAGCCCTGATCGATCTATCATCGTATAAAGCTGCATTGATTCATCATTAACTCAGAGCCAACAATAGTAACTTGGATAAAACTGGATCAATATATGGAATAAACAAAGAGCAGGCCAACTGGATTTTCATTTACTGCACTTAATGGGCAGACATAAAAGTACCAATCAGTTCTTAAAGGTGCCATAAACAATAAAGCAACTTGTCCTCCACTGAATTGCATCAATCAAAAATATTAGAGAGACATAGACTACTATACCAGCAATCATCTCCAAGGAGCAGTCACCCGTAGTAATATCCGCGACTTCAGAAATTTCATGGTAATCCTCCAGTTGATTAACCGACCCATCTTTAGTGTGCAATAATAAGTCATAACATGTAAAAAAACAGGTTTCTGGAGCATCTAGAAGAAATTGTCTCACGTCCATAACAGAATCGCCAGGGCTTAACTGCAAATATAACGATCACAACTCATAAAAGTATGTTCTCATATAAATTATTATTCAAGAAATACCAACAATTAACTTATGACATAAATGACATGTTCGTAAACACAAAAGAAGTTCAACTAATTCTTCAATATAATAGATACGATAAGGAAGAGAACAATAAGAACAACACATGAATTTGTTAATTGGCAGTCAATCATGAAAAAAAAAACACCTCTACTATTTTCTACCTCATATAAAACAAGAAGAAACATTGCTTACTTGTAGTTCAAGCTTTTCGCCACCATGTGTTTTGACAGGTACAGGATAAAGATGTATATCACCTGCATCCATAAAACACATATAAGATTACATCACATCTGGGGAAATGAAAATTCCAATTAGCACATAATCCATTGATGGGTAAATTGGAGTTATCTCAATAGAGATTTATTGATTAAATACCAATGGATAAAACTTAACACGGAAGTATGTACGGGAGCTAGTTATGAAAGGAAGCTAATTTGTGGAAAGGACCTGAACAGCAGGTTTCTAATCACCATACATATACCTTTTTTCTTGTTCGGTTGGCAAAACAAAAATAATACTCCCTCCGTCCCATTTGAAAGTGTCCATGGTATAATTTTACGGTTTTTAAGAATTTTTTAAAAAAATGAATAAAAAATTGAAAGTGGGTAGAAAATTAGAGGAGAGAGAATGTAAAAGTTAAAAAATATTTAATAGGAGAGAGAATGAGTGGGAGGAATAGTAAGTTAATGAATGATTTTTTGTAAATATCTTAACACTATAGGGGTATAATGAATGATTTTTTTGTAAATATATAAACATTATGAGGGTATAAATGTCCGAAACACTGTTCACATATTTCCATTTATGGAATGAGCTCTTTGAAGTGGAACGTTCCAAAAAAAAAGTAGACACTTTGAAGTGGGACGGAGGGAGTACTTAAAACTCGGCATGAATGATTAGACAGTTTGGACCATGTAACTGCCAGTTAAATTGGTAAATCAAAACAGAATTTCTTAGGCATTTTGCAAAAATCCACCACAAAATGAGCGTGGTCTTTCTATTGAGGAAGTTACACTTGAATTTCGGCCGTACTCTATATCACAGGCGGAGCCACCCTAGGCAATAAGGGAAGTTCCCCCCTCCTTTTAAAATGTACATATTAGCACTAGCAATTTTAAGAAAAATGACAAGTTACCATTAAATTTATATTTTTACCATTTTTGCCCCCTTTTATAAGAAGAAAAAATACATTTTTTAATTTTTGCCTCCCTTTAATTACATTCACATGATTTTCTAAAATTGAAATAATTCCCCCCTTCAAAAAAATCAGGGCTCCGCCACTACTCTCTATATGTATATGTATACGTATATGTACATGTATATACATACATACATATATATATATATATATATATATATATATATATATATATATATATATATATATATATATATATATATATATATATATATATCTGTATATCCTAATATGTAGCCCTTCCATGTTCTTCTCGTCCTCTCGCGTCACCCCCAAATAAATTTAAAAATAAAGTTAAAAACCGATAACTCATCCATGAAAGATCTAATTATATATATGACACATAAGAGTTTCCATTTCCAGAAGTGTTGTGAGGTGTGAACATTCAAGGTTCTGTTTCTTCCAGATTCCGGGAGAGCTATGATCAATACTAGAGCTACTCAAACATAGAAACATCATCTTCAAGAAGTTTTATTGACTGTAATGCAATCCAACAGCAAACTTCAAGCTTTCTTAAGAATAGTAGATATTTGTGCACAATTTCTTGTGGACGGTACAGACAAATTAACATGAAATCTCCAATAAAGTCATAGTGATACCTAATATATGAACAGTATCTAATCCTTCTCAAATGTTAACAAAATTATAATAAAACAGTGGAGACAATAAATATCCATAGGCCAACAAGATATTATTTCTAAATACAACCAACAAAAGTTCACCTTGCTTAGCCTGATTTTCCGGATTCTCATTTTCCACCACCTTCACCTCCGTGGGGAACTCTGGAGGTGGGGCCTCCGACTGTGGGCCAGAATTTGGTTCAATCAGAGCTGGAATTCCATTGACAACATCCCCTTTGGCTGCTTCCAATGAATCAACCTCATCTTTTTGGAAACCATTTGCCAAAAGAGGCACCTGTTCTGAAGGTTTCACCCCATTTACAGTTTGAGACCCTCTCCGGTTCCTCCCTTTGTTCGACTTTCCAGCCATTTCTTCCCTCTCCAATCTACTGAAATTTCATAGAAAATTAAACCCAAATATAAGCCAACACAAATACCCAAAACCATTAATCATCAAGTAACTCCATCGTAAATAAACAGAAAACCAAGAAAATCAAAACCCTGCTCGATTCGAAGTTCATACAATAGCTGAAGAACTTTTTTATAAGAATATAACAATTTTTTACAAAAACTCTTTAAAAATCCAATTGAACAAATACTAATACAGGGAAAGGGTTTATTGGGTTTACAAAAACAAATCAAAATTTTGAAATAGGGGCATAAATTGAAAAGTAACTCAATTGGTAAACAGATAATAATAATAATGAAATAGTGAATTGAGATTATGAAAAACAAGTGGAGTGGGGATTACCAAGTGTTGGATGAAATGTTCAGGTCAGGTACATGGGTAAACCTCGATATGGGGAGGGATGGAAACAAGGAGATTGTGAGTGGTTTTCGGTAGAAGGAAAGAACAGTGAATTGGGTGAGAGAAGACGGCGGAAATGCTCCTTTCTCTTCTTCTTCTTCTGGGCTTTGGGCCTAACGTCATCAACTTATTAAATAAAAAAGTGTAGTACATATACTCCCTCCCTCCCAGAACAATGTTCACATACACTGTTTGCACATGTTTTAAGGAGGGAGTATTATATTGAAAGTGTTGTGAGTGTGAAAATAAAATAGGAGAGAGAATGAGTGGAGTGAATAGTAAATTATAATGGTGTTGTGAGTATTAAAATAATGTAGGAGAGAGAATGAGTGGAGGGAATAGTAAAGATTCCTTTTCCATTTTAGGTAAGTTTTAAATGTGTGAAGTAAGTTTTGGGACGCCCAAAAGGGAAAGTGTGAAGATTGTTCTGGGACGGAGGGAGTACCGAACAATAGTTTTTGCAGGTTTATTATAAGATCTTAAAAAAAAAAAAAAAGCAAATGACAATATAGGCCCGAACTAATAGGGTTTTTTTTCTTTCAAGCGGACCCTAATGTATTTTCGTGACCACATAAGAGCTCCTAATGTAATTTTTTCAGTGTTCTAAAAAGGTTAGGCGGCGGAGTTGTGCTAAATGCCTAGGGACCTAAGCGGGGCTTAGGCTAGATCGAGAAATTAGACAAAATTTAAATATCTTTCATAAATTTATATATATATTCAATATATATATATATATATATATAAATTTATGAAATATTTATTTGTTAAAAATAATAAATAGACAAAAATTTAAATATATTTCATAAATTTATATATATATATATATATATATATATATATATATATATATATATATATATATATATATATATATATATATATATATATAAATTTATGAAATATTTATTTGTCAAAAATAATAAAAATTAGCCTTGACCTTGCCTCGATCGTGGCATTGTGATTGATCGGTCTTGGCCTTGGCTCGGCCTTGGCATTGGGATTGGCCGGTCTTGGCCTTGGCCATGACCTTGGAGGTTATCCCACATCGAAAGAAAAAGAAAGTTTTTGTTGGCTTGTGGGTATATAATGAAGGCTAAGCCAAGAAGCTTGCATCATTCGGCCTTGGCCTTCCCGCCTAGTCAACGCTTAATGGCGCCAACACCTAATTTGGCTGACTTGCTTATAGGCGCGGCGCTTGGTCACCGCCCAGCGCCTAGGCGGGTCGCCTAGGCCGCGTTTTAGAGCACTGAATTTTTTTGTCAGTTAATTTTTTTTACGAAATTCGTTGTTAAATAGCATGTGACTTGTTAATTTTATTTTTTTTTACGAAATTTGATGTTAAATAGCATGTGATTTGTATGTGATAATGAAGTTGTTAGTTTGAAGTTGTACTAGCTGTACACCCGTGCGATGCACGGCAAATTTCTGAAAAATTTTGAAATATGAAAAGAAATATTGAAATAAATACCACACAAACATTGTAACAAATAGAACATTTTTACAGAGAGAATTAGTTATATATTACGTAAAAGTGGTGGGGGAAATGAAATTACATATTAGTAAATATATCTTTGAAAACCATGTTCGTAGTAGAACTATCAGAAGAAGAAGATGGATTATCAAATATTAAATATCAATATTTACTTCAAACGAAAGTAGAAATATACATAGATTTTTTCCACAAACCATCCACATATAAACACAATTTAAAGTACAACAACCCAATATCTTAAAAATCACTACAGAAATAATATAAATAATTTTACAAATTTTTTATTATTTTAAATGTAAATAAAATATTGATACATTTCTTATAATTTTTATATTTCAAGTTTTGTTTTGAAAATGAAACAAAACTTGAAATATAAACATTACAAAATATGGAAAATTTTGGGACACATATGAGGACCAAAAGATCAATCAAATATGAACGAAAATGGTTATTTATTTTAGACAGAGGTAGTACTAATATTATATAGGAAAAATAAATTAAAATTACTAATAACCCATGCAATCGAATTCTTTCTTGATTAATATAATGCTATATATTTCGCATAATTTCTGACATAATATGTCATAATCAATAAAAAAAAAATCATTCTCTTTCATCTCAAACTAATTTCATTACTCCTACTTAAATAAAGGCATTCCTTGCTAGAAAATGTATGCTTATACTACTGAAGTTGCTTCATACAATATATTTCTGTGTAGTATATTAGAAATTTTCTTAAATTAAATCACATATATGTATTATATAATAATTTCAATATCAATTTTCATTATTTTGTAACTAACAACTCCCTTAATTAAATTTTTATATTTATTTCGGAAAAAAACTTTTCATGTTGTATTTAAAATTTTAGAACTTAACTTTTCCTATTGTATCAAGTAACTAATTTGTTATAACTATGTCAAATATACTGCCTAAATATATAGTATATTTTTTTTTCTTATTTGAATTGAAGTTATTAATAATTCTCATGACTGCATTAATGTATTGATGCTTGATGGAGAAAATTGTAGGTGACCCTTGGTGATCCTATGAAGCAAAAAAGAGGGAAGAAATAAAAGTGGAGAATGTTTTTTGGATGAGATGATAAACCTATATAAAAAAGAGTATGAAAACTTTAATATTTAAATAAATAATAGCAATGACTAAGTAGAAGGTATGATTTAAACACAAAAATTATTTACTCTAGACACACATCTTTTGGTTGATAGGGTAGTATTAGTTTTGTCTCAAAAAAGATGATTAAGATTCATTTAAAAGAAAAAATAAATTAAGACTACCTAATTAAGGTAACTGAAAATTAAAATTACCACTCTTTAAAAAAAAAAGAAGGAAATCATCACTAACAAATAAGGCAATAAACACGTTTATACCTTTTTAAGACCCATAACTGTTTCTTTCATTTCATTAAATAGAAATAGATAACATAGGTGATTGAAGAAAATCAACAGGGATATTTTTAAAAAAATCAGGCACACATCTTTTATCATCATAAATGTGGAGAGTTTTAAAAAAATATATATATATTTTTACAAATCACTAATTTAAAATTGCATTAAATTCAATTCCCCCCCCCCAAAAAAAAAAACCACTTCTTCACAATCTTTCTACTCACCATTTCATGAGCATGTATTTTAAAAACAAAATTCACTTATCCCATTATTTATTTAATTTGAACCAAGTTCCCATTTTTTTAATGTACACAACAAATAGCATTTTGAGAATATGCTTCTAAGTTATCCAAACATCATGCTAAAGAAAATTAAAATAAAGCAAACAGAAAAGCAAGTTGTTTTATATATTGTGAAAAACTTTCTTGAATACTATATTGTAGGTACAAACATCACATTGGTCAGTATTATCATCATTACATATCAATATTTAAATTCATTTACCTTTTAACTCTGGATGTGACGACATATATTGGTGATTGTAAAATTTTGATTTTTTCAAAATAAAGACCAATTTTTTGAAAAAAAATTATAACGTCTTTTGGGATGAACGGAGATATAATTTTTTTTTAATATTTATTTATTTATGAGATCCACTTGTTATACTCATATCATCTATCAACTTATTATTTCCTACCCCATTTTCTCTCTCCTACCTCACTTTTCATATTCACAACACTTATTTCACTATATATTTTTCTTAATTTTTGTACAAAATCCATGTTTGATCTTTTGTAATGGGATGGAGGGAGTACATGTTTACTAACATGTACTTATAACTAAATTAGAGGTAAATCATGATAAGTTATGGTAATCATTGTTCGGATTCTAGTTAGCAAAAAAAAATAAGAAAAGAAACGTGTTGTATATAAGAGAGAAAAACGTGGGATGGGAGACTGATACATAGTTTGAGTTCCAGAGTTTCTCAATTATCTCCCCAATCAAACAAAGCTCCCCCATTTCAAGTTTCAAAATGATTAAATTAATTGGTACAAAAAAAATAATAAACAAAAACCCTTACCAAACAATTTGATTGAAACACGCCTTCTCCTATGTTCAATAAATGGTAGTAAGCAAATTTCCAAAATTCAAGAATTAATACTCCATATCAAATAAATCAAGACTTTTACTTTTAATCGACACAAAAATGTAAAAAAGAAAATCAAACATAAAAGACAGATTACTATCCTTAAACTACACTACTCCACTAATCCAATTAAAGTTAATTATTTTTTTCGATTAAAAAAATTACTCCCTCCGTTTCAAAATGTTTGTCACATTTGACTTTTTTGTTGAACTTTGACCACAAATATATGACAATTTAATTATGTTCATGAAATTCTAAAAATTCATATTGATCCACCATTAATAATATTAACAACAACAACTTTTAGAATTTCATGAATATAATTAAATTGTTATATATTTGTGGTCAAAGTTCAACAAAAAAGTCAAATGGGACAAACATTTTGGGACGGTGGGAGTATTTTTTTAAGAATTTTTTTTGTGGTATTTTTCATTTGTAATTTTCATGAAAAAAATATATTAATATTCTTGTTAGTCAACTATAATTTTTTTTGGTGTAATTAATAAACAGTACTTGTAAACAAAGTAATAAAAATTAGGCAATAAAAATACATAATAATAAAAATTCTACAAAAAAATAGATAATACTATTGAACATACTCTAATATAAATAAACTGAAGCTCATCCAAAAATATTCATATCTCTCCTCACTTTTTTATAAAATTTTACATATTACGTCAAAAATTTCATTCAAAATTTATTAAAAAAAAAAGCATATTTTTACTATAATACTTTTCATTTATTTTATTTTTATATTGCACTTCGGTGCATTTTTAAAGAAATTGTTTACAGATATTCGGACTAAAAAATTTCGGGCAAAAAATAATTTCTTTTCAAAACACCCTCCCTCCTTTATTATTCTCTCCGTTCTCCAGGATTTTTGTTTGGAACAATAGGAAGATAATCATTTCTCATCTTCAACATAAAAGACTCACATATCTAAAAAATAAATAAACACACACACACAAACAAACATAGCGTCTTGCATCTCTTTTAATTTTTGTCTCCGCATATTAGACATACCTCATTTGTCATCTCACATATTTAACTTGTGGGTCCACTTATAAAATATTAAATCACTTATTTCACTCACAATTACATCAAACAAATATAACAAAGTCACGAAATATTAATATACTATATGTTAAAACATAGAGACTAATATGTCTTACAAAAAACTCTTATAACTACATATAGCCATATATTATTTTTTTCACAATATATTTATTCATTTACTTTAGGATAACAGTTAATATTTGAAAACAGAAGAAAGATAGAGAAGACATTCTATTTTTTTTAGTAATATTTGCCCTCCTCATCTCAAATATATTTTATCTTCCTTACTACAATTTTTCTCTCATTTTACAAAAAATAAAAATAAAATTTGCGTGAAGGAAGGGGGGGTGGGGCGGACGAATTATAAAAAATCCCATAATTTCACTTTCCTTTCTCTCTCTAATTGCTCATTTGTAAAGAAAGAAAATTAATTTTTTTTTTTTTGGAAAGCTCAAATGAGCTGTGTACTCCACACCAACCTTTCATTTGCCCACGTCTTTTCCCATCCCAGAGAAGTCTCCCATTTCATCTCAAAATCAATTTAATTGGAAAATAACCTACTCTCTTTCTTTCTCTCTCTAACTCTCCCTCTTCTTCTTTCATCTCCCCCACCCACCACCCACTTTCCCTTCTCTCCGCGCCACCACAACCCCAACCTCCATTACCGCCCCCGTCCTCCTCCTACCCTATGCTCTCTTTCTCTTTCATCTTCCTCACACGGCTACACCTCCCCGCCTACCTGTAAGTGCTCCAATTTGAGCTTGTTAGTATTTTCGTTAGAAAATTAACGAAAGTTATAATATTCCTAACAATTACTAACAATTACTAACATTTCCTAACAATCCTAACATTTCTAACAAAGTGGGGGCAAAATGGGCATTGTTATTTAAGGATAAACCAAGAAAAAGAATCAAAAAAGTGAAAGAAATGGTTAAAAACCAAAAATAGAAATGGCTGGAACATAATCTGGCTGTTTAATTTGAATTTTAAAAAAGATTATTCCTTGTGTCCAACGCCTGAAGCAGCATTTAATGAACAGTGCACGCGACTGATCCTATCCGCGCGGATGACTTTGTATTTTTCAGAGGGCTATAAATTGAGCCCTCCAGTCACAAAAATAAGGAGGAACAAGAGCACAATTCACAGCATTTGGCGAAAATACTCGAGAAAACAGTGAGAATTCTCTAAGAATTGTCACCTTTTTCTCTTGAATCTTCCCAACTTTCACTCACTCAAATCAAACTCACTCACCATCATATTCAAAGCCTCAAACACTCATACATTCAAGCCAAAGCCTCAAAATACAAAGAAGATAGGTATAACCTCCCTCTTCTTACCCTAAATCTCTCATCCATGCATGCATCTTCAAACTACAAAATGTAGTTTGTTCATTTTCTTACTCTAGATCCAAGAGGATCACCATGGAAGTTCATCTCCATGGATGATCCTCTACAAGGATCAACATTTTCTTCAATGTGTTCTTATTTTCTTGCAAATGCATCTTCAAAACCCTAAAAACCATTTTCAAGCATTAAATCTCATTTTCAAAGGATAAAATTCCCCTTCCCAAGCAAATGAAGTGCTTAGTCCTAATGTACCCCAAGGATGGTTTGGTATAGTTGATTCACCACTAAAATGTCAAGTGATCACTAACCAAAACCTAGGGAAATGGGGACAAGCATGGATGCAAAACCCCCCTTTAAATCATATTTTCTTTCTTGAGAAGTTGCTGTCCAGTAGCAATTTTCCAGGATCCCAGTCCATTATCTTAATTTTTGGACACAGATAAACTTGGAATTTGGTGTTGACTACAAAACACTTTTTGTAGCCAACATCAAGAGATTTCCAGACATATTTTTACTTTATTTTTTGGGTGAGTAAAACTCCTCTTTTCAAATTTTCTTTTAGAGGCCAGTTCATCAGCTTCTGGAAATCCAGATCTCATATCTGAGATTTCCAGAAGGTTTTGACCCCTCAAATCTTCTCCAAAATGGAAAATTCCTTCTCAAAAATCTTATTTAAGGTGTCTGGAACAACTTTCATTCTCTGAGTTTATCCAGATTATGAAGTTTTAAGACCCTTGAATCCATTTCAAAATCAAGGGTCCACTGCCTTTTTCATTCTGGCAGAAGTGACTCTCAACTTCAAAAGGTCTTTTGAGTACCAAATCTCAACCCAAAAATCTTCCAAAAAATCATGGGATCAGTTTAAAGTCTTAAAAAGATATCCCAATTTTTACTTTTCTGAGTTTCAACTTATTTTGGCCAACACACACACACACACACAAATGATTTTCAGCTTGGAAGACTCGTTTTACGAGGCATTCCGGGTGCACACTAACGTCCTTCCCGGCGTGTAACATGACCTCCGAACCCAAATCTCTAATCTCGGGCATTTTTCAAAGTTTTGGCCCTTAAAATAAAAATGGCGTGGCGACTCCGGTCTTTTTTTCGATTGGTTTTCAAAGAAACAAAAATTTCAAAGCAAACCCTTTCGAAAAAATTTTGGTGGCACATCATCACACTACCCATCACCAACAACTACCATGCCTCTCTCTCTGTTTCTTCTTAATCTGTTAATCTAGTCCGCCCCACCCATCGCCTACCCATTCGCGCCGACATACCCTACCCTCTCTCCGTCGCTCTCTCTCCACGCCTCTCTCTACGTTTCTTAATCAGCTACAAAGAAAAAATAGGAGAGATCAGATCTGGGAGTGATCAGATGTACAAGAAATCAAGCAATGGAAAGAGACATCCGCCATGGCTGCAACTGTAGGTTGCATAGAGAGAGAGTCTCTCATGCCTTCCTGGTTGCCTCGCCAAGAGACGGTTCTAAATCACTGCTGAAATTGTTTTTTTTTTTAGCTAATTTGTATTTGTGCGTGTGTTCGTGCTGGTGTGTGTGTGTGTGTGAGGGAAGAGGCCAGAAGAAAAGTGTGTCTGTGTGAGGGAAGAGGGCAGAAGAAAATGAAAGAAATAGTATTTCAAATCAAAATTTTACTTGTATTTGTGTGTACCTTTCTCTTGCCCAATAACAATTTGAGTAGTGTTAGATTTGTTAAGAAAAAGAAAGACAAATGGGCTACATGCAAAGTGGACAGATGTTTAAATTTTTTAATTTATTTTTTCCATTTCATGAATGAAGCATTTTTGAAAATACTCTTAATGATGAGCTGGATGAGGCTATTACGAAAATGCCCTTATTTTTGCAAAAAATTGCCACTTGCTTCCTTTAAGTATAGTATAGATTCCTTTTAAGAGGGTTAATTAAATTTTTTTAAATCAAATGGATTGAAAATAAAATTTATTTTAAAATATAGAGGGGAAATGTCCAAGTTCATCCCCAAAACCCTCCTTCATCTTCCCTAATTACCACACCCTTCCCCACCACCAACATCTACCACCTTCCGCCCACACACCACCATAAACACAAACACACCACCATCAACACAAAATCACCACCACCATTAATATAAAGCCACCACCACACCAACACAAATCTACCACCAAAATCAAGTCTTGAAAACCCAAATTCAAAATCAAAACCAATTCAGTCATAGGCCCTTTACACCATCTCCCTCCTCCCAGATCCAATTTCAAAATCGAATAATCCCTATGTCCCATAAAATCTTACTCATTTTGCTATTTTGGGCGTCCCACTTTAAAGTCACACTTTCCTAAAAGGAAAACTTTTTAATACTTCTTTATTCATGATGAGACCCACTTGTCATACACACAACAACTATCCACTTACTATATTCTCTACCCCACTTTCTCTCTCCTACCCACTCACAACTCCTACTTTAATAACATTATATATATTCACTCTTTATTTTCCGTTCTCAACAGTAAATGGGTAAGCTAATGCGGGACAGAGGGAGTATGTTTTTATTTTGATGTGTGTGCGTTCGTGTGGGTGTGCGTTCGTGTGAGTTTGTTTGGTGGCGTTGTCGCTTGAGGGGCAAGGGGAGGGCGGTGGACGGGCTAAAGTGTGGGAAGATGGAAGGAGGTGGTGGGGGAAGGGGTTGGGCGGCCAGCGAAGGTGAGTTTTTTTAGGGGGTGAGGGATTTGGGGAAGAAACTTTTTTTTTTAGGAAGAAGGTGCAACTTACAATCCGGGTGGGGGATGGGTTTTTTCTTATTCTTTTTTTTTTGGTACAAAAGTATTCTTATTTTGTAATTTCCTTACTCATATATAATTATTTATTTCTATGTAATGATATTTTATATCAATGAAATACTTTATTTATTTCTTTAAAAAATAAAATACTTAGTTTTAGTTTAAATATTATAATACAACTAAAATAATTTATTAATGTTTCCAAATATATTTTAATTATAGATTTTTTTTAATTTAGATGATAGTTACTTTATTTTGCTTTAAATTTTGATTATTTATTATTTGAAAATTAAATTTAACTTTCTACCCTTTTACTTTTGGAATTTTCATTAAACCCCTTAAAGGGAAAATTAACTTCAAACTAATCAATATGGTAATCACGTGCTCGACACATGAGGTTTAACAACATTTTTAACGATTTTATCAAAAACCCCTTAACTGACGAAAAAATTACATTTGAAGCCATAACGTGGCCACAAAAATTACATCAGCCCTTGATTGTAAGACCCCCTATAAGTTCACACCCTAAATTGTCATTTGACCTATTAAAAAATGAGTTGCAAATGGGTTGATAACATAATTATTCAAAACACCGTAATGATTCAGGTGGTAAAACAAATCAAAAAGAAAAATATTATTTTTAGTCTGGAATGCAGAGAGTGTAAACTTTTCTTTTTGTGTGTTTGAAATTTAAAATGAGACAATCTTTAGAAAAATTTTAAAAGTTTAAAGTGGTAAGGAGAGAGTATTTTTCTATATTGAAAAAAATAGGATCTAAAATTTGGGAACGGTGTACCAATCGGGATCTTGTTCTTTAATTTTGTCAACTAGTGCGTTACCCGTGCGATGCACGGGTAGATATAAAAAATTTTATTTACAAAAAGTAAGAAATGATAATTAAACACAAAAAGAATATTACAAATTAATATGCTTCATATACATCCGTAAAAAAAACATACAAAATGTAATAATATTGATCTTCATGAAAACAACACATACACATACTACCATACATTCATATGTATATTAAGAAAGCAATTATTAGTAAGTAGGGATAAGAGATATGTATTACACATTTTGGAAAACCTTCAGAAACACAACATTCATAATATATTTGTCGGATGAACTATCTTCTGCAGAATTGGATTTCCAAATATGAAGAGAAACATAAAGTTGATCATGACCGAAAACATGTTTCCTTAAAAGAATTTCAATTGTATATAGAGATTGCCCATGATTTTTGTTTATAGACATGACATAAGAATCAATCAAAGAAAATTGACGACGCTCAAACTTATTCGAGGAATAAGTTCTTCCCACCAATAAATGAGCTCCAATAAATAAGCTTGATAAAGATCGTCATTAACTCTTGTTAAGTCATACTCCCTCCGTCCCGTTTGACTTAGGACGTTTTGCCATTTTGGGCGTCCCACCCGACTTAGGACGACCCAAAATGGAAAGTTTATATTACTTCCCATCACTATTTATCCCACTCATTCTCTCTCCTATTTAATTTTTCACACTCACAACACATCATCCACTCATTCTCTCTCCTAATATTATAATAGTATTCCTTAATCCCCACACCAAATGAAAAATTCCTAAGTCGGACGGGACGGAGGGAGTATTTATTATTGGGACATACTACTACTCCATCCCAATTGTTTTCTTTCCTTATTACTATGGTCACTACTTTACATACTCCACCATTAATATTAGATTGTTATATTAGTTTTAAATTTTCATGACTTATGGTGAATAAATTATTTATTTGTCTCATTTAAAACTATATTATTATTTAAAAATCGTTCCATTTAAAACTACATACTACTATTAGAATGACTTTCTAAACATTCATTTTCAGTGAAGGTTAGCTCCACTTATAGACAATTCAAACAGAAAAAGCGACATGTAAATTTATCGGTTAAGAGCCAAAAACGTTTATTGCACTCAAGATTCTTTAAACAATGAAGCAATTGCGAAAAAAAATACCACTAAGTAACCTGTAAAATAAGTTCATTAGAGAAGAGAAAAGTAAATTTTGTTAGTTGTATTAATGACCATTTTCAAGTTGTCAATAATATAATCTCAAAAAAATATTGTCAAATTTTTTTTGAATTATTTATTTGACAAACATGTCAAAATGTTATTGTATTTTTTTGGAGATAAAACTTGTTTATTTTTTTATGTAGCGAAACAGAAGATTTTGTTTCTGATATTTAAAAGTTGTCAACTTTTCATATCATGGACATTATATATACTCCATTTTTGTATTTCCAAAAACTAAAATATATATAAACTCATATTTATTTTTTTACTCATACATTATTATTTATTTGGTCTTTATAAAGTACACTTAAAATAAAATCTTCATTAAATTCTCCATTTTAAGCTTGTTCTGAATATTGATATCAAAATCAAATAAAGTAAGGAACGATTCCGTACTCATCGATGTTAAACTTTGTCACCATTTCGTTTTCGATATGTATTACATACAGCTGGTGTTACTGGAATTTTTAGGAGCGTCCGCTACCTTGGATTTGGAGTGGCCGTTCCCATGGCGGTTTGGATGGCAGGATTGGGTTGAGTCGAGGCGGTTTGGGCTGTGCGATTTGGGCTCAATGCGGTTTAACTTAGGCGGTTCGGGGTTTGGCACGGATGCGGTTTTTGGTGTGGGTTGTCTCAAGAGGTTTGGCTCAGGCGGTTTGTCAAGTGAGGTTTCTTTGGTGCGATTTTGGCTTAGGCGGTTTGGATCAGGCGATTTATCACAGATGCGGTTTGGGGTACGTTTTGGCTCAGGCGGTTTTGATCCGAGGTTTGGGACAAGTGAGGTTTGGGTCAAGTGAGGTTTGGGTTTTTTTTCTGATTTTGGGCCAAGAGGGATTGAGTTCTTATACAATTAGAATTATTAAATATATCCCGTGCAAACACGCTAATTATCCGTGATAGGGTTCCTTTGAAAGAGAAAAAAACCCACGCCAAACTAACATAAATATTTTTTTTTTGGCTATGAGTCATAAAATTCATATCACCATGAATTTTTTTTCCACTTATACATTTTCTATTTTTTGAAGGCTATCCATTCAACTAACCCTATAATGTCCTTTCAGTGGATTATTGGTAAAGCAAAAATCTCCCCCAAAATAAGATAATAATCTCTCAAGTCCGAATTTATGCTAAAATTATATTTTATTTCAAAATAAACTATTGCTTTTGGAAAATAAAAATTACTTCCTCCACCTCGAAATGACTGCTCACAACTATTTAAAAAAATGGGTTATTTTGTTCAATAATTTGAAAGAGTTGTTATTTTGGGATATATGTTTTTAAAATTTAATATTTTGAGAAAAAAAAATCATTTATAGTACGTCTTTAAGTTTTTTCATCTTCAAATTTACACACTCACTTTCCAAATTTAAAAAAGAAAAACATCCAATTATTGCTATCCTTAAGAACATATAAAAAACCTTCCATTTTTTATTATTTAAATGAATGTATACAATTGATATTAAAAAATTATGAAAACAAAAAATGTAAAATAACACACTCATTCCGAAAATAAGTATTTAAAAAAACAATATTGAAATTTAAACTCACAACATGATATTATACAGTAATATACACATTATAGTCGAGTACATATCAGACACACATACACAAATTAAACCCAAAGTAAACCCAAATTAAACCCAAAATCCATGATCCGGTGAAGTCCCAAACTTCCCACTTTCTTCTTCTTCTACCTGTTTTCCATTGACCTCACCGCCAATCTATGACCGCCCCACCAAGATTTCAAATAAAAACCATAGTCAAGATGAATATTTAAAAAAAATAAAAATCCAAAGCCATTAAATTGATGAAATTAGAATACCAGACAAAAAACCATAATCAAGAGCCCATCTACAAACAAACCCACATCCAATTTCAAGAACCCATTTCAATAATATGAAATATTTTGTCCCAATAATCAATAACCCAAATCTCATTTGAAAATCAATTATGTACCCATGCCCAATTTTTTTCTGTGTCCGAATGAAATGAAAATATTCTCTATTTGTAGAGGGAAAAAATTATGAAATTTGGTGGAAAAAAATTAAAAAAAAACAATTTATTGTAAAATATTTAATTTATATTCAATGAAGGAGACTTTTTTTCTGTGTCCGAATCAAACGAAAATATTCTCTATTTGTAGAGAAAAAAACAACTATTTCAAAAAATGGGTTATTTTGTTCAATAATTTGAAAGAGTTGTTATTTTGGGATATATTTTTTTAAAATTAAATATTTTGAGAAAGAAATCATTTATAGTACGTCTTTCACTTTTTCCATCTTCAATTTTAAACCTCACTTTCCAAATTTGAAAAAGAAAAACCATCCAATTTTTGCTATCCGTAAAAAACATATAAAAAACCTTTCATTTTTAATTATTTAAATGAATGTAAACAATTGATATTAAAAAATTATGAAAACAAAAAATGTAAAATAACACACTCATTCCGAAAATAAGTATTTAAAAAAACAATACTGAAATTTAAACTCACAGCATGATATTATACAGTAATATACAAATTATACTCGAGTACATATCACACACACATACACAAATTAAACCCAAAGTAAACCCAAATTGAACTCAAAATCCATGATTAAATGAAGACACAAACTTCCCACTTTCTTCTTCTTCTACCTGTTTTCCATTGACCTCACCGCCAATCTATGACAGCCCCACCAAGACTTCAAATAAAATTCATAGTCAAGATGAATATCTCAAAAAAAAAAAAATCCGAATCTATTAAATTGATGAAATTAGAATATCAGACAAAAAATCACAATCAAGAGCCCATCTACAAAAAAACCCACATCCAATTTCAAGAATCCATTTCAATAATATGAAATATTTTGTCCCAAAAATCAATAACCCAAATCTCATTTGAAAATCAATTATGTACCCACACCCATTTTTTTCTGCGTCCGAATCAAATGAAAATATTCTCTATATGTAGAGGAAAAAAAATTATGAATTTCGGTGGGAAAAAAATAATTTTATTGTAACATATTAAATTTATATTCAAAGTATATGATTTTTTTTCTGTGTCCGAATCAAATAAAATTAGTCCCTATTTGTAGAGGAAAAAAAATTACTCCCTCCGTCCCAGACCAAGGGTATATGGGGGGGATTTCACGCTTTTTAAGAAATTTTTTAAAAAATGAATAAAAGTTAAATGTGAGATAGGGAGTATGAACCCTTGGTCTGGGACGGAGGGAGTATGAATTTTGGTAAAAAAAAATTAAAAAATTAATTTATTATAAAATATTGGAGGTTAAAGAAATTGGATGAAAAAAAGTTAGAAATTCAAGTGACGAATAGAATGATGCCGAGTGTAACACAAAAAAAAAATGATATGCCTCTGCGGACACGAGCCATTTCGATGGAACAAAAATTACAAAAATTTAATTTATTCTAAGATATTAAATTTATATTCAAAGAATGGATTTTTTTTATGTGTCCGAATGAAATGAAATTAGTCTCTATTTGTAGAGGAAACAAAATTATGAATTTTGGTAAAATAATTTTTTTTAAACAAATTAATTTATTATAAAATATTTGAGTTTAAAGAAATCGGATGAAAAAAAAAAGGTAGAAATTCAACCGACGAATAGAATGATGCCAAGTGTTAAAAAAAAAAAGAAAGAGGGGGAATGCCTCTGCCGACACGCGCCATTATCGGTGCTTGTGGATCAATTGTCATTTTCGCCCAGCCAAATTATGCCACGTTGTGTGTCAACTACTCAATTCTTCAATTATGCCATGGGTTTGAATGATTAAATTGCCCTTGAAAGAGGCAATTCTTGCCTCAAAACGACGTCGTTCCGTATTTCTAATTTCAACCCATCGATGTAGACGTTTTTGGGCGAAATTTTGCCATTTTTAGTATGACATGCGTTTTTATTATAGTATAGATTAGAATCTAAAGCTAGAAAAAGCTAGTCAGTAATGGTATTTGGACGAAATCGTTAAATAATTATGTGTCTTGCGCATACGAGTTAACTAAGGTTAGTTGGAGTTATAATTTCCAACTTACCCGCGATTTCTAGACTTAAAAATAACAAAATCCTAATTTAGGAATTCTAATTAGGGACACTCCTTAAGTTTGGAGCCCAATTCATAAATACCCTCAAAGTTTGGACCGTGGGTCATGTATTGTCATTTTAATTCAAACAATCCATCTTCTCCCCTATGAAAACAAATATACCTTCATTTTATTTTATCTTCCGACACCACATACCCACGACCAATGTTCTAAAAAGCGCTAGGCGGATGCTAAGGCGGCAGAGCCGGGCCTAGTGCCTAGGCGGGGACTAGTCGGGATTAGTCGGGACCTAGGCGGGGCTTAAAACTAGGCGTTGAAGAGGGGTCTAGCGCCTAGGCGGGGCCTAGGCGCCCTTAGGCGGGATCTTTTAGAACACTGCCCACGACCACACATTTAAACCACACATATTGGGGCGTGGTTATTTGCAAGGCACCTTATTTGCAAGGCACGGAAAATGGACAAAATTGTCCTTCCCGTATGCGGACGTTTCGTGTAATTATACACGACGTTGTCAGATATGTTTCGTATGAAAATACACGAAATGTATTGAGTTATTTCGTGTATACTTACACGAAATATTAACAAATATTTCGTGTAATTTTCATACGAGATAGAAGGACCAGTTTCGTGTATAGGCATACGAAACAACCTAAACATTGTTCCATTGTGTTTCGTGTGCCTATACACAAAATTTTTGGAACCATTTCGTGTAATTTTACACGAAATGTTGTGAAACATCTCGTGTAAAATTACACGAGATGCCTATAGGGTTTAGGGTTAGGGTTTAAGGGATTGCGTGGTTCTAATCTGGCCCTGTCCCTCTCACCCATGTTCGAAATCATCTCAAGGTAACGAATTCGCCCCCTTTCTTCAAAATCTAGGGTTATAATACTTGTTGTTTCCGCATTGGGCTGATAGAATCTGTAATTTGGTCTATTTTGTTGGATTGCAGCCATGGAGATCAGTAAAGAACGTGATGTTGAGGGGAAAGAAGTTCCTAATTTTATAATTAAAGTGTCTCACGAAGCTAAATTAAGAGAATTACTCCGTAACATTACTCCGAAATTTTCATTCTCACCATTCTTTCCGTCCGTCGGTCTTCACAGTGTTTTGGTGGTGAGCGTCGTTTACGAGAGAGAGAAGAGAAGCTGGTGAACGGTGTTAAAGGGAATGAGAGAAATTGAGAGGGTTTTACTTTATATACGAGGGCAGTTAAGTCATTTCCATGTGCCTTGTATAAATCGTGCCTTGCAAATAAAATTCACCCACATATTTTGATAGATTCATACACCCACACGATGAACACGCTTATTAACGCATAATATTATAATTTGCACGTTATCTCACTAACTGCCACCATTTAATTGAATCGTTGTGCATCAAAATGAATTACTCACCCCTATAAATGAAATACATAAACAAATATTTAGATTTACTAACCAAATCCTTTAGTGTAGAATATTGAATCTTTATTTCAATTTTGATTTCATTTTTTTTTTTTTGGTAGTAGTAATTGATAATTCTTAACAATCAATAAAAAATGTATTAAAAAAAAGAAGATCAATTTATAGCCAATAAATTTATTTTTGTTTTAAAACATATAATGTTAGAGGATAAATTTCAATAAAATATATGAGCAAATAAATTATTGGCCCACTTCTTATAGGGCCCCTTATGTGAGATTTAAACCCAATTTAGGAAATAACATTTTGAAAATCCCAAAGACACCACTTCTTGGCACAATAACGTTAATGCCCTTCTTGCACATGCACCATTCGACGTGTTACAACCTCTGAACCACAAGTCCAATATTTAAAATTATACTTTAGTCACTGAAAATTTGGAAATTATATATTGGTCACTAGATATTTACATATTTTGAATCAATCATTAGATTCAGAATAGTTTCAGTTTGATCACTTCAATCTCAATAAATATAGATTAAAAATTGACTTATAAGACAATTTTCAGATCATCACAACAGTCTTTAGCCTTTCCAGAAACACTTCCATTTTTTTATATTTTTCACATTATAAGATTACTTTGGCTCTTATAATTGACTTATAAAACAAAATTTTCAACCTAAAAAATTAAAAATTTCAATAATAACAACGAATTGCTCTCATAATTTACACATTTACAACTCTTATAAGTTAATTGTAAGACTACTTTAGGACAAATTTTTCAACCAAAAAAATCAAAATTTTCAATAATAACAATGAATTGCTCTCATAATTTACTCATTTACATCTCTTATAAGTTAATTATACTTTTTAATAAGTCTTATAAGTTATTTATAAGACTTTTTTAAAAAGTAAAAAAATCTTATAAGTCTTATAAGTAACTTAATAAGTCTTATAAGACTCTTATAAGACTTATTAAAAAGTCTTATAAGTTCCTTATAAGACTTTATAAGTCTTATAAGTAACTTATAAGACTTTTTAATAAGTCTTATAAGTTATTTATTTGATTTTTTGTAAAAAAATAAAAAAAGTCTTATAAGTAACTTAATAAGTTTTATAAGACTCTTATAAGACTTATTAAAAAGAAACTTATAAGACTTTTTAATAAGTCTTATAAGTAACTTATAAGACCTTTTAATAACTCTTATAAGTAACTTTTTAATAAGTCTTATAAATTATTTATATACTTTTTTAAAAAGTAAAAAGTCTTATATACGTCTTATTAGTAACTTAATAAGTCTTATAAGTAACTTATAAGACTATTTAATAAGCCTTATAAGTTAATTATAAAACTATTTTAAGACAAATTTTTCAACCAAAAAAATCAAAAATTTCAATAATAACAACAAATTGCTCTCATAATTTATACATTTACAACTCTTATAAGTTAATTATAAGACTACTTTGTCTCTTATAATTGACTTATAAGACAAATTTTTCAACAAAAAAAAAATAAAAAATTTCAATAATAACAGCAAATTCTTCTTATAATTTACACATTTACAACTCTTATAAGTTAGTTATAAGACTACTTTCTCTTATAATTGACTTATTTCACAACTTTTTCAACCAAAAAAATAAAAAATTTTAACAATAACAACGAATTGCTCTCATAATTTACATATTTACAACTCTTATAAGTTAATTATAAGACTACTCTGTCTCTTATAATTAATTTATAAGACAATTTTTTCAACAAAAAAAAAATCAAAATTTTTAATACAACAACAACAACAACAACAACAACAACAACAACAACAACAACAACAACAACAACAAAGCCTTAGTCCCAAAATAATTTGGGGTCGGCTAACATGAATCCTCATATGTTATCGTGAAAAAAAAATAAATTAAAAAATTAAATTAAATTAAATTAAAAAAAATAAAATAAATAAAATAAATAAAAAATAAAAAAATAAAAAAATAAAAAATAAAAAAAATAAAAAAATAAAAAATAAAAAATAAAAAAAATCAAACCCCCACATGGATTTTTGCCCTCCACTCCGCCTCTTCAACACCATACTTTCATCCACTCCAAGTAAATTCATATCATTTTCAATTACTCTAATCCAAGTTTGTTTGGGTCTTCCCTACCCTCGCCATTTTATCATTTCTCCACTGTTTCGGCCTCCTAACCTGCATCACTCGGTCTCCCTTCTCACATGTCCAAACCACCGTAGACGATTTTCCCTCATTTTATCCTCAATGGGCGCAACTCCTACTTTACCTCTGATCACCTCATTCCCCAACCGATCCTTTCTTGTATGACCGCACATCCATCGAAGCATACGCATCTCTGCCACATTCATCTTATGCACGTGACACTGTTTCACGGCCCAACATTCGGTGCCGTAAAGCAATGCCGGCCTAATTGCCGTGCGGTAGAATTTTCCCTTTAATCTATTGGGCATGCCGCGATCACATAGAAACCCTGTAGCACTCTTCCACTTCAACCAACCTGCTTTAATCCTATGAGCCACATCTCCATCTAATTCTCCATCCTTTTGGATAATGGATCCAAGATAGCGAAAAAACTATAATTAATTTATAAGACAATTTTTTCAACAAAAAAAAAATCAAAATTTTTAATAAGACAATTATTTATTTTAATTTTAATTTTAATTATTTATTTTATTTTTTATTTTTTTATTTTTTTCCAACAACATTTTCACACGATGACATATGATGATTCATGTTAGTCGACCCCAAATTATTTTGGGATTAAGGCTTTGTTGTTGTTGTTTAATAATAACAACGAAATAGTAGAGGTTGTGAATGTTGTCTTCTGCTAAAATGGTTGTAACATAGACGAACTAATAATTCACCATAATGTAAAGAATAGTAACAGAGTTGGGGAAAATTGGCACTGCACGATTCGATTCGGTGATCTCATTGAACTTGGTTTCCCTGTGCTAAAATACCCCAATAGATAAGCATTGGTAATTAAGCCAACTGTAATTTTCTAATTGCTGTAAAGAATAGTAACAGAGTTGGAGAAAATTGGAATGCTCAAATAACAAAATGAAATAATAGCTATCACTACTACAAAAATAAGTAGTACCTTCATCTAGCTGGAGACCCCATTAAAACTCTTCCATCTCTGTGAAGACAACCTTTGTAATTAAACCAACTGCAACTTTTTCTGTTAATTGAAAAACTCATAAAAAACCATCCAATCAACCCAAAAACCAAAACACTAGTTTAATGGAGCTACATTTACACTAATGAACTTTTAATGTCCAATTTTTGTACAAATAAAATGTCGAAAATTCACTTAGTCATTTACTCAAACAGTTGGCGTGCTTGGCAAAAGTGAACTACGAACCAAGTAATTTGTCAAATTCGTCAACCCAGCTGCATTTCTAGGCACAAATACACACTAGCCACAAAGCAATCGAAACATAAACATTCGTCTTTGCATCAAAATAACCTAGATTTAGATAATAAATGTTCAGGCTCGTTTCTCTCTAATTCATTGGTCGGAGCAATGCAAACCAGATCTGGACATAAGATGAAGAGAGAGAGAGAGAGAGAGAGAGAGAGAGAGAGAGTTTTCAGTAAGAGAAACGGAGTAGGCGCGGGGACGGATGAGTCGGTTAGGGTTTCATAGCTGGAGTGAACTCGTCATGAACTCGCCATTTTTTTTGCTGGAGTAATGGATCCGCATGAGTGTACACTAATGCCAGAGGTGTTGAATGTCAAGAATGTCGGAGCGGGTAAGGAGAGATGGCCGTGGAAAAACTTTTTCCGGTGCTGGAGAGAGAGAGACAGAGAAAGAGACGGATCTGGAGAGAGAGAACATGTGTCTGTTGTGATTGAGGGAGGTGGGAGGAGGTTAGGGTAGTTTCGGTATTTAGGGATTTTATTTGACTGGTCAAAATGGAGGTCAATGGAGGTGAGGGGTGTCCGAATTTCAATCTTAATTGAACTCTCTATTTTGAATTTCGAAATAGCATCTCCTTAAAATGGAAAAAATCTGAACTTGAACTTGAGGGCCCATTTGGAAATTTTCCGAGTTTAATAGGGTGTCCTACCCTAATATGACTGTTATACATATGCGCCAATTTCTACGCGAATCCAAATAACACAAATCTCCCAAAGTGGTGTGAGGATAACCATCTCCCTTTCAGAAGAACATTCTCTTGGACCGTAATTTTTATAACCGTATGTGCCTCCCATATTCCTGTGAATTTGTTTATTACAAATTCTATATTCTTTTGGACCGTAATTTTCATATTCTTGCACTTTCTGATATCCAAAGTGAGTAAATAAGTAGCCTTTCCCCTTTAGAACGATCTTTTGACCAGATTGGGTGCCAGAGCAAACCTGCAGAAACACAACTTAATCTACGCAATCACTTGAGTTAATCAAATAGCAACTTCAACAACCTATTAGAGATAGTTTTTCGTTAAACTGCCGTTCATGAGCTAAAAATAAAAGCAATAAATTTGAAATGGACCTTAACAACAACATCTCCCGTAAGAGTAGGTAAAAGGACTCATCTACACGCTTATACCAAAACCATTCAGACATGAACCGGTTTATGTGATAATTTATGAAAGAAATTGTTGAAATCTTCCTGGAAGTAGTGTCATCCATAATGTTCTAATTTGTTGCTGATATTCTGTTAGACTGATATTTTGACTTCTTGACTTCCAAAACTACAATCAGCCTAATATTTCTTTACCCTGAACCTCAACTTCTTCCGATTTCACCACTTATCCCATTAAACATTGTGGTTCAGGGGCGGAGCTATGGCTTGAGAAAGGGAGCAATTGCCCCCCTTTTTTTATAAAGATATACCAAATTAGCACTAGTACATGCTGAAAATTTGAATTTTTAGCATTAAGATTTGTAGTCTGCCCCGTTTAAAAATGGTAGTCTGCCCATTAAAAATTGTAATCTACCAAATTAACACTATATTATGTTTTTGCTCCGTTTAAACTAATTTTATTGTATTACATCATAATATTCTGTAATAAAAATAATCTTGACCATGTTCCAAAAAATATCTGGCTCCTCCACTGTTGTGGTTACCAGAAACTAGCTAATCAGTTTCAAAATTTCTCTGTCAACTATTCCAACCAAATCTATAACTAAATAAAGCAATAGTTAGTATAGTCTCAAGAATTTGATCAACACATATTCACTTTCTCATTGGTCAGATTATGAATGTTAGGTGGTCGGTAATGCTTCAACGAAGCGAACTATGTACTTTTCCGTTCAGTGGTTGTACTTGTCTCAAGAGCCCAGGAAATTTTTTCGTCCCATGATTTTGGGAAGTCATCCCAAAACTTACTCCTGATCTGGAGGATTTTTGTTCATACTTCCACTTGCCCATAATCCTAGGGGTAGACACCGGACAAGTGTCACACATAGACACTGCCCGGATTTTGGTATCGTTGGGACCCAAAACCAGCATATGATAAGCTCCATGCTGAAATTTGTTTCAGTTCGCCTGGTTCTCTTTGGAGAAAAAGCTTCAGCCTGTTCCGTAAACAACTCTGTCGCATAATTATTCCAAACCTTCCAGGGAGGTGATGAGATCTTCCTATAAAGTCATTTTTACACCAAGGAAATGGATAAAGCGTAGAGATGGCTGAGTGAGGTGTAGATCAGATTTCAACATATTTGGCATGAATGGCAATGTAGGACAACTAAACGCATCCTTTTCTAACTTAAGTCGATATATTTACCCTTCTACTACTCACATCGACTAACCAAATATGGAAGCAAGGAGATAAACTGTAGTTTATGACTGTTAAGGTTTAATACACAATGTTAGGTTTCTCTACAAGAGCTTAAGCTTTTATATGAGTTGGTGGTAACTTAACATGGTATAAAACTCCGGTTAGGCAAGGTCTTAGGTTCAAGTCATCTACTGCTATTTGTTACCCGTAAAAGTTGTGAGTTCATGTGTGTGCCCATTTTTGGTTCATGAGGACTAGGTGGGATGTTTGTTTATCTCACACCTAGGCGGGCATTCGTGGGGCAGTGGGTGTTATTAAGTTTTGATATACATGTTGGAACATTAAACGATTCATTAACCATGAACCGTCTCACAACTAGATTAAGAAGAGGAGGAGAAGAAGAAGAAGAATAATACGGAAGCGTGTACCTTGTGATTCCATGATTGTTCTTAGTCTTGTTCTTGAGTAAAACGAAGTATGAAGATATTCTTCAAAGTAGGGAAGAGTAGATCTTCTAAATGATAGTGCCCACACTTGATCTTCTTAGTGAATAAAAGAGAAGATTTGTGACTGAATTTTGTAAATGAATAAGTGTCTCTAAATGGCTGATGGATAGCCTTTATATAGATAGAGAAGGGGCACTTCATTTAGGGACTACACCCTTTCATAAAGATGGTGGTGTGAAGTTACCATTATGCCCATCATTTAATGGTACTTACACCTAATGGAATTCTACACATTTTGTCTATACTTTAACATTATTAAATGATTATAACAAATGGAATTAAATAACACATATTAATTAATCCATGTTCTAACAATCTCCCACTTGGATTAATATTAATATGTATCTTTTACTAAATAAATTCCTTAATCATTTATAACATGAATGACAACCCTTATGTGCACGTTTATTGTCATCCAACACAATCCCGTCCATTAGTCTTATAAGTATAGGGACTAAAGGGGCAGTCGTTGTAATTGATTCGCAACTAAACCCACATTAATCACATATATATATCCAACTAAACGACATAGATTAAGTATAGATATGTAGCATGGAATATTAATGAATATATATGAAGAACGCATATATATATTCTCCAACTAGTCCTACTTAACCAAATGAGATCAATATAAATAATAACAACACAAAGAAATAGAAAACAACACAAACTCCCACTGATTTAAGCATTATCAAAAGTCGTTTCACCCATATGAGCAGTATGCTCGTGAAACATCAAAAGAGATTACGCTTTACAAAATGGATCCAATAACATGGAGTTTGATCCTATAAGTTGTATATCTATTTGTTCATTTTATACTTATTTCTCTTCAACAAGAGACATAACCATATGATGTCTTTCGACATCTTTGCATCCACTAAAACATAATCGGAATACTTAATGATCTCAAAATGATCCGATTTTATATACATAAGCATGTAGTTTAATGTTTTATATCATTCTTTTGGATGCGACTTAATGTTCTTCTTTCCGAATTGCTTTGGTATTGACCAAGCATCCCAATAATAAATACAAGGTCTGTACGAGTACAGACTTGCGCATACATTAAGTTTCCTACTGCCGGTGCATAAGGGATATTTTCCATATACTTGGATTTAAAATTAATCTTTAGGACATTTACTTTAAACTGAATTTATCTCCCTTAGAGACATGGGTGTCATGTGGTTTACAATTTTTCATGCTAAACCTTTGTAATACCTTCTCTATATAGCTCTTTTGTGATAATCCTAAAATACCTCGTGAATGATCACGATGAATTTGGATTCCCAATACAAAAGATGCCTTACCAAGATCTTTCATCTCAAATTTGTTTGAGAAATTTCTTAGTTTCTTTTAGAAGGTCCTTATCATTACTAGCAAGAAAAATATCATCCAAATCCACATATAAGATCAAAATAATAAATCTACTCCCACTGAACTTATGGTACACACAATCTTCACCAAGATTCATTTCAAAGCCAAATGAAAGAATAACTTGGTTAAATTTTAAGTACCATTGACGAGATGCTTGCTTAAGCCCATAAATGGATTTCTTAAGTTTACAAACCAGTTGACTAGTTTGATCCGAATTAGTCACCATTTCTGGTTTCTTCATATAGATAGTTTCCTCAATGTTGCCATTGAGAAAAGCTGTCTTAACATCCATTTGATGAAGCTCAAGATCATAATGTGCCACTAATGCCATAATGATCATAAAAGAGGTTTTAGAAGATACCGGAAAATTATTTCTTTATAATCAATGCCTTCCTTTTGAGTAAATCATTTAGTAACAAGACGTGCCTTATATCTTTTCATATTACCTTGCTAATCCCTTTTGGTTTTAAATATCAATTTATAACCAATAGGTTTTACACCTTCAGGTAATGGGACAAGATCCCAAATGTCATCGTCTTTCATTGATTTTAAATCCTCATTAATGGCATTGATCCACTTATGAGAATTAGAACTATTAATGGCTTCATGGAAGGTGATTAGATCATCTCCCACTAAACCTAAGGTGTCCTCATTCTCCGCAAGATACATATCATAAATATCCGGAATAATATTTCTTCTTTCTCTAGTAGATCTCCTTAAGGGCACCGGTTCATCCTCATTTTAAGGTTGTTGAATTTCATTATGTCCAACATTTTCATGTTGTCCGTTATTTACGGGAGTCTCTATATTATTTTGAATTGTATGTTCTTTGTTGAATTTCAGGTACAATTACTTGATTTCCAACAGGAACTAAAGTTTGAGGAATAAAGAGTGGTTTCTCTAACTCTTCAAATTCAAAATCATTACTATTTCTCCCATTAAATTCAACATCCTCAAGGAACCTAACATTGCCAGTCTCGAAAAATGTTCTAGTTTTCGGGTCATAAAATTTATATCCCCTAGATCTCTCGGCATACCCTACAAAATAGCTACTAACAGTATTAAGGTCCAGTTTGCCCTCATTAGGCCTATAAGGTCTAGCTTCTGCTGGACACCCCCATACATGAAGATGATTTAAGGATGGTTTCTTATTCGTTCATAACTCATAAGGGGTTTTGTCGGTAGCTTTTTGAAGGTGCTATAATGAGAATATAAGCTGCGGTTTTTAATGCTTCGCCCATAATGAGTGAGGTAAAGAAGTACAAGAAAACATACTTCTTACCATATCTTTAAGGATTCTATTATGTCTCTCCAATATACTATGCTAGGTTTTCCCGGCATGGTTGAGTGAGGGACAATCCTACACTCTTCAAAAAAAAATAGCGAGTATAAAAGACCCGGACGTTATTCACCCAATACGTTATACCGTCCGTAGTTTTCACTACTATGATCGGATTTAACGTTCTTAATAGTCTTTCTTATGCCTTAAAAGACTTGAAAACGTCCAATGATTGAAACTTTACATGAAGAAAATAATGTATCCATAACGAGAGTAATCATCCATGAACGTAATGAAATATTGTTGACCATTCCATGAAGGATTAATGAATGGTCCACAAATGTCCATATGAATTAGTTCCAAGACGTTTGATATTCTCAAACTTTTATTTCCTTTAATGTTTGTAAATTTATTCTTTAAAACACTTAATGCAAAAGTTTTATCCGGAGTATCAAGTTAATTTTAGGATTCCCTCCGACATAAGCTTTATCAATTCTCCCTTTGGAGATATGACCCAAACGCCTATGCCATAGAATACAAGAATTTTCACTTGATAACTTTTGCTTAGTGCCTTTAGTTTTGGTTTCATTATTATGGGACCCATTCATTTTCTTGATCGTGTCAAGTAAATTAAGATTATCGATATATGACAAAGTACTAGTACCGACAAGTTTGGAATTTAAAATAAAGATCACATTTATTATTACCAAAGAACAAGAGTAACCTTCCTTGTCAAAATTGTGATAGATATTAAACTCCATCAAAAGGATGGTACAGTGAATGTATTATTTAATACAAAAATAATAGCCGATACTTATCAATAATCTAAAAGTCCACTATGCCTATAACTTCAACCGGATTTCCAACTTCCATATAGATGTATTTCTCATCTTCACTGAAATTCGGAAATTCGTGCAACCCCGCATACATGAACTAATGTGAGTTGTTGCACCAAATACAACCACTATGTATATTAAGGAATTGAAACCAAATTTGCCTTAGTACAAACAAGACCAAATGACATACCATCCTGAATTCGCCATTTGCGATACTTATGGTAGTCGTTCTTCATGCGAGTAAGGTCCTTGCAAAAGAAGCATTTCTTGACTTTATGATCTTTAAATGATCCCTTATGCTTCTTACTTGCAACCGCAATTTCCTTCCCTCTTCTCTTAATCCCACGAGAAGAAGTAAATGATGAGTGAGTACTTTTTAATTTGAGATATTTCATCCTATCTTCCTCTAATGTCATATGTGAAAGTAATCCATTAATATTCCACTTTTCTTTTGACATTTATAGGTCACTTCAAAAGGACCAAATTGAGGAGGAAGATAGATCAAAACTAAGTGCACGAGCAAATCTTCCGAAATCTCTAACTTAAGTGCTTTTAGTTTGATCGAAAGATGAAATAATTCGATAATGTACTCCCGAAGATTTTCGTCACCCTTGTACCGAATGGAAACAAGTTTCCACAAGAATTCAAGAAAAAACTCAGCATTTTTGATTTCAGAGACATTGTCCAAAAATGTCTCTGAAACTGCATTTTCCATGATCATTAGACTCACGCGGTTGGACCGTTCTCATTGCTCAACATTTTTCCGTTCTATAACGGTATTTCCTTTAGTGAGAGCAGTGGGACTTGATTCCCCAAATGCGTGATCGATGTCCATATTGCCTAAGATCATCGTTATATTATTTTTCCAAGTTTTAAGTTTAGTCCCAGTAAGCAAAGGTACATCATTTATAGCAGTAGTTACGGATGAAGCATTAATCAAATCTGAATCTGAATGAAGAGAACAAAAGAATGAAACAAAACATATATAAGAAACTACACAATGATTAATTATATCAAAATGAATTCCATCATAATAAAAGATAATCAATATGACATCAAGACTAATCTTTGGATTGCGAATTGACTCACAATTTGATTTATCTTAGGGTAAATAAATAGCTTTAAACAATACACTTTAAATACTTGTCTTCCTTTGGGCCGGATCAAGTACAAAAGTGTCCTAAAGTTTAAGGTACTTGTTCCCCGGCAATAAAGAATATAAACAATTCACTTTAAACACCCGCCTTCCTTTGGGATGGTTCACAGCATTTAAAATGACCAAAAGTTTAGTTCAATTATTACCCCATGAATGTAAATACTTAGTCAACAACAAGGTCTCCTTTGGGAAACAAGCATGTATCACATATCAATATTTACATTCATCTTTTAACAAGTTTGAATTTAATCAACAAGGTCTCCTTTGGGAAACAAGCATGTTAATTATGTCCAAAATGTTAAGGATATAATTAATCGGAAACAAAAGGCCTTAAGGTTATTTCTGAAAATTTAAAGGGTAAATAAATAAGTGAAATTTATCATTAAAAGATAGTATCCTTTTGTTCTACCCGTCCATTCTTAAAGTTCGATAACTCTAAGAACCGCCGAAGCGCGATCGGTGTCCGAGATACTATAATTTACTAACAAATTATCACAAAAGACCAAAAGGGTATGAATGACCAAAAAATTGCAGCTCTATAAACATTGAAGCTTCGCACACATGGGCGGCCGCGCAGGGTCCAAGCGCGTGGCGACCGCCCAAGCTTCAATTCCACAAATTTTAAAGTCGCTGTACACACGGGCGACCGCCCAGTCAAGATGGGCGACCGCCCAAGCTGCATTTCACGGCATTGAAGTTGCTTTGTACACATGGGCGACCGCCCAGATCAAGATGGGCGACCGCCCATGTACCCGTGCCCGCATTTGACGAAAAGTCACCATTTTTAACACCCTTTTATGAACAATTTTGAACCCTTTTATGAGCAGTTTTGAACCAAATAGAGAGAGTCATACATACCGCGGGGCTACGCCCCGCACCCCCTTCAGTGGTCCGATAACAGCTACACGTCGGCTAGGGCCGCGCCTCGGAGGCGCGGCCCTTTGCCAGGACAACGAGACATAACATCCAATACCCTTTAGACTATCAATTCTTAACTTAATGATGAATGATTATTCAACCAAAGCAAGTAGATCCTTATACTCACATCACATTTTTAAATGTGTGGCTATACATTTGAACAAACTCACAACGCATCAAATGATGGTGGCTATGTCCAAAATAGGATAATCTTACATTAAGAATTGAAAGCCTTTGAGTAAACCAAAATCAGAAATAGAATGAAGTTTATGAATATAATACTCTTAGACAAGATGAGTATCATGAACAAGAACAAAAACTAAATGAAATCATACAAGAATTAAAGCATAAGGCTTTATAAGAATTTCAAACTCAATCTAGTATATGAGTAGGCTCTGATACCAATTGTTGAAACATTAAACGATTCATTAACCATGAACCGTCTCACAACTAGATTAAGAAGAGGAGGAGAAGAAGAAGAAGAAGAATAATACGGAAGCGTGTACCTTGTGATTCCATGATTGTTCTTAGTCTTGTTCTTGAGTAAAACGAAGTATGAAGATATTCTTCAAAGTAGGGAAGAGTAGATCTTCTAAATGATAGTGCCCACACTTGATCTTCTTAGTGAATAAAAGAGAAGATTTGTGACTGAATTTTGTAAATGAATAAGTGTCTCTAAATGGCTGATGGATAGCCTTTATATAGATAGAGAAGGGGCACTTCATTTAGGGACTACACCCTTTCATAAAGAAGGTGGTGTGAAGTTACTATTATGCCCATTATTTAATGGTACTTACACCTAATGGAATTCTACACATTTTGTCTATACTTTAACATTATTAAATGATTATAACAAATGAAATTAAATAACACATATTAATTAATCCATGTTCTAACAATACATTGTTGGGTCTCTCTCTAATAGCTTAACCTTTTCGATGAGTTGGTGGTAAAACTTATCAATCATCCTTTTCCATTCACTTAACTTCACTTCCCCTTTCCAATATCCCTCTCTCCACACATAAAAGTAGAATTGTAACTTAAGAGAATAAAGGAAAACATGACAGTACTTCTCAAATACACTAGGGAAAACATTTTTAGTAAATAAAGCATCATATAACAAAAATTACCTGAGTAAAACTCAGGATTGCATTGACTTGAATGTCAGACCCCTTTCTTTGGAAGATGGGATCATCTCGGACCTGAGAATATGAAAAAGAACAAAAAGAAACAAGGTGTAGATCGAGAGCAAGAAAAGTTAACCATACAAACTAATCAAAGCAGTGAATCCACACGAGGATTCAGAGCCTAAGCAAGTCACCTTGATTATAACATCAAGATCACCAGGCCGTTTGCCTTTAGGATCAGCTCCACCACTTCTGGGCATGTTTATAGTGTCATTTGCATATATTCCTGGAAACATCAACAACTCAACCACAATCGAGAATCCTCCACAACATCAACTAAATTTTATCCGCTCCGGATACAATTTAAAGGGAAAAAAAAAGAAATTTTTAGCTATTTTTTGTCCAACTAGGTAGCATGAAATTTTTATCAGTACATAAAATATGTTAATATTTTTGTGTACATTATGATAATTTGTTGCAATTTTTATGTTAGGTAAATATTAATGCATGTATTTAATTAGTATGTTAGATTATTTTTTGTAAATATTTGCATGCTATATTTTCTTAGTGGAATTTATAGGTAGAATTAATTTTATTTCTCAAGAGAATGGATTAAACACTCGCAATTACGTGTTTATGGCATACTGTGGTTAAAAGCCTAGCAAAGTTTCTTTTTAGCGTTTACATTTGATTGTGATGACGCCAAGCTTTTCAGGGTCAGGAGCGGTTCAAGGATATCTGGCTTGATATATTTAGTGGTTTGTTTGTACCTAAATCACAACACAAATAAGCACCGTTAAGATCAAAGTTGGATGTTACTCCAACTCAGGCCCTCGGGTGTGAGAGTAAGAATACTGAGATAATAAGGCTTTGAATACCTTGGAGTGTGTGTGTGTGTAGGGTTTAAGAGTAATAGGGCTTACTCAATATATTTGGAACTTACCTTGCCCAAGGGGACAAAGGTCTTCTATTTATAGGCAATATAGTGGTGCTTGTTGATGTAAGCAATGAGATCAGCCCTATGGGGCACTTTGGTATTTGACCAGCTACACGTGTCCGCAACTAATTGGCCCTGTCAAGGAGGGAACATTGACTGCTGCAGGGGCATGGCTGAAAGAGACATGAGCCGTGTGGCTGGCTTGGCGCATTAAATGAAATAGTAGGCGCCTGTGACTGAGCCGCATTAAATGCGTGATGGGGGAGCCGGCAACTTGCATGTCAGAGCTAGTAAGCTAACTTGCTCAGTAAGGCTTGACATTAACCGGGAGGCAGGTGAGATAACCGGGAGGCATACATGAGTCCGCGGTCAACATCGTGGCCGCGGTCAAAGGTATTTGACGCGGGCACGGAAGACGCGGTCATGCCTCCTGCGGGCACCGATCCAGCGATCAGGATCACTGCGGTCTTTGATAGGGATAATGCGGGGAGGGACGCGGTCTTGACCTCAAGGGCCTATCTGTCCGCGGTCTTCCCCCCAGCGGTCTAGGAACTGCCACGTCACTGGTTCCTTGGGCCAGACCGAGCGCGGGCCCGGTCCAGTAGATCCGGGCTCATCAATGGCCCCTAGCTCCAAGTGTGATTATTTATGGTCTGAGCGAGAAGGTACTAGAAGCTCGGTTGGATCAGACCGCTGCCCTGGCGAGCACCAGTGTTAGCGTTTTTTGTTGGTTGTTGCTTTGCCTCATGGGCTTATGGGAACGTTCGGGAGGCACCAGTGAGAGACACGTGGCCCCTTGCATGCTGTGCCTCCCGGTTAACAAGTGGGCCCCTTGGCAGATGAAAAGATGGGGCGTGGTACGTACAGGGGGTACGTGTCAATCATCTAAGAGGGGTAATAAATGCTAACCGACGGATTTTTCGAATTTTCAAACGTTGGAGACGGTTCAGGATTCGAGGAACGGTTTGTGGGCTAATTAATACGGGTTAAACGGGTTAACCCGTATAGGTAGGCCTTATAAATACCAAACCCTTAAACCTCAAACCCTTTTTACCGTCTTCAAACCTTCAAAGAGCTTTAGAGAGAGAATTTTTGCTGCGAATTCCTTGCTTGTGTTCTCCGAATCCAACCTTCCAGACTTTCTTTCGTAAGTAATTGTTGGGGTGTTTTTTCTTCATCTCTTTCTGTTTTCCTTTTCTGGGTTTTGAACAATGACCACTCGTAAATTTGGACCCCGCCGTCCCATAGAGTTAGGAGATGGAACCACCCCTGATACCTTCGCCGTTTGTAAACGGACGGGGGGAATATTTAGAAAGGTAGGACTAGGGTGGTTAAGGCTGTCCCTACATTGTTTTTTGTATTTTTGTGAGAAAGCAGATTGTGGGCCGTTCGTCCCACCCCGGTTGTGGGAGGCCAAGAGGAAGTACATTTTTAACCGTGACGTATTGGTGTTGGGAGATACCCGTAGGCTAAGAAATTTTGTGATGAGGGTTTTGTGCAGGTTTCCCCGTGAGAGATATCAGGCTTTGAACGCCGTTGAACTTGTGAGGAGAGCGATCCGTGTCCCCGACCAAATAATTGACTGGGAGAAGTGTGAACTAATGGATCCTGAACAAACCAATGATATGCGGGCACCGAGCACCGGGGACCTGAGTGACCCTTTAGATGTTCTGCCCCTGAGGACCATATTTCCCAATGTGCCCGCGGCCCCTAATGCTAACCCAATCGAACTGAGTAGCAGTGAAGAGCTGGAGCCTTTGAACTTTGAGGTGACCGGAGGCGGGGGAAATGAGACTGAAGTAACTTCTGCCCGCGGTGATGCCACCGGTCTCTTTGGCTCGACGAGCTCGGAGACTGAGGAGGATGACCGCGAGGTTTTAGGATAGGAGGGCTGCGGGGACCTCTAAGAAGGCTATTGAGACCACGGAGATTGTGGATGCCTTTGAGGACTCTAACTCCGAGGAGGAGATAGTTGTGGCCCCTGCCCGGAATAAAGGCAAGAGGCCGAGGCAGGGTGAATCCTGGCCGTGGCTGTGGTAAGAAAGCCAAGGAGGTGGCTACTATTGACTGGGAGGAGGACATTTATGAGATTTACAATGTGGACCGCAATGCCTTCCGTGTCCGCACCCTGGGTCATGTACAGATAAAAGGGAAAGACAAGCTGAGGCAAGAGACCATAGCAGATGTCCGCGAGGACAACAAAGCCTGTGTTTACTATGGGGCCCAGTTTGAGAATGGCCTGAGGCTGCCTCTGGACCCTTTCTTTTATTTTTTTCTCGAGTTCAACCGCTGTCTCCCAATGCACCTGACCCCTAATGCCATCAGGGCTCTTGTCTCCTTTATAACGGTTTGCAGATTCCTGGGTCATGAACCTACCCTGGCCGGGCTTTACGCTTATTATCGTAACCGCATCGCCCGTGGCATCCTGAGCTTGAAGGCTAGGAACTACTCTACCCGGACCTTCTCTCCCCCATCGAACAAATTTGACCAATGGAACCTGAGGGATATCTTGGTCATCGAGTCTAGGTTTGGTTGGCCCTTCTCCAAACCCTCAAGTCCAGTCCCGATGAAGGTGGCCGCTAATAGTTATCCAGACCCCACCTCTGCCGATGGTATGCGTTGTGCCATAGAGAAACATCTGGCCACCTATCTAGACAGCGGGGAGGAGCCCGTATATGACGTGGGCGCCATCGTTGAATCCGAGCCCCTATTAATCTACTCGGGGGTGGCTCCTCGTAGGGAGGGCACCCCACATGCCCCCAGAGTAGAAATAGAGCCCATGCCCCGTGACCCTGATTGGAGGGTGCACGAGTATTACCAATTTGAGGCTGATTGTAAGACCTGCATGCTGGGTGCTGAGTGCGAGCCTCCAGAACTGATTGGTCTCTGACTCTTTATAAGTCTGTTGCAAATTTATCTTGCTTTTGATTTTTTCGAACTGCATTCTAACCATTTTTCTTTTCCTCCAGAGTAGATCCAGAAGAGTATAACTTCTAATGGCCCCTCCAACTGCCGCTCAGATGAAGGCTAAGAACATGAAGGCCAATAGGGAAGCTGTCTTGAGGAGGCAAACTGAGATGGGAGGACTCCCGGGCAAGGATAAAATTGTGCCCATTGTCAGTAGGAAGACTGGGAGCCTCTGACCAGCTCCAAATCTATCCCCACCACCGGGGAGCTGCCTCCACCCCCAAGGGGTCCTCCCCCTGCCCATGCTGTCCGGGCATCCTCTCCTGGTCGCACCATTCCTTCCAGGCATAGTATAGAGCCCCGGAAGAGGACTGAGAGAGACGCAGATCTTGCGCACAGGGAGAGGGCCTCCAAGTCCCAGAAAGTGGGGGACACTCAAGTTCGGGCCCCTACTGCTCCTGCCTCCGCTTCTGCCACTGGTCCCTCCACCGCGGGGACCATCTGCTCTGCTGCCTATCCCATTGCCTCCTTGGCCACCCGTGAGGAGACATGGGCACTGAGGAAGAAAGTGGGTGAAGTGCCCGCCATCACAGGAGTGGACTTATATGCCCGATCATCCTACAATTCTGCCGTGGGGATCGGGCTTATCAACAGGCTCTATGCCCCAGACTTCTATCAGAATGTGGCTGAGAAGGAGAACCCGTCAGCCTTGATGGGAGATATTGGGCTTGCCCTCACCGAGGTAGGGACCATTCTGCCTGTCTCATTACTTAGCTTCTTATATCACCATATTTCTGATTATCTTCCTCGGAGGTGGGCAACAAAGCTATGCGGCTTCGGGAATGCTGCGATAGCTTGAATGCTGAGTTGGAAAACAACACCAAAGACTTGGCAGGCAAGCTTCGCGAGCTGGAGCAGGCTCAGGAGAAGGTGGGAACCTTGAACTCCCTCCTTGATGCCAAGGAGAAAACCCTCTCCACCAAGGAGGCTGACCTGAAGGGTTTTCAGGAGAGGCTGACGGAGGTGGAGGAAAGCTTGAAAAAAGCTAAGGGGGAGAGGGATGAACTCCGGGGAAAGAGGGATGAGTGGGAGCCCAGGAATGCCGAGCTGTGCCAAAGGCTGAAGGCATCCAAGACCATCATCTCTACCCTGGAGGCAAAAGTTGATGAACTGTCCGATCAGCTTCTCCCCCTTAGGCAATTTCAGTTGGAGAAGGATGCCATACTGCTCGCCGCTCGGAAGGAAGCGGTGGAGGAGTATAAGAACTCCGAGGAGTTCAAGAATTTTTTGAACGAGGAGAATCTGGCTCAGTACGAGGCTGGGGTCCGGACACAGATCAGGAACTTCGCGGCCACGGACAAGTTCTCCGTGCAGTAGTTGGCCGTGATTGGCTCAATAGTTGCTACTGACGCGGAGTGCCTGCCCGGGCATGCGTTAGTTCCTCTGTCCGAGGATGAGGTCAAGGGCTTGGATCTGTCCGCAGCGGCCTCCTTGCCTCCTGTGGCCGAAGTGACTGCCCTTAGCCTCATTGCCGAGCTGGACGAGCTGAGATTTGGGGAAAACCTGATACCCCTTGGGGAGGCCATAGCTCGCGTTCTTCCAAATGAGCCTGCTATAGGTGATCTGTTCCCCCAGCGGGCAGCCCCCACTCCGGTCTCTGCTGAGCCTTCCTCTGATCCTATCACAGACTTGCTGGTGAATAGTCTTCCTTCTCCAACCCCGGCCTCAGAAGCGGACACAGAGAGTGCGGCCACCGAGGACCCCAAGGACCAAACTCCTTTAGTTTAGGTTTTTTTGTTTCCTTTGTTGTAATAGATGGTAGGATCTTGTAAATATTTATTTTTCATTAATACAAGCATTTTTCCCAACTATTTATCTTAATTGCTTGTCTTGTAGGCTGTTTTGAGTGTTTGCAATTTTCGAGTACCTTGATACTTGCATTCTTGCTTTCTCCAGTGTTTTTGACTTGCAACTAAACTTTATACTCTCCTTCTGCGGTCAAAAGCTTAGTAGGCCCTTTGCCTGCATTTTTTGAGTTTTCCTAACTCTTTATTCAAAATCACTTGGATTTTTCGTGAGAGTCAGCCCTATTTTTCTGTGACCGCGTTTGTTTAGCCTTGTGGCAAATTTAGGGGTCTTGACCCCAGTTTTTCTTTTTGGCTTTGTTAAACTTGTTTGATCACTCTCATCCATTTACACTTATTCCCAGCCTTGCGAGCTGTGGTGTAAGTCAAAAGCAGCCAAGGCAAGCTACTTTCATAGGGCATGTAAAAGGTGGCCGTGAGGCTATTGTCTACGCAACAGAAGGTAGGAGCATATTTAGCATAGAGGCCCTTTAACCCCCTGGCATCTGTATCCCCTTATTGGAGGTTCACGCTTTTTGACCCTTTATTCAAAACCCCTTGGAGTTTTTTGTGAGGGTCTTATGGCGATCATGTAAGCGGGCTTATATGTAGGCCTTTGTTACATACAGGCATGCGAGTAACGGCCCTAACGAGGTCCTTCGCGCAATTAGTGGGTCCGGACTTCAGGTCTTTGTCCCCACTAGAGTCCGTAGGTACGGGCATCATGGCCTTTGTACCTACGTTAATCTATATCTACTTTTTCTTGGTGGTGTCACGCGGGCAGGACGGAGTATCCTCCCCGCGATAGAGTACGGGCGTAATGGCCTTTGTACCCATATAGGCTTGCAGATCTTAATGGATCTTTGCGTATCAGTAGGTAGTAGCTCATATGTTGGCTCTTGAACCTACTGGCATCCGCTTGCGGGCATCCACCTCAGCTTTTGAGGCTGGTGGGAAAGGCGTTATAACTATTTTTGCACCAAAATTTGATGGTAACTTCATACTTATATATATAGGGGTCTATACTCCCTCCAAAAATTACAAAGATATCAAAAGAAGTACTTTCTGAGGTGATCACTATTCCAAGCGTGTTTAAGCTCTTCTCCTTCTTTTGGTCGCAATATGTAGGTACCCTCCTTGACTATTTTGGTGACCTCATATGGTCCCTCCCATTTCGGGGACAGTTTATTGAAACCAGGTTGGGTCCCTTGGACCTCTACGCTTCTAAGTACCCAATCTCCAACTGAAAAACTCCTCTTATTTACCCTTTTATCGTGGTGCTTCTTCGCTTTCTGCTTGAAGTTCACCATTTTTTCATATGCCCGCATTCTCTTTCCTTCGAGATCGTCCAGGTCACACCTTTTGTTTACCTCGTTTTGAGACTCATCGAAGTATGTGACTCTGTACGAGGGTAGGGCAACCTCAACTGGAGCCATTGCCTCTGACCCATACGTGACCGAGAAAGGAGTTTCTCCTGTAGAATGTTGGGTTTTACGGGTCCATGCGCAGCGGAATTAAGCATTAAAACATAAAACCCAATAAGCCCTAGGATCCGTTCTATACAATTAATTTGAATACCTATGAGATAGAATTAAACCAACCTTGAAACGCTTTCCGGTCTTGAGCTATCGAACGATTTGATTATGTGATATTGAATCACAAACTTCGTTCTTCAACTTGCTTGAACTCTAGGCCTTGATCGATGAACGAGCGAAGACCCTCTTTCGGTATCCACACCTTTGAATGAATTCAAGAACAACTTCTTGATGATTGCTAGATCTAAAACCTTGAAGAATATTGAGAGTATTTTTGTTGTGAATTTTGATTGAAAATTTCGGCTGACCTTTAGGTCCGATAACCCTTGTATTTATACTACAATAGTAGGAATACCTCTTCTAATCGTATTAGAAGAGACAGTGTCAAACCGCTGCATGCGGCCTATTATGTCGCGCGGTATATTAAGCCCTTGGCTTAATATGTCGCGCGGTATATATAGCCAGGTGTACGTAAACTCTCAACTATTCTTCCTCCGGTTTAACCAATTCATTCTAGTTGTGTGTGACCCAATAGGATTACATTATGTTGGCAATGAGTTCGATCATATCGAACCTCATAAGACATAAGCGGACTCTAGCAAGCCATTATGTCTACCCAAATAATGCAACGTAAGAGTTCACGTTTCCAATGGTGTACTTCCATTTATCCCTTTGTCTCACGATGTTATATTGAACACAAGTCATGGTCCTTGTCAACTTGTTATTGTTCAATGCTTTCTCGATTCTTGAGTATAATGACAATTCCAATCATATTGGGGTACGGCCATACACTTTCATCATTATCACTCATCGAGGGGCCCAAGCATAACATCTCTCTTCCGAGGGACAAATTCCTTCTTGACTTATCATCCTTCCCATCATGAATCCGATCATGCCAATGATAGTCTTTATAGATATCGTGTTAAGATATCGTTTGACTAAAATAAAACATGACTTTCATCATATGTAAGGTCACGATAATCTTAGGTCTAGAAAATAAATGAAGTAACCGTATGAGATTTAAGTATGACTTTTGACCATGACATAAATCTCATGCGGGTCATGTCCAAATACTTGTTCTCTAACAAGTACCCATAATTTCAATGTGCATCTCTTATGCATATAATCATCACATGATTATCCATTGACAATTATACTAATTTATTCTCTTAATAATTAGGGACAGAGATTATTATAAACAAATATACAAAACATATAATAATCAAATAATAAACATCTCATATAATAATAAATAATGTCAACACATAAGTCTATCAATCATAGGCCTAGGGCATAACACCAACAGTCTCCCACTTGCACTAGGCCCAATCTACCATGTATCGAATACCCATGGACCTAACATGACCATCATGTTTAGCTTGCGAGAGAGCCTTAGTTAGTGGGTCCGCCACGTTGTCATCGTTGTCTACTCTGCATATCTTAACGTCTTCCCTTTCACATATCTCACGGATAATGTGGAAACGTCGAAAGTATGTGTTTGGATCTCTGGTGTGATCTTGGTTCCTTTGCTTGTGCAATGGCACCATTGTTATCACGATAAAGTTCAATAGGGTCTTTGATGCTTGGAACGACTTCCAAATCACTAATGAACTTCTTGATCCAAACCGCTTCCTTAGCCTGCATCGGATGCCGCTATGTACTCGCCTTCGGTTGTAGAATCGGCGACGGTACTTTGCTTGGAACTTTTCCAACTCACAAAGTGCCTCCATTAAGCGTAAACAAAAATCCAGACTGCGATCTGAAATCATCTTTGTCGGTTTGGAAGCTAGCATCTGTGTAGCCTTTTACTACAAGATCTTCTTCCATTCCTTCAAAGACCAAGAATACATCCTTAGTTCTTCGTAAGTACTTAAGGATATTCTTGGCTGCTATCCAATGTGGTTCGCGGGATCCGATTGGTACCTACTCGTCATGCTTAGAGCACACGAGATGTCGGGTCTAGTACATAACATAGCATACATGATAGACCCAATTGCCGAAGCATATGGAATACCATTCATTCTCTTTCGCTCATCATTAGTCTTAGGACTTTGATTCTTGCTAAGAGATATACCATGCAACATTGGCAAGTTTCCTCTTTTAGAATTTTCCATTTGGAATCTTCTAAGGACTTTGTCAATGTAAGTATTTTGACTTAAACCAATCATCCTCTTGGATCTATCTCTATAAATCTTGATACCAAGGATATATGCGGCTTCGCCCATATCTTTCATTGAAAAGCACTTTCCCAACCAAGACTTGACGGTCTCTAGTGCGGGAACGTCATTTCCAATGAGTAAGATATCGTCGACATACAACACTAAAAATAGTGCTACGCTCCCACTAATTTTCTTGTATACACAAGGTTCATCTTCGTTCTTGATAAAGCCAAACTCCTTGATTGCTTCATCAAAACGTAGATTCCAACTCCTTGAAGCTTGCTTCAATCCATAAATGGATTTACGCAACTTACACACCTTGTTAGAATTTTACGGGTGACAAAACCTTCGGGTTGTATCATGTATACATCCTCAAGTAACTTCCCATTAAGGAAAGTTGTTTTGACATCCATTTGCCATATCTCATAGTCATAATATGCGGCTATGGCAAGTAAAATTCTAATAGACTTAAGCATAGCTACAGGCGAAAAGGTTTCATCATAGTCAATGCCATGAGTCTGCCTATATCCCTTAGCTACTAGCCTAGCCTTATAGGTGTGCACCTTCCCATCCATGTCGGTCTTCTTCTTGAAAACCCATTTGCACCCTATGGTTTTTACACCTTCGGGTGGATCAATCAAGTTCCAAACTTGATTATCAGCCATGGATTGTAATTCGGACTTCATGGCTTCTTGCCATTTTTCGGAATCCGGAGCGGACATCGCTTCTTGATAGCAAGTGGGTTCATCATTTTCGATTAACTCCACTTCATCACTTTCCGTAACGAGAAATCCATATCTCTCGGGTTCGGATCGTGATCTACCACTTCGGCGAGGAACTTGTGCATCTTGAACCGGTTCCACAACGGTTTGTGAACTTGGTTCAGTTTCTACCATTGGTTCAATGTTGTTTTCGGGTTCTCGAACTTCTTCGAGATCTATTTTACTCCCACTGGTTCCTTTGCGAAGAAACTCCTTTTCTAAGAAAGTACCCATTTCGAGCAACAAACACTTTGTTCTCGTTTCGGTTGTAGAAATAGTATCCTTTGGTTTCCTTAGGATATCCCACAAAAACACATTTATCAGATTTAGGTGCTAGCTTGTCAGAGGTTAACTTCTTGACATATGCATTGCAACCCCAAATCTTCATGAAAGACAAACTAGGTTTTCTTCCATGCCACATCTCATATGGGGTCTTTTGAACCGATTTGGTAGGAACTCTGTTTATAGTGAAGGCAGCAGTTTCTAGTGCATGTCCCCAAAAGGATAAAGGAAGCTCAACTTGACTCATCATAGAACGAACCATGTCCAACAAAGTTCTATTCCTCCTTTCAGACACACCATTCCATTGTGGTGTTCCGGGTGGAGAGAGTTCAGAAACGATTCCACAACTCTTAAGATATTGTCAAATTCTTGGCTCAAATATTCACCACCTCGATCGGATCGAAGTACCTTAATAGTTTTGCCAAGTTGATTTTGCACCTCATTTTGAAATATTCGAAATATCTCAAACGATTCACTTTTATGTTTCATTAGATAAACATATCCAAATCTACTATAATCATCAGTGAATGTTATGAAGTACCGAAATCCTCCCCTAGCATTGCTACTCATAGGCCCACATACATCGGTATGTATGAGTCCTAATAAGTCGCCCGCCCTTTCACCGGTTTTGGTAAATGGGTCCTTGGTCATCTTGCCAAGTAAACAAGATTCGCATGTCTCATATGATTCATAATCATGTGAGTCCAAAAATCCATCTTTGTGGAGTTTAGAAATGCGTTTCTCGTTTATATGGCCAAGACGACAATGCCATAAGTAAGTGTGGTTTACATCATTGGGTTTAGATTTCTTGTTAATGTTATAGACATCATTATCGCGATTTTCAACATCAAGAATATAAAGGCCATTGAATGAAACAAGAATGATACATAATGCATATCACTCTTGTGAATAGAAAATTTCTTATCACATATAAGAAAATTAAAACCTTCATTATCCAAACATGAAATCGAAATAATATTCCTACTTAAAGGCTGGAACGTAATAACAATTGTTCAAAACAAGTATTAGTCCACTAGGTAAAGTAACTTCATAAGTTCCTACGGCTAATGCAGCAACTCTTGCTCCATTTCCCACACGTAGGTCCACTTCACCTTCCTTAAGCATCCTTCTGTTCTTTAGACCCTGCACATTTAAACAAATGTGAGTTCCACATCCGGTATCCAATACCCAAGAACTAGAAGTAGATAGGAATATATCTATAACAAAGATACACGAAGTTGAAGCAACTCCTTTGCTCTTCTTCGGTGCTTCCTTGTATTTTGCGCAGTTTCTCCTCCAATGTCCAATCTCATTGCAATGGAAGCGGTGCGTCCTCTTGGGACTTAGGCTTAGCCTCTTTAGGCTTGGAAGCCTCTTTTGGCTTAGCAACCTTTGCCTTAGGATTAGCAACCTTTGCTTTTCCTTTACCCTTGAACCCTTTCCCCTTGTTAACCATTAGCACTTGATCGGTCTTCTTCTCGACAATCTTTGGTTTCCGCAGTAGTCAACATTTGAACTAACTCGGAAAGGTTTCTATTCATTCCACCCATGTTATAGTGCATTATGAAATGACTAAAACTTTTTGGTAATGAATTCAATATTATGTCGGTAGCCAACTCTTGGCTAATTGGAAAACCGAGCCTTTCAAGATGCTCAATGTGGCCCTTTAACTTGAGAGCATGGGGACCAACGGCTTGTCCTTCACTCATCTTGCATGAGGTCAAGGATGCAAGCGTGTTGTACCTTTCTTGCCTAGCTTGAATTTGGAACATTTCCATCGCCCGATTGTTTAAGTCGGCTGTCCCCCAAGTGCTCAAGATTCTTACGAAGACTCTTGCACATGGCGGAGAGCATAAGGCAACTAACATACTGTAGAGTCACGCTTGTGCTTCGGATATTGTTCCCTTATTGCCCTAGCGGCATTGGCGGCGAGGTTCGGGTGGAATAGGTTCGGTGAGAACGTACGGTTTCTCCTCTTGTTTGAGAACAATTCTCAAACTACGGATCCAATCCATATAGTTTGTACCATTCTCTTCCAACTTTTCCTTCTCAAGACGAGATCGCGGTGAAAAGTGATTATTGTTTGATGCCATTTATTCTACAAAAAGATATACATAAAATATGAACACATATAAGTAAACATATCATATGAGAAGTATAGTGCATTTAAATAAATGCTCCCACTAAATTATACACCTTCAAATGCAAATAAGCATAATATACATTTAATGGGCTAAGATCCAACTTTAATTCAATTTCAAGTTTGCTATGGCAAACCGCTCAAAATTAAATTAATTAGGTAGAAAACATCAATCATATCACATATATGATTCTTAGATCTTTTATGAGATCAATTCAAGACATCATATGTCTAGGCATATTTTAATCTCATCTTATGCCTTGGGTCCAAAACCATTTTGATAACCCAATTAAGTTCATTCACTTTAAAACGTATAGGAACCACCATTTCCTCATCTTGCTCGCATTCGAATAGAATCAAAGCACCTTGCTATGGCAAGCCCACCCAAAACTATCCGAATGGTCTCAAGTGTTTTTAATCATGAATTGGCATAAAGAACTTAAAAGTTAAATGAAGGTTCTTTAAAGGTAGATTATAAGCATGTCGAAAGATAGTCAAAATCATGCACCGGGTAAGTTCCCGGGAAGATAGGTGAGCCACAAGGACTTCTTAAGTACCAACTCTTCCTTTGTGAGAACTCTCCTAGACATGCATAATTAGAAATCAACTACGATTAGGCAACATAATCCCTACCTTTTATAAACAATCGGTTTCCTTTTAAATTTCGCGTATTTATGACTTGTTTCCATAAACAATCATAAGATCCAAAATTTACAATGTCTAAATCTAAACATATTAGGAAACTAAATATCATGTTTCAACTAAACATCTAATTTAAAAAAATATTCTTAACATGTAAGAACAAATAAAACATGCATCGCAATAATTATTAAAATCATATTTTAATCAATTAATCATGCATATCAATGAATTAATCTAGCATGGACTTATAAACTCAATTTTATAACATCCAGATTTTCATATACATTGCAATAATTATTAAAATCATATTTTAATCAATTAATCATGTATATCAATGAATCAATCTATCGCGGACTTATAAACTCAATTTTATAACATCCAGATTTTCATATCAACATATCAGATTGTAAACACAATCACGGAATAGCGAAAAATTGAACAAGCGGATTACGCCGGTTTTGGCTTATTATGTCGCGTGACAACATCGGCCCGAGGCTTGATATGTCGCGCGACCTAACAGCCGTTAACCTGAATTCCACATGGCTCAATATGTCGCGCGACCAAAGTAGCCAGGTTACAGGAATTTCCAGATTCGAACCAATACAGATTACAACCAATTAAATCATATAAAACAGCTTTTTACAGATTTAATTCAGCATAATTCGAAAACGATTTTCACATTGTTTCACATAAACAATTAAAAATTCTATCGCATACAAAACATGCAATAAGCATATAAACAATTTATATCTTAAATCTAGCATGTTAATTCAAACTTAATCATACGAACGGGGCTCGATACCCTTTGTTGGGTTTTACGGGTCCATGCGCAGCGGAATTAAGCATTAAAACATAAAACCCAATAAGCCCTAGGATCCGTTCTATACAATTAATTTGAATACCTATGAGATAGAATTAAACCAACCTTGAAACGCTTTCCGGTCTTGAGCTATCGAACGATTTGATTATGTGATATTGAATCACAAACTTCGTTCTTCAACTTGCTTGAACTCTAGGCCTTGATCGATGAACGAGCGAAGACCCTCTTTCGGTATCCACACCTTTGAATGAATTCAAGAACAACTTCTTGATGATTGCTAGATCTAAAACCTTGAAGAATATTGAGAGTATTTTTGTTGTGAATTTTGATTGAAAATTTCGGCTGACCTTTTAGGTCTGACAGAACCCTTGTATTTATACTACAATAGTAGGAATACCTCTTCTAATCGTATTAGAAGAGACAGGTTGTCAAACCGCGTACTGGCCTATTATGTCGCGCGGTATATTAAGCCCTTGGCTTAATATGTCGCGCGGTATATATAGCCAGGTACAGAAACTCTCAACTATTCTTCCTCCGGTTTAACCAATTCATTCTAGTTGTGTGTGACCCAATAGGATTACATTATGTTGGCAATGAGTTCGATCATATCGAACCTCATAAGACATAAGCGGACTCTAGCAAGCCATTATGTCTACCCAAATAATGCAACGTAAGAGTTCACGTTTCCAATGGTGTACTTCCATTTATCCCTTTGTCTCACGATGTTATATTGAACACAAGTCATGGTCCTTGTCAACTTGTTATTGTTCAATGCTTTCTCGATTCTTGAGTATAATGACAATTCCAATCATATTGGGGTACGGCCATACACTTTCATCATTATCACTCATCGAGGGGCCCAAGCATAACATCTCTCTTCCGAGGGACAAATTCCTTCTTGACTTATCATCCTTCCCATCATGAATCCGATCATGCCAATGATAGTCTTTATAGATATCGTGTTAAGATATCGTTTGACTAAAATCAAACATGACTTTCATCATATGTAAGGTCACGATAATCTTAGGTCTAGGAAATAAATGAAGTAACCGTATGAGATTTAAGTATGACTTTTGACCATGACATAAATCTCATGCGGGTCATGTCCAGTCACTTGTTCTCTAACAAGTACCCATAATTTCAATGTGCATCTCTTATGCATATAATCATCACATGATTATCCATTGACAATTATACTAATTTATTCTCTTAATAATTAGGGACAGAGATTATTATAAACAAATATACAAAACATATAATAATCAAATAATAAACATCTCATATAATAATAAATAATGTCAACACATAAGTCTATCAATCATAGGCCTAGGGCATAACACCAACATTTCTTATAGTGGTGCGGACAACCCATAATGCGATCTCGAGCTCGTCCAACCATCGTCCTCCTCGCCCCTCCAAGTTTTTCTTTAGGGCGGTCAGGACTAGCTTGTTCGCGGCCTCACCTTGGCCATTTCCTTGGGGGTAAGCAACTGCAGACTTACGGTGTTGCACTTTCATTCTCACGCATTCAGCAGTGAATTTTGCGGAGAACTGAGTGCCATTGTCCGAAATTATTGCTCGGGGGACCCCAAATCGACAATAGATGTGGTCGTGGACAAAATTGATGGTATTCTCCTCGGAGATAGTGGCTAAACCCTTGGCTTCTATCCACTTGGTAAAGTAATCCACGGCCACCACATCATACTTGATGTTTCCTCGAGCAGTTGGGAATGGTCCAATGAGATCAATCCCCCACGTATCAAACGACCACGATGGTACAACCAAAGTTTGCTCTGTTGATGGTAGTCTGGGGATGTCCGCAAATCTCTGGCACTTATCACACTTTCTTACATATTCCTGCGCATCCCTTCTCATTGTAGGCCAAAAGAATCCCTGTAATTTGATCTTGTCTGAGAGGGTGCGAGCACCTGGATGTCCGCCACAAACTCCTTCATGAACCTCATAGAGTAAGTTAGTGACCATGTGAGTTTTGACACATCTGAGCAAAGGCTTGGTGAATGATCGTCGAAAAAGTACCCCATCGAGGACGAGATATTTCGCGGACACCGTTCTGATGGCTCTAGCCTTTGCTGGATCCTCGGGGAGGGTCTGCTTCTCGATGTAATCCTTGATCTCATCTACCCAGTCCCTTACTTGATCCTCAATATTGTTTATCTGAATCCGATCTATAGCAGGTCTCTCCGTGAACTCAATCTGGCAATCTGTCTCCAATTCAGCAATTTTTTGATCGATTATTCTGGAGAGGAGGTCTGCCTCCACATTATCCTCTCTCATGACTTGGTTCAGCTCATAGTAGGTGAAATTTTTGATGAGGGTTTTTGCAAGGCCGCAGTACTGAGTTAGCACTGGGTTGATAGTATCATACTCCCCCCTAATTTGATTAACTATGAGCTGAGAATCACTGTTGATCTCTATATTCTGAACTCCCAAGTCTCTTGCCAATTCCATGCCCACTATAATTGCTTCATATTCAGCTTGATTGTTAGATGCCTCGAACTTGAATCTTAAGGCCCTCTTAAATTTTTCCCCGCAAGGTGCGATCAGAAGTATGCCCGCTCCACTAATTAACTTGCTCGCAGAGCCGTCCACGAATAAAGTCCATATTTCTTCCGGGCGCTCTTTTGGCTGTATAATTTCAGTGCTCGAGCTATCTGGGGCTTCTTCTGATTCTGCCCGCTTTCTCTTTCCAAGGTCGCTGTCCGCAAATTTAAATGATGATTCTACCACAAAATCAACTAAGGCCTGCGCTTTGATTGTCTTTCTCGGGGAGTAGGTGATCTGGAACTCAGTGAGTTCGATAGACCAAGCTAGCATTCTCCCCGAAGACTCTGGTTTGTGTAAAACCTTTCTAAGCGGGGCCTCAGTTAGTACAGTTATAGGATGTGCAGAAAAGTAGGCTCTTAATTTTCGAGCAGATACAAGCAAGGCGTAAGCTAACTTCTCTATATTAAGATAACACCCTTCTACGACGGACAGTGCCTTAGAAACATAATAAACTGGTTTTTGGGAGTTATTATCCTCCCTTACAAGAACAGCAGCTCTTGCGCGGATCGATGCTTGCTAAAAGAGAAAAAGCTCTTTCCGGGCAGCTCTTGAGTAGAGGTGGCTGCCCGAGGTATGTCTTGACTTCTTCAAAAGCTTGATGGCATTCTTGATTCCATGCAAATTCATCAGGCTTCTTCCCCCCTTTTAGAGTTTTGAAGAAGGGGAGGCATCTCTCTGCTGACCGCGAGATGAAGCGGCCAAGTGCGGTGATGCGACCATTGAGTTTCTGTACATCTTTCACGCAAGCAGGAGGTTTCATGTCCAGCAGTGCTTGAATTTTTTCGGGATTAGCCTCTATTCCTCGCTGGTTTACCATGAATCCAAGGAACTTGCCCGCCTTTACCCCAAAAGCACATTTCAGGGGGTTTAGTTTCATGTTGTTGCGGCGCAAGTTTTGGAAGGTTTCCTCCACGTCGAGCTCGTGGGAGTTTTCCTTTGTTTTTATCACCATGTCATCAATATAGGCCTCAAGGTTTTACGCCGGTTGGTTTTGAAGTCCAGATTGACCATTCGCTGATATGTGGCTCCTGCATTTTTTAGCCCGAAGGGCATCATTGTGTAACAATAAGTCTTGCCCGCAGCGATGAAAGCAACGGAGCGGACATCTTCAGGATCCATTTGGATCTGATGGTAGCCGGAGTATGCTTCAATGAAGCTCAATACTCTGTGGCCGGCTATAGAATCCACCAATCTGTCTATGCGAGGAAGAGGGAAGCAGTCTTTGGGGCATGCCTTGTTGAGATCCGTGAAATCAACACACATCCTCCACTTGCCGTTGGATTTTTTGACCATAACCACGTTGGCCAGCCATTTTGGGTAGGTAATCTCCTTTATTATCCCCGCTTTGAGCAATTTTTCCACCTCTTCCTTGATCGCCATTTCTTTCTCCGGAGAGAAGTACCTTGATTTTTGATGAATGTTCTTGAAGGATGGTTCATCATTGATTTTATGGAGGATCACGTCCTCGCTGATTCCTTGCATATCCTCCACCTTCCATGCGAATACATCGCAGTTTGCTCTAAGGAACTCGATGAGTATCCTTCTCTCCTCGCAGTAAATTTCCAGCCCAACCTTAACAGTTTGCTCGGGGAAGTGGGAGTTTATTACCACCTCCTCGAGCTCGTCGTTAGGTTGAAGATCGCTGCTCTCACGATTGTGCAAGGAGTCAATGATAATAGTTGGGGGGTTGACCTGAGCTCCGGTCAGTGTTGCCATAGAGTATATGACATCGCGGTCAATCTCTCCCTCAATTCCTCGATCAATGTATCCTCCCTCAATAGGGGCCAACTGTTTGGATTTTCTGCTCGTCTTGAGCTCCACCTTTGTGGTATGGAAAGAAAGCATGCCTATTGGAATGGGCGCCGACACAAGTGAAAGGGCTTTTCCTTTTTTCAATTTGTCTTCGCCTTCTATCTGCAGGCAGGACGTCTGGCTTTTACTAGCTTTTCTTTTTTCCTCAAGTGCTCAGAGGAATCTCCCGGGATGGTTCTTGATGGTAGCAACCCCGCCCGAGGTGTTAAATTTCACCCTTTGGTGGGGAACAGAAGCAACTATTCCCAATTCGGCCTGAGCAGTTACGCCGAGAATGACATTGTTTTGGGAAGGAAGATCGACCACCATGAAAGTGATTTTGGCCGCCTTCTGCATGGGCTTTCCCCCAATAGTTACTTCAAACACAATCGTCCCCTTTACTCCCACGGCGTGATTCGTGAAGCCCTCAAGCATGCCCGCATATGGAGTAAGATGCGCTTCGGTCATTCTCATTCCTACCAAAGTATGGTAGTAGAGTATATCACGGGCAGCTCCAGTATCTATCAACACTCGACCTATGTTTGCCCGGTTGATTCTCATTCTGAGGGTGAGCGGCTGAGTGGAATGAAAAAGGGAGGAGGCAAGTTCACTTCTTTTGAACCCAATTTCTTGCTCTTCCTCTGAAGCCATTGCGGGGATGGAAAAAACCTTCTCTAATGTCCGAATTTGGAGGGAGAGGGATTCCTCTCCAATGAAGTTTATATTGTAGTCACCCTCTTCATCCTCAAAATTGTCTCTTTCCACCCTCTCGGGACCATGCGGGTTTCGTGCCCGCTGCTGGTTATTGTTATTGTGGGCGCTGTTATTGCCTTTAACCCACTTGGTTAGCTCCCCGTCGTTGATTTTCTGTTGGATTATTCGCTTTAGCTGGAAACAGTCCTCAGTTCCATGCCCGTGGTCGTTGTGATACTCACAGAACTTAAGCCTACTCCTCTCATTTGGCTTTCGAAGCATGGGGGGAGGAGGAGGAAAGTCTGAGGCCCTCATGATCACTACCCTTGGGTCGGTGAGCTCGGTGTAAACTGTTTCCTCTATTGTTTTTCGGAGTTTATCCAACCCACGTCGGTTTTTGCCCTGGCTGTTGGTGCGGGCAGGCTCTGGGGTGGTTTCCTGAACTTGGCTTATTCTTTCCTTGGCTGAAGCTCGGGGAGCGGGCACATGGGGCTCCTCGGCAGATGCAATGGCCGAGGCCCTCTCATACATTTCTTCCACGGTTTTAGGCCGGCTGGATGCAAAATTCATTTTGAGGAAGGAGGAGCTGAGTCCGCCCTCAAAGCAGAGTCTGATGTCTCCCTCCTCTAGGTCCACAATCTCCTCGCTCACCTTCCTGAATCGAGATATGTAATCTTTTGTAGGCTCGTTTGGGGCCTGCTTGACACGGACAAGATCTGTCTTTGGTCTAGCGGGCACCCCTGCCCCAGCAAAGGCATTAAGGAAGATGCTTCTAAACTGGCTGAATGATTGGATGGTCCGGGGCTTGAGGGCTAGCATCCAAGATAAGGCCTTGCCCGTGAATGTTGCAGCCAATGCCTTGCACATCACGGACTCATCCGAGGAGAATAAAGCCATTTGTCCCTCGAATCGTCCCATATGGCTCTTGGCATTTTTGGAGCCATCATAGGTGTCCATTTGGGGGGGCTTGCCCTTTTGAATTGGTGTCCGAGCGATCTTATCATTGAAAGCATCCATGGTGCGGCCACACCTCTGGGCGGCCTTCTGGTGTGTCTCCCACATTTCGTTCATAAACTTGAGGAATTCCGGGCTCTGGTTATCAACCTTCTGTTTTTTAGCTCGTGGAGTCACGGCCTTCTCCTTGGCCGGGGCCAAGGGTCTGGCTTTGGACCTCGCACGTAGATTGGATTGGGCCTCTTCTCCAACCTTCTCGCTGTCCTCTACATGCACCACACTGCGTTTGGCCGACTGTCCACGCTCAAGGGTTGGTTCAACCCAGTTTGCCCCCCTAGCTTGACTAGCAAGCGTTTGGGGGGAGCTCGTTGGGAGAACCTTTGTGACCCTTGGGGGAACTGGCTTCTATTTCGAACATCTCCATTTGAGCATCAGCGACGGCCATGGCCTCTGCGATCAGCTTGGATTTGGAGGCCAGAATTTCTTGCCTCCTCAGGATTTGGTCCGGGGAGAGTGGAGTAGTCAAGGCGGTGTTTTTTATAGGAGCTTGGGGAGTTTTTGGGCTATTGTCTAGTAGGGCTTGGGCTTTCTCAGCACGTGCCTCCTCGGTTAGCCAGTGTATAACTCGTTGAGCTGGGGATTTTTGGGGCTGAGAGTGGGCCCCCATTCTATTGAAAACAGAGATGGTTTGCTTACCTTTATTAATAGTGGAGGGTGAGGCTTGGTTATCCTCCTCTAGGGTCAAATGACCGGCGTTTTCCAATATTCTAGACATATTTTGTAAAGAAAATGAGTGGAAAAAGAAGAGCCTTTCGACACTTGCTTTGTTTAGGACACGAGAGGTGCCTTGAAAACAAAATACACGGGAAGTGAATAAAGAAAAGATCTAGTTTCCCGGCAATGGAACCACTGATGACGCCAAGCTTTTCAGGGTCAGGAGCGGTTCAAGGATATCTGGCTTGATATATTTAGTGGTTTGTTTGTACCTAAATCACAACACAAATAAGCACCGTTAAGGTCAAAGTTGGATGTTACTCCAACTCAGGCCCTCGGGTGTGAGAGTAAGAATACTGAGATAATAAGGCTTTGAATACCTTGGAGTGTGTGTGTGTTTAGGGTTTAAGAGTAATAGGGCTTACTCAATATATTTGGAACTTACCTTGCCCAAGGGGACAAAGGTCTTCTATTTATAGGCAATGTAGTGGTGCTTGTTGATGTAAGCAATGAGATCAGCCCTATGGGGCACTTTGGTATTTGACCAGCTACACGTGTCCGCAGCTAATTGGCCCTGTCAGGGAGGGAACATTGACTGCTGCAGGGGCATGGCTGAAAGGGACATGAGCCGTGTGGCTGGCTTGGCGCATTAAATGAAATAGTAGGCGCCTGACTGAGCCGCATTAAATGCGTGATGGGGGAGCCGACAACTTGCATGTCAGAGCCAGTAAGCTAACTTGCTCAGTAAGGCTTGACATTAACCGGGAGGCAGACATGTGCCCGCGGTCAACATCATGGCCGCGGTCAAAGGTATTTGACGCGGGCACGGAAGACGCGGTCATGCCTCCTGCGGGCATCGATCCAGCGGTCAGGATCACTGCGGTCTTTGATAGGGATAATGCGGGGAGGGACGCGGTCTTGACCTCAAGGGCCTATCTGTCCGCGGTCTTCCCCCAGCGGTCTAGGAACTGCCACGTCACTGGTTCCTTGGGCCAGACCGAGCGCGGGCCCGGTCCAGTAGATCCGGGTTCATCAGATTGAGTTTATTTAATTTGAATTATGTTGTAAAATATTAAATGTGTATTTATTGTGTTGATTTAGTTTTCTCATAAATTTAGTTCTTATGGCTGCTAAGCAAATCGTCGTTGACATTAACAAGGGTGAGAAACTCGATGGCGACGACTACGTTGGTATCGTAAGGTATCTCTTGTGCTACGGTTGAGCCTGCAAGTGGCACACCTGCTCAACATCGTAGAGATCTTGAAGCCTACCAAACTTGACACAAGAAAAATGGTACAACTCGCAACACGATGTTGAGCAGTATGAACAACGATTTGATGTCTGAGTACGGGATTTTTCCAGCACTCGCAATTATCTGAAGATTTAATGCCCTGCCCTCCGCCCCTCTTTCTTATTCTGTCTAAATTCAAATACCACAAGAAGTTAATGTTCAAACTCAACTGGACTTCATTCCAAGGATATAGATGTTCGACGATTATGGAACTGGCGGATTAAACTAATTATGGATTAATATCCGTGAATCAGGGATGTTTCTGGGTTAGATGAAAAAATAAAAACATGCAGTATAGAAGACGGACCGACTTATCCTGAATAGTTGCTCAATTAGCATAGGCAGTTTCTGTGGTCATCTTTCCTTTTCAAAGCTATAAGCATTGAAATCTAAAGTTTAAATTTCTTAATGCAGTACACAGATTTTTTCAACAGAAGACCACAAGTACTGCACACACACATATACAAATATATATATTTCCACACATGAATAAACCATTTCAGATGCGAAACAGATTTATAAAGACCTGAAATATTAATATTAACAACAATTGCAGATGTAGCTTAAACCCATCCTCTACAAGAATGCCTATATATCTGAAACTAGGGTTCTTTAGTTACGATTTGTAACTTAAAAAAGAATCAATCAATGATCTATACATAAATTTCTATTTCTAAACAAGAAAAATCAGCAAAAATATTCAAAACAAACTAACTCTGACAGCAGCCTCATTCTTCAGGTCCAATGTAGGCAACAACCACAGTGATATCGTCGTTCTTCCCACCTGCCTTCAATGCAGCTCTTCGGAAAGGGCTACAATAAGTATCAACTTCTGATCTTCTCAAGGCATACTGAGCTATAATGTCAGCTAAAACCTCAGGCGAATCAAGCTTTTCTTCCATAAACATTTGCTCCAAAATCTCAATTTCATACCCATATACGTTATCAAACAATCCATCTGTTCCAGCCACCACAATATCTCCACACTTTACCGGAACCATATGCTCGATGGCAGAGCTGGGGGTCCACATACAACTTTTTCCCAATTTCGATTTCTGGGCAGGGGATTCGTACACAATTTTTCCACCACGAATTAAGAGAAACCCACAGTCCCCAAGATTGGCAGCATGCAAGTAAGTGGCATTCAAACAGTTCTTGAGGGCTAGAATGAGGGCAGAGGATTCACCATGGGTGGCTTTGGAATTCTTAAAGGCTTGGTTGAGAAGAAAGATTGGGTCAACATTCTGACCCTCTCGATAGTTTTGGCAAATGGAGAAGACGGAATTAGCCATTAAATGAAGAGGGTATTCACCGGAATTGTTAGGCCATGTGGTGGTGCCATCGGCAAGACCGATTGTATTATTTTCTTGGCAGATGAAGTAGGCATCTTCACGAAGAGGGTTGGATTGATTGTTGTTGGGTATGTAAGAAGCTCCGGCCATCATCTTCAATCTGTTTACAGAAGTCTTCATCTTTGATGAATGAATCAGAAATATGAAATTGGGGGAATAGGGTTTCTTGAAATTAAATCAGAGTATGGAATTGGGGAAAGGGATTTGTAGCAATGGAATCAAAATATGGAATTGGGGGAAAAGGGTATGTAGAGATTGAATCAAACAACGAAATAGGGAGAAAAGGGTTTTCGATTTTAGAGAGAGAGATGAATGAAGAGAAGTAGAGTGAGGGAGTTTACTTAATAGGGTTTCCTTCCTGAATATGACCGTTGTAAGCGCCAATTTTTGTGACGTTAAGCGTAGAAACGCGGCAGTTTCGAATTTCGTAATCCGACCGTTGACGTTGTCATCCATTCACCGCCGGAGGTTAAACTTAACGGGGCTTGCTTCTTTTCTCGGCAGGCCAACCCAAAATTGCGTATTCGGCTCACTGTCCAACTTGAACAAGCAAGTATTTGATGTTGCCCGATGTAAGCCCCACCCGAGAAGTATAAAACCGGGTTCATGCCCGCAGTCGGACTTCGATTGTTCTTATTTTTTTTTAAATTTGACCTATAATTTTCTTTTAGCATAAATTATTTTCTCTCAAATTCTTCATTAAACAAAATGTCCCACAAATTTTTATTCAATAATGTATTATACAACATATAGTATGAGTTAATTAGTTATTCGATATTGTACATTGTCATGTGATACAATATGTTATAGAATTATATAACATAAATAATACATCCTGAAAATGAACTTATAAGAAAGTATGATACTTTTTATAACTTATAGGGCATCCTTTTTTTTTTAAGGCCACTTCTTATAGGAACTCTCATGTGATATTTAAACTCAACGAAGGACAAACCTAACTAAAAATACCAAAGACACCCCTCGATGGCAAAAAGCTGAACCGCCCCCAAAATCTCAGTCAGCTTTTATAACTGACATATAAGACAAGTTCGTCTCTTATAATTATAGTATAAAAATCATTTTTTTCACTTTTTTTTTACAAAAATAAAATAAATATTTTATTAATTTTGACTCTTATGTTCGATCAAACAACAATTAGCTCTTATGATTGACTTATAAAACTACTTCATCTTTTATAAGTGACTTATAATAATACTAATTTGTCTCTTATATTGACTTATAAGACAATTTTTTTCAAAAAGAAATTAAAATTTTCAATAATAACAACAAATTAATCTCATAATTTACACATTACAACTCTTATTGTTGAATTATAATACCAACCTTATTATTATAACTAATTCATCATTTATAATTGGCTTATAAGACAATTTTTTTTGGATCACTTCCTCTAATGCCCCTCCGACGAGATTCAAAACCAATGCAGGATGCAACAGATATTAAATTACACAGACACCCCTCGCTCTCTTATAACTGAATTATAAAACTAATTCATCTTTTATAATTGACTAATAAGACTAATTTTTCTATTATATAGACTTATAAAATAATTTTTTCAACAAATAAAATAAAATTTTTCAATAATAACAACGAATTAATCTCATAATTTACACATTAAAACTTGTATATCTGAATTATAAAACCAACTTATATCTTATAATTACTTCGTCTCTTATTTACACATTACATTTCTTATAACTTAATTATAACTGAATTATTAGACCAATTCATCTCTTATAAGACAATAAGCATAACTTAGCAATTAGTAATTTAATATATATACATATATACACACACATATATATATATATATATATATATATATATATATATATATATATATATACACATATATATATATATATATATATATATATACACATATATATATATATATATATATATATATATATATATATATATATATATATATATATATATATATATACACATATATATAAATATATATACACATATATATATAAATATATATATAATATATATATACACACACATATATATATATATATATATATATATATATATATATATATTCCTGTAAAAAAATTCGGGTTAAATAATCAGCAAGAGAATTATTTTCTCCTTTTATGTATTGAATATCAAATTCAAAGACAGAAAGCTGAGCTTGCCAACCAGCAAAAATTTGTTGAGGCTTTGACCAATAAGCCCCTCAGATAAATGAAAACGACCAATAAAAATCAGACATTTTTGAAACTCGCCAATAAGTCCATGTATTTTCGTTGGACCAGAATGCCCCTATGTCACACCACACGTGCCCACCCACGCGTCCTCATATGCCCAGCACTTTTCTCTCTCTTCTTTTTTTTTTACGCTTTTCTTCTATCTACTTTCTTTCTCTCTACATTTCTCTCTTCTTTTTTTTTTCTCTTAAATTTAAAATGCAATATTTCAAAATCTAAAAGTCGAAAAAATAATTCGAAACTACTGTTTTAATCACATTGCCAAGACAAATCAAACAAGTTTACTTATCATATATTTCAAAATTTATAAATAAAATTATTTTTCACTTGTAAAAATCTGAGAAAATCATTTATCATTTGTTCATACATGAGTATAACTGTATAATGTTTTTCACATTTATAAACTGAGAATTCTATTTCACAGTTTTGATGTAAATAACTGTATAATGGTTTTCACATTTATAAACTGAGAATTCTATTTCACATTTTTGATGTAAATAACAGTATAATAGTTTTCACATTTATAAACTGAGAAATCTATTTCACAATTTTGATGTAAATAACTGTATAATGGTTTTCACATTTATAAACTGAGAATTTTATTTCATAGTTATATAAAAATGTGAAATGGTTTTGACATGTATATGAGCTTAATAACTGTGTATTGAAATAACTGTGATGTGTATTTCATAGTTTTGAAGTCTATTTCACAGTTTTGATGTAAATAACTATATAATGGTTTTCACATTTATAACTGAGAATACTATTTCACAGTTTTAATGTAAATAACTGTATAATGGTTTTCACATTTATAAACTGAGAATTCTATTTCACAGTTATATAAAAATGTGAAATGGTTTTGACATGTATATGGGCTTAATAACTGTGCATTGAAATACCTGTGATATGTATTTCACAGTTATTTTGGTTAGAGTTTGAAGTATATTTCACAGTTTTGAAGTCTATTTCACAGGTTTGATATAAATAACTGTATAATGGTTTTCACATTTATAAACTGAGTCTGGATTACAACACATGCTTTCCCAAAAAAAAAATCCAATTAAAATCTAACCTCAGCTTACCCAAAGTAGAAAAAAATGTCCAAGAGCTTAAAGAGCTTTATTGCTTCCTTCTTACCTTTGGTAATTGTGTTCCCAATTTTTATGAACCCATGTATTCCCGATTGGAGAGCAATCTTTGCAAAGCAATCCATCCAGATATCATCTTTGGTGTTCTGGCCAAAGACGTTGTTGCAGAGTCTGTACTCGAGCTCAAGTAGATGTTTCACAACAAACTCCAAGTGCCCTTCCCACTCATCTATGTAACCCTCTACAGTTTGCACACTATCAAATTCAAACAACGATGTCTCAAGATATTTGAAATCAAGAGCTTGTAAAGTTCTAAACAAATTTGATATTCGAACTTGGACATAAATAGAAATGCATTAGTCTAGCCGATTATTACGACTCGGACACTCGATAATGCCATGAAGCTTCTGAATAATCCGCAGAGGAAAAATGCAAGCTTCCTCACCAAGGAAGGATGATAGAGAAGAAGACAACGCAAGAGGAGCACTATTTTCTGTCAAGAGACACCTGAATTTATTTTCCAACTTTCCCAATGCTTCACAGAGAATCCCTCCCTTGCAACGAAAACTTTCCTCATTATCCTGTAAGGCCTTCAGTATTGTCAAAGATTTGTCAACATTTGACAGGTACCATTCATCAGCTATTGCAGCATTGTCAACCAGGAATTGTGACACATCTTCCAGCCATAGAATCACTAATATGCTGTTAGAACTGAGTAATATTAAGGCGTCTTCGAGCCTCTTCACGAGAGAGAGATAACCGCGTAAATCAGAACAAGATGGGCTGAGAGCAGGCTCCCAAACTCTTGGACTATTCCATATGTTAGGAATTTGACCAATATTGCCTAAATCCTATTATGAGTAGGAATATATTACTTATCACATATTGGTTAGGAGAAGGAATAGTAATCCCATATCGGTTAGGAAAGGGGAAAAGTGGGTGTGCCTCCCCTATATAAATAGGCTTCACTAGTTAGGTTTTTGACAGAATTGGAGAGAAAGTTAGCATAGGTTTACAATTTAGAGAGAAAAATTGTATGCTTGTATGCGATTGGTGAGGATATTCAAGAGTGTTGAGAGAGAGGGTGTCTCCATTCTTGTAATATCAAAAAATATATAGAAATTATATTTTGAGTGGAATAGGCTTTTAGCCGAACCACGGAATATTGTGTGTTTTGTCTTTATTTGTATTGTGTGTTGTTTGATTTCTCTTGTTGCGGATTTCTTGTATGGGTGAGCGATCCTAACAAGTGGTATCAGAGCCTGGTTGAAGAGAAGAATTCGCATCAAGAAAAGAGAGCAAAAAAATTGAAGAAAGAAATTGCAGTTTCTGGTTCGTTTTTTTCAGCGCAGCGGTAGGAAAATTGACGTAGAGCGTTCGTTTACCGTTGGATCGGGCTGATTTTTGGTGATTAACTTCGGGACCAATAGATCTTAAATCTGAACGGTGGAGATTGGATTTTAAGGTCCCAGGCATCGGGAATTGTATCCGGACAGCAGCAGCAGTTTGAAGAAATTCATATTTTGAGGAATATGGATATCGGGGTATCGAAGTATCAAGTCCCGACATTCGATGGGAAGATGGATTTCACGGTGTGGCAGATGACAATCCAAGATGTGTTGGTTCAACAAGGACTTGATGAAGCTTTGGAAGAGAACAAGCCGGATGAGATGAAAGACGTGGATTGGGCTAAAATTCAGAAGAGGGCTTCGAGTACGATAAGGTTAGCACTTGCTCCTGAAATTAAATATAGTGTTTTGAAGGAGAAAACACCGAGGGATATTTGGGAGAAACTTGCTAGTATTTATGCGTCTAAATCATTGACTAATCGCTTGTTCTTAAAGATGGATTTATATTGTTTGAAGTTTGATGAAGGGGGTAATTTGCATGACCATATAAATTCTTTCAGTCAACTAGTATGTCGACTGTCTAATGTTGATGAGACAATTAAAGATGAGGAGCAAGCTTTGTTATTGTTGGCTTCATTACCCAAGTCCTATAAGCCTTTTGTGCAGACGATGTTGACAGGTAGGACTACTTTAACACTTGATGATGTGGTTAAGGCGTTGAGGGATAATGAAAGAATGACGAGGAGTGAGAGCTTCTCCAATGGTGACAGAGTACTAGTTGCAGAGGGTTCTGAAAGAGGGAGAAATTATAATCGTGGTGGCTCAAAAGGAAGAGGAAGGTCTAAATCTAGGGGGGATAGAGATATGAGTAAGATTGAGTGCTTCTACTGTGGAGAGACTGGTCATATACAGATGCGTTGCCCACAATTTCGTGATGATTTGAAAAGTTTACGTGGTGTGAAAGGAAAGAAAAAGGTTGACGAAGAGAACGTTAACACAATTGATAGTGATAGTGATAATGGAGATTTTCTTTTTACAGAAACTATAGCTGCTGATGATGCGATTGAGGAGAAGAAGTCTGAATGGGTGCTAGATTCAGCTGCTTCAGTGCATATTTGTAAGGATCAAGCTATGTTTGACACTTTGCGATCAGAGGGAAATTTTGGAGAAATCAAAGTTGGTAATGAGCAGAAATTGAAGATTGAAGGTGTTGGGAGTGTACGCTTCAAGCTTTATGATGGGTCTGTGAAAACCGCTTTGAATGTGAAGTATGTTCCTGGTGCGACTGCGAATTTGCTTTCACTAGGAGTTTTGACATCTCGTGGGTATCGATATGTTGGAAGAAGACAAACATGCAAAGTGTACAAAGGAAAGCGCTTGATTCTTCAAGGGAGAAAAGGTGCGAGAAATATTTGCTATTTGGAGGGGCAATCCTTGCGTGGAAGATCCTTTTGTGATGACAAAAAGGAGAAGAAGATTGGGAAAAGAGTTCGCTTCTCTGGAGTTGATGAGATTTTAGGGAATTTTGGTCAAGGGGAGATTTGTTAGGAATTTGACCAATATTGCCTAAATCCTATTATGAGTAGGAATATATTACTTATCACATATTGGTTAGGAGAAGGAATAGTAATCCCATATCGGTTAGGAAAGGGGAAAAGTGGGTGTGTCTCCCCTATATAAATAGGCTTCACTAGTTAGGTTTTTGACAGAATTGGAGAAAAAGTTAGCATAGGTTTACAATTTAGAGAGAAAAATTGTATGCTTGTATGCGATTGGTGAGGATATTCAAGAGTGTTGAGAGAGAGGATGTCTCCATTCTTGTAATATCAAAAAATATATAGAAATTATATTTTGGGTGGAATAGGCTTTTAGCCGAACCACGGAATATTGTGTGTTTTGTCTTTATTTGTATTGTGTGTTGTTTGATTTCTCTTGTTGCGGATTTCTTGTATGGGTGAGCGATCCTAACAAGTGGTATCAGAGCCAGGTTGAAGAGAAGAATTCGCATCAAGAAAAGAGAGCAAAAAAATTGAAGAAAGAAATTGCAGTTTCTGGTTCGTTTTTTTCAGCGCAGCGGTAGGAAAATTGACGTAGAGCGTTCGTTTACCGTTGGATCGGGCTGATTTTTGGTGATTAACTTCTGGACCAATAGATCTTAAATATGAACGGTGGAGATTGGATTTTAAGGTCCCAGGCATCGGGAATTGTATCCGGACAGCAGCAGCAGTTTGAAGAAATTCATATTTTGAGGAATATGGATATCGGGGTATCGAAGTATCAAGTCCCGACATTCGATGGGAAGATGGATTTCACGGTGTGGCAGATGACAATCCAAGATGTGTTGGTTCAACAAGGACTTGATGAAGCTTTGGAAGAGAACAAGCCGGATGAGATGAAAGACGTGGATTGGGCTAAAATTCAGAAGAGGGCTTCGAGTACGATAAGGTTAGCACTTGCTCCTGAAATTAAATATAGTGTTTTGAAGGAGAAAACACCGAGGGATATTTGGGAGAAACTTGCTAGTATTTATGCGTCTAAATCATTGACTAATCGCTTGTTCTTAAAGATGGATTTATATTGTTTGAAGTTTGATGAAGGGGTGATTTCCATGACCATATTAATTCTTTCGATCCAACTAGTATGTCATTGTCTAATGTTGATGAGACAATTAAAGATGAGGAGCAAGCTTTGTTATTGTTGGCTTCATTACCCAAGTCCTATAAGCCTTTTGTGCGGACGATGTTGAAGGTAGGACTACTTTAACACTTGATGATGTGGTTAAGGCGTTGAGGGATAATGAAAGAATGACGAGGAGTGAGAGCTTCTCCAATGGTGACAGAGTACTAGTTGCGAGAGGGTTACGAAAGAGGGAGAAATTATAATCGTGGTGGCTCAAAAGGAAGAGGAAGGTCTCAATCTAGGGGGGATAGAGATATGAGTAAGATTGAGTGCTTCTACTGTGGAGAGACTGGTCATATGCAGATGCGTTGCCCACAATTTCGTGATGATTTGAAAAGTTTACGTGGTGTGAAAGGAAAGAAAAAGGTTGACGAAGAGAACGTTAACACAATTGATAGTGATAGTGATAATGGAGATTTTCTTTTGACAGAAACTATAGCTGCTGATGATGCGATTGAGGAGAAGAAGTACGAATGGGTGCTAGATTCAAATGCTTCGGTGCATATTTGTAAGGATCAAGCTATGTTTGACACTTTGCGATCAGAGGGAAATTTTGGAGAAATCAAAGTTGGTAATGAGCAGAAATTGAAGATTGAAGGTGTTGGGAGTGTACGCTTCAAGCTTTATGATGGGTCTGTGAAAACCGCTTTGAATGTGAAGTATGTTCCTGGTGCGACTGCGAATTTGCTTTCACTAGGAGTTTTGACATCTCGTGGGTATCGATAGGAATATATTACTTATCACATATTGGTTAGGAGAAGGAATAGTAATCCCATATCGGTTAGGAAAGGGGAAAAGTGGGTGTGCCTCCCCTATATAAATAGGCTTCACTAGTTAGGTTTTTGACAGAATTGGAGAAAAAGTTAGCATAGGTTTACAATTTAGAGAGAAAAATTGTATGCTTGTATGCGATTGGTGAGGATATTCAAGAGTGTTGAGAGAGAGGGTGTCTCCATTCTTGTAATATCAAAAAATATATAGAAATTATATTTTGGGTGGAATAGGCTTTTAGCCGAACCACGGAATATTGTGTGTTTTGTCTTTATTTGTATTGTGTGTTGTTTGATTTCTCTTGTTGCGGATTTCTTGTATGGGTGAGCGTTCCTAACACCATAGACCTTGAGAACAGCAGCGGGAGGGCCAATAGCGCAGGAAACAGGATCTCTGACAGCAAAAAGGGTGCATTTACAGGCAATGTTCCGTATAACAGCTTCCAAGGGTGGCAATCTTTGGTTAATCTCTGCAACGTTTGCACTAGTTTTATCGATTTCAATGGCTTTACTTCTTGATTGCTCTAAGCTACTCTTCAAAACATCCCTAGCAGAAACAAGACTTTCATTGCCCTTCACATGAGCCATTACCAAACATTTGATGAAAAGATAAAAAATATTGAGATTTGAAGGACCCAAAAACAAAATATGAAAAGAATTAATCTCCAATTTCCCATTTGGTTTCCCTCTCTCACCACTCTCATGCATGGAAGGCAAATCAATTTTCTCACCATGGTTTAATTCCTCCTTAACCCCTTTGTTTTTCACTGTAGAATTATCAATTTACCAAAATAAGAAACAATCAAAAGCCTATCAATCATAAAAACAAATATACATGATAAATGATACACCATCCAAATACCAAACATGTCAAATGATTTTTTTTTGGGTACCTTGAGACAGCCATTGCTCGCAACGAGCATCAAGCTTGCACTGCTTCAATTTGGCAGACCTATTGGCCTGTGAAATTAATCAAAATCAATGAATTAAAAATTTATAAAGCCCAAACGTGAAAAAATCTAGAGAAATTGGAGTTAGAAATAGTTTACCCTCTTCTTCTTGGGTGTAGATTCCTTTGCATTGGAGGCGGGCGTCGGGATTATAGCAATTGAATCAAACACCATGAGGATGATGGATTAAATCGAGATAGGAATGCAAAAACCCTAAAAAGAATTCCATGCTGACAAGAACAACAGCAACCTTTCAGCCGCCGCTGCTTCTGGCTGTTGTCGTTGACAGGCATGGAGCTAGATAGAGAAGGTTCCGAATTAGGGTCCTGTAATGATCTATGGTTAATTATATGACCGTTGGTTGTTACCGTTAGTGGTGGTGACCGTTGAAGGAGTCGTTATTAGCAGTTAATCAATAATCGAAGTGGCGTCGTTTTAGTTAGTGAGTTACGGTGTCGTTTAGTAGAAGGGTTAGTTTGTTATTTCCGTTATATGAGAAGGGTAGGATTGGGAATTGCCTTGTAATGTATCACGTTATATACAACGTGAATTGAGGTTTACAGAATCAATGAAAATATTAACAATTTCCTCCCCAAATTTCTGATTCTCTCTCCTAAAATTCTCTCTAATTCCTTTCCCAAATTTCTCTTCTTCTTTACCAAGTCTGTTTCTGAATCTTCTGTTTCTCAACCCAATTTCTTCTAATTTCTCCCTTCTATCATAATTCTCTCAAATTTGTAATCTCAGTTGTGAATCTCCTTGCCGGTTCATAACAAAGTGGTATCAGAGCCTTCTCGATCTGTGGATAGCTTGGATGAAGGTGATGGAGTATAAGGCCTTCGATGGTAGTTGTTTTCTGCTTGGAGTCAATCCTCAAATCCTACTAGAGTGTCCAAAAGAGAAGAACGAGTTAGAAATGTGTGCTTCTGCATTCCTTGAGCGTATTGTCCAGATATATTCATTCGAGGAGTACCTTGATGAATTTCAGATTATTCAATCTCAGTTGGAGACCATAGCATCACATATGTGTGAAGAACTGACCGAAGGGTTCTTCCTTGACCATTTCATTGCTGGACTGGGTGATGAATACAAGTCTTTCGTCAAACGGCTTGCACCTTCTACAGTTTATTGGGCTGGAGTTTATGTGAAGCAAGCCAAAGCTCGAGAAAATCAATTCACAAAGGACCGTTAAGAGTTAAAGGGTATTTCAAATTGTTCTTCTTCTCTGGGTGCTGATGGTTCTCAGGGTGCCCTAGAAGTTGACAAATTGAAGTTTGTTGATGAAATCTGTATGGATATATTTTTAACAAGCTCAGATAGAGAAAGGAATGACCAAATTGCACAGAAAAAACAGACTGCAATGGTGCTCACCAAGTGTTTGATAGAATGCCCAGAAGAAGTAATGGTGGAATTGTTTGATTCAGGTAATGATCACTCATACCTTAAACTAATAAGTCCCTGTGCCCAACTGATAAATGTTTCTTCTAGAGATTTCGATTGTAATTATATTCCTGAAATGGAACTTGAATTAAAGGAGTTCGAGAAAGATATAATGGATGATAGGAATGGTATAATAGCTGAAATGGAAGGAGCTAAACCTTTATTTTGTCTAAGGTTGGAATATGCTATATTTGATCCGGGATTGTTATGTGAGTTTTTGTGGGATCCCGGAAGATTCAAGCCTTCGGAAATTACAATGGCAAAAGTTGTTAGGCTGCGAATGATCGATGAGGTATCAAACTATTTTGGAAAAGGTGTCTCGAAAGCCGTGGAAAATGTGAACTCAATAATTGGACCTGCATTGATTGGAAAGGACCCTAAGGAACAGACCAAACTTGACAATTATATGGTTCAGCAGCTTGACGGGACTGTTAATGAATGGGGTTGGTGCAAACAGAAGCTCGGTGCAAATGCTATATTGGCTGTGTCACTTGCTCTATGTAAGGCAGGAGCGTCTGTTAACAAAATCCCTCTATACAAGCACATGGCAAACCTTGCTGGAAACAAGACCTTGGTGCTGCCTGTACCTGCATTTAATGGGGTCAATGGAGGTTCTCATGCAGAAAACAAACTTGCTATGCAAGAATTCATAATCCTCCCTTCATTCAAGGAGGCTATGAAGATGGGTGTGGGAGTATATCATCACTTAAAGTCTATCATCAAGAAGAAATATGGTCAAGATGCAACTAATGTTGGTGATGAAGGTGGTTTTGCTCCTAATATCCTGGAAAACAAAGAGGGTCTTGAACTGTTGAAGAATGCCATATCAAAAGCTGGATATACTGGAAAGGTTGTTATTGGAATGGATGTTGATGCGTCTGGGTTCTATGATAACAAGGAGGATCAAGATGATCCCTCTACAATCATACATGTTCTTCAGGCAGCTGCTCTAAATGAGAATGAGATGAGTTCACATGATCTACAGGAGGATCAAAATGCAAGGATAGATCAGATCACAATAAGGCACACCAACTGTTCGATAAAAGTCCTAGAGGAAAAAATAGAAGGATTACTTCAATCAGCAAAAATGGCGACAAAGACAGTGGACTTGCGATCAGATACAGTCACCAAACCAACTGAATCAATGCGAGCCGCAATGGCAAATGTGGAGGTCGATAATGATGTATTGATTTATGACCCCACAGCCCGACGGCTTGAAGCAGAAGTGGCTAGAATAACGGGAAAGGAAGCAGGGTTATTTGTTCCTTCAGGCACAATGGGTAACCTCATAAGTGTGCTTGTTCATTGCAAAATTAGGGGTAGTGAAGTAATTCTTGGTCACATTTCTCATATCCATATATACGAAAATGGAGGCATTTCGACTATTGGTGGGGTCCATCCCAAGAATAATGAAGATGGAACCATGGATATTGATCAGATTGAAGCTGCCATTAGGAATCCTAACTTTGAGATTTGTTATCCAAGAACTAGGCTAATTTGCCTAGAAAATTCACATGCAAACACTGGTGGTAAATGCATTTCTGCGGAGTACACTGACAAGGCTGGAGAACTAGCGAAAAAGCATAGGCTGAAGCTTCACATTGATGGGGCCCGTATTTTGAATGCATCTGTTGCACTTGGTGTTCCAGTTCATAGGCTTGTCCAGGCTGCTGGTTCAGTTTCAGTATGCCTATCTAAAGGTCTTGGCGCTTCAGTCGGAACTGTTATTACTGGTTCGAAAACCTTTATTAAAAAGGCGAGAATTCTAAGGAAAACATTAGGTGGTGGAATGAGACAGGTTGCTGTCCTGTGTGCTGCTGCTCTTGTTGCTTTAAAGGAAAATGTTGAAAAGCTTGAAGGTGATCACAAGAAAACCAAGATTTTAGCAGAGGGGCTGAATGATATAAAAGGGCTTAGAGTCGACATTGCTTCTGTGAAGTCCTTGGGTGAAGCTAGCACTAGTGTTGGTTCTTCCAAAGTACATAATGATTGGGCCGACTCTAGCTTGTCTCATGCTAAGTGGGATGTCAAGTGTGGCTGCAGAATTACCAAATTTTCCAAGGGAATTGGTTAACATAATCCTTGAGGACAAGGATTGTTTGAAGGAGTAGGGAATGCAATGATCTATGGTTAACTATATGACCGTTGGTTGTTACCGTTAGTGGTGGTGACCGTTGAAGGAGTCGTTATTAGCAGTTATTCAATAATCGAAGTGGCGTCGTTTTAGTTAGTGAGTTACGGTGTCGTTTAGTAGAAAGGTTAGTTTGTTGTTTCCGTTATATGAGAAGGGTAGGATTGGGAATTTCCTTGTAATGTATCACGTTATATACAACGTGAATTGAGGTTTACAGAATCAATGAAACAATTTCCTCCCCAAATTTCTGATTCTCTCTCCTAAAATTCTCTCTAATTCCTTTTCCAAATTTCTCTTCTTATTTACCAAGTCTGTTTCTGAATCTTCTGTTTCTCAACCCAATTTCTTCTAATTTCTCCCTTCTATCATAATTCTCTCAAATTTGTAATCTCAGTTGTGAATCTCCTTGCCGGTTCATAACAGGTCCACATTCGAACAAAAACCTTACGTTCAATGTTCTTCGTTGCCGCCAAACGAAAAAGGAATTGCGATCGGAGAGAGAAGTGGAGATTGCGCTTAGAGAGAATAGAGAGAAAGAGAATGAGCAGGGGCAAAACTGGCAATTTAAATTGTTATAATAAATAGGGTCAGGAATTTTTAAGGTCGTTATGATTTCAACTCTTGAATCCTTAGATAAAATTTGAAATACAGTGTTTTTATTGATAAATTCAACCCTATCTCAAGATCTTATTGATAAAAATTTCAAATTTGCTTTGCCACTAAATTTTTAAGGCTGAATATGTAGACTAAGCTAAGTATGAAAAAAAAAGAAGTAAAAATGGAAACATTTTTAGTGTTTTCTTAAAAGTTCATCTGTCAGGCCGTGAGTAAAAAAGACTGTTTTTGGGAATAAAAAGAAAAAGGAAATTTTTGCTAAAAATATTCCACGTCTTTGATTTCGTGGATTTTTCCCATCTATCCTTTTGGGTTGATAGTTAAATGAGTAATTCGTTCGTGGATTTGTTCCGTCTATCCATTTGGGTTGATAGTTGAACGAGTAATTCGTTTGCAAAGATGACAAAAAAGATTGTACTTTTATGTCATTTATTTCACAAGTCAATAAGTCATACTTAGTTTTAGTTCTGTGATTCAGCCAACCACAACAAACTTAGTTGTTTTTATTTATGAATATGGATAATAATGATCATCAAGAATAATTAATAAAAAATGCAGAATTGATAGAATATCCAATTTTTTTTTTGATAAATTGAATAAATGGGTAATTCCTCCCGTTCCTTCAAACCATATTTATAATATTTGTTTATTTGATATGATCTAGGTTTGCTATAAAAACTATAGAGCAAACAATTAGAATATCTGTAACTACTCAAACAATTAGTTTATTGAGTAAAAAAAAATTAATTCCCTTTAAGAATTTAAAATTTATCCATATTGGATTAGTGCAAATTGCATTTAAACCCTTAACATTATTAGGAGTAAATTCCAGTATTATGACATATGTAAGAGATGGTAGATGTAAGATTTCAAGCCTTCTTTAGCAGCTTTAATAGAAACTAGTGTATGTCATGGATCAGTTTATTTTGATGTATCTCCTAATTTAAACCTATCTTTATCTGATAGTAATTTATTTGATGCTATGCAACTGATAATTTATACTAATGGTTATAATTTTAAATCAGGAAGTGAAATAATAGCAATATGCTATAGAATTTATTATAAAGTCTTACATACTTTAAATCCAAAAGTAAAACAAATATCGTTTTCAGGAACTACTACTGTTGTCCAAACAAATTTATTAACTTCAAGCATAGCAACAAATAGGTTGATTAGGTGGGATGAAATAAACTTTTCAACGACTTGGTCTCTTCCTCAGGAAATAGAACCTGAACCAAAATTAAATAAAAATATAGACCAAATAATTCAAACATTCGAAGGAGATGTAGAAATAAAATTTAATTCTCAAAGAACTATAAGATTACCTAGGTCAATGTCTGCTAGGTACTCTACCTCAAGTGAATTTTATACAATTTCTAATGAGACAGCTAGAGGTTCAACTTCTCAAATAAGAGAAGATATAGAATCTGTAGAAGAAATAAGAATAAGTCAGAATAAAATTTCAGAAGGAATTTATAAATCCAAAAATCAGAGAAAGCAATCTCCTATTCAGTCAGAAATGAGTTTTCATATAAATGATTGATTATTCTCCAGAAAATCAAATGAGAGGAATCCTTATTAAGGAATTTCAAAGTGAAGAACATAAAGAATTTCGTGAATGATATTTTAATAAATACTCAGATGAAGAATTAAAAGACTTCAAATATAAATATTATGATTATTTAGAAAAAAATCTAAGATTTCATTTATTTTGTTAGATGGTTTATGAAACATCATATTAATAATATTAATAATGAAGTTTTAGTCTTGCAAAGATCTTGGAGGACAAAAATAGGAGAAACGGTAAATTCACCTTTTCCTCCTGAACAAACAATTAGTTTAAACGACAATACAGAAGCTACTGCTTACTTAAACAACCTGCAGAAAATCGAGACTGCACAAGTAGCAATTAAAGAGTTAAATGCTATAATTAAATTTCAAAATTATACCAATACTTTTTTGGTATGTTTAGGGGATCAATTGATATCCCTTGAAAAAGATTTAATATCCCTAAAAAAAGATATTGAAAACCAACAACAATTAATAATTGATCAATTAAAATAATTAAATAAATCAAATCAAAAGGAATCATCTTCGTCTGTTCATACAGATGCTCCCATGATTCAACCTCTAGTCCCTATCAAAGGATTTAAAATGGAGAATAATAATGATGACTTCGTTCAAATTTTGGAACAAAAACTGAGTGATTTGCATCTCAGCGTTCTGTCCAAAGAAGGAACATCAAGTCAATATGAGCCTTCTGAGATTGAGACTGAGATTGAGACTGTCTCAGAATCCTCAGAAAAAATAGGTGATATTAATCAGTTAACTGATATGTTTGCTAATCTAAACACTAATAATAGTGAATTGAACCCAATCTATGCTCCAAAGCCTCTTGAAAAATATTATTACAAGAGACCTTCTCCTCAAGATCTTCTTTTTGAAGAACCTGAGCCATTCCAGAATTCTTATTCAGGAAAAGCCATTTATGAATGGAATATTGATGGCTTAAATGATAAACAAATAATAGATGTAATACATAGAATTATTATGTATTCTACTGTTTGTAAACAGCATGAAAATAGTGATACTTCAATAGCGTCTTTTATAACCACTGATTTTGTGGGACAATTAAGAGGTTGGTGGAAAAATTATCTCACTGAGATACAAAGAATAGAAATTAGGAACCATAAAAAATTGGTAAAAATTGAATCAGGTAGCGCAACAATAACCACTACTGGAGAAAAGGATGCAGTATATACTCTGTGTCTTGCTATCCTACAACATTTTGTAGGAACAACAACCCCAATTGCTGAGAAGTTGCAAACGCTTCTCCAAAACCTTAGATGTCCTTCTTTAACCCATTTCAGATGGTATAAAGATACATTCTTGTCTAGGGTTTATCAATTAAATAATCCTAATTCAACCCATTGGAAATCTAAATTTATAGATGGTCTTCCTCATCTTTTTGCTGAAAAGGTTCGACAATCCTTAAGAATTAAGAATGATGAAATAAATATTAATTATTTCGATTTAACATATGGACAACTAATTAGCAGTTGTATAAATGAAGGATTAGCTTTGTGTAGTGACATTAAGCTAAAAAATCAATTAAAAAAGCAAAAGTTATAAGAAAAACATCAACTGGGAGAATTCTGGGAACAATTTGCTTTTGACCTGGGAAAATCTCTTACCCCAGAGAATACTAAAATCAAGAAAAAACATAAAATTATTTATAAGAACAATACAACTTATAAAAATAACGCAAAATATTATGAAAATCCTTATAAAAATAATTATAAGAGGCATTATTATAAGGCTAAACCCAATAAGGGCAAGGGAAAAATATTTCACCTAATAAAGGAAAAGAAAAGCAAAAAGGCTTGATATAAATTGTCACAAATGTGGTAAGATTGATCATTATGCTAATCAATATTGGACTAAAAAAAATCCCTAAACGAGATAGAAGATGAACAATTACGTTCACAATTGGAAAAAGTAATGCATATTGGTTCTCAATCAGAACAGGAATCTTCTAATGAAGAAGATTTAGGATTAAATGATGAAACTTCTTCTGAATCATCATCTCCTGACAAAAATGATTGTCAGTGCAATGAATTTAATTATTGGAAATCCATAGTTGTTATGCAAGGATTAAATGTAATAAATGCCGATCAAGAAAAGGCATTAAAAATAATAGAATTAATTATTGATTCTGATTTAAAGCAAAAATGATTAAAACTTTAAACAAAGAAAATAAAGAATCTTCTTTAATAATAGAAGCACCTTACCAATTAAGTGAGGTTTTGCACAGATTTCAACAATCTAATGTAAAAGAAACACCTGTTTCAATTGTTGATTTAAAAAGAGAAATAAATATATTAAAATCTGAAATATCTCAGATTAAACAAAATAATGATGTTCTATCAACAAGAATAACCTTGTTAGAAACAAAATATCTTAAATTAAAAGAAATACAAGAGGACACTTCCACCGTTAATACTGAAAATAATGTTGCTTCAATCAGTAATACTGTAAAAGATGGGTATCTAAATCTTTTGGAACAAGTTACATCACAAAAATGGTTTGTAAGAATAACTCTAGTAATTAATAGAAACTTTATCTTAGAAAATGAGATAGCACTGATAGATAGTGGTGCTGTGGGCACCCCAACCCGGAACCTAACACGTGTCCCGAGCTGGAGAGCCCAAACTTAAGAAAGACCACATGCAATTTTTGAAAACTTTCGCCTTAACTGGAAAAGAAACCAACTTTAACGCTAACCTTCGAATACTAGCTTGGGGTCATCTCCACTTGAAGGAAAAAGGGGTAAACCAACTTTGAAACTTAACTTTAGTTACACATTACAAAAGTCCCAATTCACAAATAAAATCTTTACAAAAGTTTTTTATAAACAAACTCCAACAAAGGAGTAATAACCAAAATACAACCCATCTATAACATAACGTACCCAACAACCCAAAAGACAAGTACAAACTCCGCACCGTCTTCACTGACCGGGTCCTCCAGTCTCAGTCCGACCTAAAACATTAAAGGGAGAAGGGTGAGAATAAATCTCAGCAAGCTATTATGAATGCAGCAATATGCCAAATAAGATGCAACATATAACAAGGTGCATATAACACATTGGAAAAGCCGTAAACACATTACATTACCTTGGTTTACCTTTTCCCGTCTGAACCATAGTCGTACAACATTGGAGATAAAACCCCACTCATTAGTGAACTGCTTGAGCATTATTCACTTCTTATAAGACCCGTTTTTCAGGGAACCATATAAGATATAGCAACTCTATAAGGCTTTTGGCTCAATACAGATGCTATAACCCCAATATTTGGCCACAGAAGGGGACGATCATAGATATAACATAATTCGATCACATTAGGTCACACTTTCCATAATTGATCGTATTACGCTATACCCCCAAACATCAGCTGATTAACACAAGTTCAAGCACATAATAGTTACTTGAAATCAAATCCACACATAGGGATAACAATATATAACATGGTACAATTACTCATGTTTAAACCTCAAATAGTGTAACATAAATATAAACACTATTGAGTCACAATAATCTATCACATGGTATGCATACACATGCTCAATCCCATGATATCATACAACATATAACTTAACAGTATTGAATAGCAACAATTCAACAACAGGGTATTAATATTCCTGCTCAATCCAGTAACGCATTGCAACATATGTCATGCACTAAGTAAACCAATATCCATGAATATGCAACCAATAAGGCACAATGTAAATCAAGTAAGTCTTGCATATTTACATAATATAATATACCTTCTCTTAAAGGTTCAATACTATTTTACCAAGTTTGATTACTTTGGTGAAGTTATGTAATGTCTATCAACTCTTTCTAACAATATTCAATTATCCACTTAATACTCTTTTGACAAGATATGATTTCTATAGATAGCTCATATATTGTACTAAGCTAGGGTATCCCAATAGTTCAACTATAATCCTCATTCCTTATTGAGTACCTTTCGTAAAAGGTTCAAGTATAATCTACTAAGATACAATCAAATTTGGTATAATTTCCATAATGCCTTTCATCTATTCCCAACAATACTTAGTAAACTTGTTCAACTCTTTTAGACAAGTTAAAATCTATACAACCCATATATTTCACAAGGATCCTAGGGCCCAAATGGATCACGTACATTCGAAGTGAACCATGCCAGATTTAGTTTATGAAATCAACTCTATTTGAAATATCACAGAAAAATACTCAATTTGGACTTTTGAACTATTCAATTCCGAGTTCGTATGAATTAACTATGATTTATTCAATTTCCATTCAACTTCTAAAGTACAATACTACTTGTTGTAACCAAATCAGGTTTTTGGGACATAAGGATAACTTCTTTAGCTATGAAACCATAACATTCAGAAAGTACTCAGAAAAACACCCAATTTAGACCCATGAACCATCTAATTCCGATTTAATATGATTAAGTTATGACCATCACAAGTTGGGATAATTTTACAATCCCAGGGGACGAGTCGTCCTCTACATAACCAATTATTCCCCCACAAGGGGACGACTGTAGTTGAGCCAGTGCATTGGGGACAAGTCGTCCCATACGGGACGAGTCGTCCCGTTGCCGTTTTGGGTTGATTTGGCTTGATTTCATCATATTTTTGGGTATCTCTTTCACCCAAACTAATACCAGTATATCCAACTTTAGTATAACACTTCCCAACCATTTTTACCCATTCTAGGTTTGAAGAAACATATTCCCAAATTGAATTTCAACTTACAACCAACCCATTTCACATAGTTTCAACCAAGTAAAATTGTTCCCAAAATACTATATGACACCTATTTACTAACCCTTCCACTTCAACCAAACCTTCATACTTACAACTTCCACCATAGTCATTCAAAACCCATTTCCATTCATCCAAAACCAAAACTCATCTTCCCCATTTCCAAAGCCAAAGAAAATACCCAAATTTAACAATCAATAATTATATATCATTAATTTCATCATAAAACTTCATATGATCAAGCATAGAAGGAAAACATAATAACTTACCTTAACAATACGAGATGGAATAACTATTTTTCCGGCTTGATGCGCTCCCCTCGTCGCCCCGATCAAGAATATGCAAACGGATCGTAAAATGAGAAGGAATTGGAATTGTTATGATTTTTAGAAGGAATGATTTAGAAGTGGATTTTCATGGAGAATTCTTGAGGAGGTTAAAGAAGATGATGGTGAAGGAATGGGGAGGTATGGGGAGGCATGGTCCTCTTTGACTAACTTAAAAGGGATAATAATTCAAACTTTCATCTAAGTCCCTCCAAGATCCAAGGTAGTACATCTATCCCTCAACTTCTCTCCTTTACACAAAGACACCCCAACCACTCATATTTTATTTATTTTCAATTATTATAACTTCACCAAAATACTTTATCTTATTTTCAATTAAACCTTAAAGATTTAAAGTTATTTCATAACCATCCTAACTTTTCATAAAAATCAAAGACATAAAATGAGCACATAAAGTCAACAAATAATATAAAATGCATATAATAGAATGGTAAAATAGTGTCTAGGGTTAGGGTTAGGTGCTGATTTAAATTGTTTACAAAAAGGAATAATTCCTATTAAATATTTTTCAAAAACAGCTCAATCTCTAACCCAGGCAGGGGGAGATAAATTAAGAGTTAAATATAAATTATTAGATTCCTATATTTGTAATCAAAATATTTGTTTACCCACATCTTTCATTCTGGTACAGGGTCTTACCCATAGAATTATATTAGGAACTCCGTTCCTACATAATATTATGCCAATAAAAAATATTGACCAAACAGGAATCTCTATCATAATAGATGACAAAGAAATTACGTTTGAATTTATAACAGATCCTCAATCCCGTATGCTTAATGAAAAAAGGGATATTCTTTTAAATAAAGAAAAACAATTATATTTTCTTAAAGAAGAAATATGAATTTTAAATATTAATGAACAACTCAAAAAGAGTAATATTCAAAATCAAATTAAATTGATTGAACAACAATTCAATAATGAGGTATGTAATGACTTACCCAATGTTTTTTGGGACAGAAAGAAACATTTTGTTTCTTTACCATATGAAGATGGTTTTGATGAAAAATAAATACCTACCAAAGCTAGGCCGGCTCAAATGAACCGGGAATACTTAGAATTATGTAAAAATGAAATAAATTCTCTTTTAGAGAAAAAATTAATTCGTAAATCTAAATCCCCTTGGAGTTGCACAGCTTTCTATGTAAACAAAGCAGTTGAAAAGGAGCGAGGTGTTCCTAGATTAGTAATCAATTATAAACCACTTAATAAAGTGTTGAAATGGATTAGATATCCAATTCCTAATAAAAAAGATTTATTAGATAGATTAAATGATGCTTTAATCTTTTCCAAATTTGATATGAAATCGGGATATTGGCAGATTCAAATTAATGAATCTGATAGGTACAAAATTGCATTCACTGTCCCCTTTGGACATTTTGAATGGAATGTTGTCCCATTTGAATTAAAAAATGCTTCTTCTGAATTTCAGAATATTGTGAATGATATATTTAATCCTTATACAGAATTTATAATTGTATATATTGATGATGTTTTAGTATTTTCTAAAACTATTGAACAACATATGAAAAATTTAATAATATTTAAAAATTTGATAATACGTAATGGGTTAGTTATATCTGCTCCTAAAATGAAATTATTTCAAATTCAAGTTAGATTTTTGGGACATATAATTAATCAAGGAAATTTTTTTCCTATATAGATAGAAGTATTGAATTTGCTTCTAAATTTCTTGATATTATAACAGATACAAAGCAATTACAAAGATTTTTGAAAAGTCTAAATTATATTTCAGACTATTATGAAAACCTAGCAAAAGATACAGGTATACTGTATTCTAGGCTTAAGAAGAGTCCTAAACCATGGACAGAGGAACATTCTCAAATGGTGAGGACAATAAAAGCTAAAGTAAAATGTTTACGTTGTTTATCTTTGGCCAATCCAAAATATTTCAAAATAGTTGAAATAGATTCTTCTAATATAGGATATGGAGGTATTTTAAGACAAATTAATCCAAAAACTTCAAAAGAAGTTTTAGTAAGATTCACATCAGGAAAATGGAATCCGACTCAGTTGAAATATTCAACTATAAAGAAGGAATTGCTTTCTATTATTAAATGTATTTCAAAATTTCAAGATGATTTATTAAATCAAAAATTTTTGCTAAGAATTGATTGCAGTTCAGTAAAATCAATTATTGAAAAGGATATTAAAAATCTAGTGGCAAAACAAATTTTTGCTGGTTGGCAAGCTCAGCTTTCCGCCTTTGAATTTGATATTCAATACATAAAAGGAGAAAATAATTTTCTTGCTGATTATTTAACCCGAAAAATTTTTACAGGGAGAATGACTACCCCTAATAGGGGAAGAGGACGTGGCTATGGCCGTGGCCGAGGGTATGAGAGTAACAATATGCTACCCCAACAAACTGTCCCTCTAATAGGAGACTGGGCAGTATACCAAAGTCGGGCAAGGAATGTGCAGCAATTACCTGCACCATCAAGAAGGGAAGATATTGCTTCCACCTTATCCAGTAAGATAATATCTTACAAGGAGATAGCAGTTACTGAGAATTCTCAGGAACAGGAATACTTTGAGAATCCTGTCACAGAATTTATCATGTATATTGATGATGAAGATATCCAGATAGCCCATAATGATCGGTGATCGATAAAATCAAGATATCTCGAAACAAGGGATATCCAGACCTACATGGGCAAGCAAGACCAAATTTGGAAATCTTGCTAAAAGTTATTGAATCAGTAACCATTACCCATAATAATAATAATCCTGAAAGTTTTATAAACTTCAGCAAATGCCATATCAATAAGATATTGCTCCCAAGAGAATGGGGATTGAATCTAAATGGAGAAAAAGCTATAAGAATAGCTGAAGGAAAATATATTTATTTTAATTATTGGGATTATATCCAAGCTTTTTCTAAAGTATTTTATTATCAAAACCCCAAGAATAAACATTCTTGATTTTTTACTATAAATCCAGAAATTCTGAAAAAGCCAGTTCCAAGTTGGATTTACGAATGGTGGTCAAAATTTGGCCCTTCTTTGAAAATATTACCAAAAGGAATTATGGATTTGTATAATCCATGGTGTGACAATAGTCTACTAGTTTCAAAATTACAAACTGAAAAAATTGATTTTTGGACAATGTCCTTTCTTATTTTTTGTAAAATTCCAAATCCCATGGATTTGGAGATGGACAATTTTCATCTCTTCTGATAAATTAAATATTCTCATAATACAAAGAAATTTCTTTTATAAATGGTGGGATAAAATGGGTACAGAAGATGTACAAAAAATGACAGTCAATATTCAAACTGTTATTAAAAGCGACCAAAGTAAAGGTCCTAAGGAACAAGGCTTCCAACAAGGCTCCATAAGCAGTCTGAAAAATTATTTCCAGAAGAAATATCCTAAAGAATCTGAGGAAAAAATTATGGTTAAAGTTCTGGATCATATCGAAACAATTCCTCAACACGTTCCCAACTCAGTCCTCAAAGGATGATGAATCAATGAAGACTGTTTCGTCTCATGGATCTATGGATTCAATTAATACTTTTAATTGTCTAGCAGGCGAAACTCAGCCAAAAGAGCCTACATCAGATGTGTGATTCTCTAATAGAGGCAATAGCTCAGCAATCAAAGGCTTCTAAGGGGAAATTCCCAGTTGATAAACATTAGATGTCTCCAATCAAATTATCTTTTGATAAGCTCAACCAAAGAGAAAAGAAAATTAGGAAGAAAGTTGAACTCATTAAGGCTCAAATAAAAGAGGAAAGAAGAAGTAAAACGGTTCTGGAAATTCCAACCCGTTTAGAAAATGCTCTAAACGATTTACTATGGTCAAATAGGCAAAGGCTAAAGTTAAATCTAATGCTCATACTGCTCCAGCATCTCCACAATATTACGGGATGAAATTCAAAGGAATAATCATGTCGCCAAATGAGGCCCACCCACTTCAAGCAATAATTTCTACTTTAGACAGGAAGCATCTTGCTTTATTAAAGTAGTGTTAAAGTTTTTTGTTTTTTGTTTTGTATCCATTATATGATGTGACGATGGGGCCCAATGTGTACTCGACATCAATAATGTCATCTTTACTTTTGTAAAAGTTGCTTGTTTTATTTACTTTTGTAAAAGTTGTATGTCTTGCTTATTTGTCCAAGCATTTTCTCTCCCTATATAAGGAGAGTTTAGTTTCAGTTGTAAGCACGCATAAATTGAAATAGAAGAAACTTTTCTTCCCACTTCTCTCTCTAAAAATTATTATCTCAGTTTACATAGTTTCATTTAGTGTTTCACACACACACACATTTATTTATTTATATATATATATATATATATATATATATATATATATATATATATATATATATATATATATATACACGAAGAAATGACCAATAAGTTGTATATCTCTGATTGGTGAACATAAGTAGTCTTTGTTACAGTGCAAGTGAAAAGTATAAACTTAATACTAGTATATACCATTAATCTGACCTATTTGGCCTAAGAAATAGCACCAAGTCAGAAGAATAAAAGAGATATGCCTGTTAATTCTCTACTCACATAATAATGGCATGTAAGTGTTTAACATGATCACAATAAATGTTTGAGAAACACCTGTAGGTAGTTAAAATAGAAAATAATCCTTGATTTGTCCAGAGAAATAGTCCTACACACAATCCTAAGTGAGATATCCGACAATGGTGGTTCACCAGTGAGCGTGGTTATCAGAGAATGAGGGGAGAGTTTGAGAGAAAGAGAAACGGTTAGAGAGAGATGGAGAAGTTTTAGAGAGAGAGAGAGAGAGAGAGAGAGAGAGAGAGAGAGAGAGAGAGAGAGAGAGAGAGAGAGAGAGAGAGAGAGAGAGATTTAGTGTGTGTGTGTGTTTTTTTTAGAGAAAGAGAGAGAGATATGTGATAAAATGAAGTTGAGGGGAGGGAGGAGAGGGAGAGTATAAGGGTATTGGGAAATTATAATATGAGAAAAAATCTTTATTTGAGATTTACAAAAAAAAATATTTTTAAAAGGACTAAAATCTGGACAGGGGGCCAGGATAATTTTTCCTCTTTTTTTTTTTTTTTTTTTTTTTTTTTTTTTTTTTTTTTTTAACATAAGTTACATTTTGCAGTTACATGATTCTTAAATCCATTCTAGACCCGTAGAGTTTAAGTCCGATTTTTTCTCATTTAATGCTTTTAAAAAAATTATTTTCATAAATGATAAACCTTGAAAAGTATTCTTAAGCTTTCATGTAGACAACTCCATTTATACAATTACTCCAGTGATGAACCAACCCGAGTTACATAACATAGTTATATTATAGAGAGTATGCGAGAATATTATAGTAACTTATACTGCTCTCTGTCTCGTAATAAGATTTTTACTTTCTTTTTTTATATTTTTCAAAGTAAGGTTTTTAGTTGATTTATTCTTTAAAATGAACAATGATACACAATTGCTACACTTACAATAACAATTCACTTATTATTTCTTATTAACTTTCTTTCTCTTACTTTACTTTTTAATATTGCAACATTTACTTGCTCTTAATATGCTTGTAAAGTCAAACTATATCCTATTTGAAATTGCAAAAATTGTTATTTTGGGTGTCCCATTTAAAATTGTAAAATCTCAAAATGAATTTTTTTAAATAATGAGGCTCACTTGTTATACTTACAACAACTATCCACTTAGGGGGTTTTTGTTTTTTTAAGTGATAAGTCTTTGAAATACGATTTCGATTACGAAAATGGTGAATGATTAAGAGGCATCAGCGCCGAGATTACGAATTGGATAAGTTGTTTGATTTTGTATCTGAATTCATTATCTGAAACAGTTAAAAAAAATTAAAAAAAAAATTAAAAAAAAAAACCATAAATGCATTATGAAACAGTAAACAGTTAAAAAAAAAATTACTCAAAACTAAATATGAAACAGTGGCTTTCAGAGGCTTTCAGAGGCAATTCAGCAACATTTTAACCTCTTAAAATTAAGAGGACTTTAAGAGCCTAACAAGCCTTATTTCAAAAAAAAAAAAAAAAAAAAAAACAAACACACTTATTTCTCTAATCCTCTTAATGAATACTAAGTGTTAAGAGGCAAATAAGGCTTAAAATAAAAAAACAAACGCCCCCTTACTATTTCTTATCCAAGTTATTTCTCCTATCTCATTATCAACACTCGCAACACCTTAATATATCAACACTCGCAACACCTTAATATTATATACTCATTTTTAATCTACGTGTACAACGGTTTTTTTTTTTTTTTTTTCAATTTCGAATAGGACACAACTTATATACTCCTTAATTTGCATGTAAGACGGTTTTTTTTTTTTTTTAGCGATTTCGAAAAGGAGGGATAAAATATTATATTATAATAAGTAGGGATTTTGGAGCGTTGTACGTTCCAAATACATATAAACCCAAATTCTATTACAATACACCTCATCCTTCTATTAACCCCAAAATTTATCTTTTGACACATACAAAGTAATTTTCGAACGAGAAAACTTACTTTGGACGAAATAAAAAGTAAGTTTGGAAATAAAATGAAAATATAGTACGTTTGTTTTATGACCTAAAAACTGTTGGATTTTCACCTCAAAAAAATTGCCAGATTTCAAGTGTCTGATCGTAAATTAAACATAAATAACTACTTTCACACATTGCTTAGTTCGATGCTGCAGCAGCCACAGCAGGCTCATCATCTTCCCCTTGCTCTTGTTTGGCAAACTCCTCTATTATTTCCCGCTGTCTATCACTTAAATTCCTGGAAATGACAGAAATACTTGAATTTTTAAGTAAAGACAAAGAGACTCCGCGTTGAAGGGACGGGGGGTGGGGAGGGAGAGCCCTTTTTGGAACATTTCCGTTGAGCAAACACATTAATAGTGGGAAGAGTTCATATTTAAACAAAGTGAGAACAAGAAAACCTACTCTGGAATGCTGACAATGAAGTGCACATATTGATCTCCAAATGAGAATGATTTTCTCGTTCTGATTCCTGCAAGGAATAATCATAAAAATAACATTAACCACAGATTGCATGGAAGAAGAATATTACAAGTCAAATTAAAAAACGGTACTCCCTCCATTCCCATTTATCAGTCGTTTTAGACTTATAAAAAATTCCCAATTAACTGTCGTTTTATCAAAATTAAAATTTGGGGAAGAATAGATTCAAATGCCATAGCAAAAGTGAATCAAACCCAAATTAAAATTTTATCAAAAAGAAGCAATTAAAAATCACCTCTAATGACATTAGAGGTGAATTTTATCAAACCCAGATTAGAATTTTTGAAACACGATTAAGTTCAGCAAATTGATTTATAATAGGAAAAAAAAAAGTTGGGGAAGAATGAAGAAAACGCGAACATGGCTGTCCTCCTTTGTTCTTGTTTGTGCAGGTGAACTTTGTATATTGACTGTTATTTAACAGGGCGAAGAAGGATCAGTAGAGGAGATGAAAAGTAATGTGTGGGTAAGTTGGGGAAGGTGGGCATTTGAAAGGGGAGAGAAAGGGTATATAAGGAAATTTGAAGGAGCCTTAAATTGTTCCTTGGTTATAGTGAAAGAGGCTAAAACGTCAATTAAATGGGAATGGAGGGAGTGATATCTTAATATGAGAAGAAACTAATGCAGAAAAAAACATCCCAGAAAAGCAGAAGAAAACAAATTCGTACCAATCCTCACGATCAACCATACCATACAAAAACAACTATAAATGACATTTTCCAAAAATGAAGGGGTCAAGTGACCCCCATCGACTTCATATGGCTTCACCACTGATTATTACAAGAGTTTGGGTAAAGCCTGAAGCGTAATTGTTTAAGCATGTATATATAGGCTACTAATAGAATATTTCAAATATGGATGCATACACTTGGCTGTGTCAAAGATAAATAACGGTTAAACAAAAGATGCAAGCTTACTTTTGAATAGGGAAAGAAACGGAAGAAAAACAATTAGCTTCAGCAACAGGTGAATTCTCTTAGTTCATATGGAGCTTAATACTCAGTTTTGTGGAAGTATTCACTAGGGGCTCGTTTGGTTGTCGGATAAGAATTAACAGTATTAATAATGAGGGGATTATTAATCCCCTCATTATTAGTGAAGGTAATAATAATCCTAATTTCAAAAATAATATGATGTTTGGTAGAAATCGGATTAACATACTTAAATCCTATCTTGACACGATATAATTTTTCATTTTCCAACAATACCCCTAAACAACCATATAAAATCCTAAAATCAATTCATGTTTTCGTTCACTACTCCAAATTGCTATAGATCAATTGAATAAAACTACATTAAATTTAGATCACGAAAGTGTTATGAACATCTAATTTAGTTTCAAATCAAATATACTAAAAAATTGAAGGGCAATTGGATTAATTTACAGAAATTGATTTCGATTTCGATTTCCACTCCGATTCTCATACAAAGACGTGTAATCAATTTCGTCTATGCAGAGAATTGCTGCATACTTCACTGAGGCACTTGCTGATCGGATGCTTAAAGGGTGGCCCGGTTTACATAAAGCTCTATCTCGTAGGAAATTCTTGTTCAGAGATTGTTCTTTGAGCTTTGTCCATTTCTGAGGCTCTCATATGTGATAACGAATCAGGCTATCTTAGAATCTATGGAAGGAGAGACAGTGGTTCATATCGTTTATCTTGGTTCTTCGGAGACTGCCCAGTGGATTAATCTTATTCAGTTATTGAGTGCACGTCCGGAAGGTCCCCCTCATTTGAGAATTACGGGGATTCATGAACAAAGAGAGGTATTGGATCAAAGAAAATGACGATGTATTTAGGCTCTAGGGTTTACTGTCTAATTTTTATATTGTTTTGGACGGGGTATATTTGAGAAAGAGAATTAATCCGGGTGTTTGTTAAGGAGGGGATTAATAATACTACCTTTTATCTGGGATAATTAGTGAGGGGTAATGCCCTTATCCCGATAATGCGGCTAATTAATACCGATGGATTATTATCAACCAAACGCCAATTAACTCGGCTTAATAATCCCAGTCTAAGTTATCCTATGTCAATACCGCCTACCAAACGGCCCCTAAGATTTATCTTCATTGAAGGGGATTGTTATTTCCTTTTGTTTAAATTTTCATTTTTTGCACCTTTTGATAATCTAAGTGCATAAATACATAGCAAAGAACATCAGATGCGATTACTCCAATTTTTTATCTGCTATCAGGTCAACTAGAGGGCAGCTTTGTTGTCTTGTGAATTTGTTTATTATCTTTCCTAGTTCCCCACATCAATTTCAACATTTGCATCCTAAACTCAAAACAAGCAACGAATTAGAATGGCTGTACTTCAGCACAAGATTCCTACCTTTCCCCTTTAGAACGACCTTTTGACCAGGTTGGGTGCCAGAGCGAACCTGCAGAAAACAAGTTAATCCAGGCAAAAAAAAAAAATTAATCCAGGCAATCAGTTGAGTTAATCAAATAGCAACTTCAGCAACCTCTTAGTGACAGTTTTTCATTCAATAAACTTTGATGAGCCAAAAAATAAAAGAAATAAACTTGAAATAGACCTTAACAGCAACATCTCCCGTAAGAGTAGGTACTTGTACAACTCCTCCTAATATTGCCTGCAATAGAGCAAAATGTAGACAAAAATTGGTTGATGTGATAAATTTTGTACTAAAAAGATTGGAAAAGAGAAAAAGGATTGCATCTACAGATCTATACCAAAACCATGTAGACAAGAATTGGCGTTATGTGATAAATTTTGTAAGAAATTGTTGAATTCCTCCTGGAAGTAGTGTTATCCACAATGTTCAAGTCTGTTAACTGTTATTTTGCCTTCTTCTTGACTTCCAAAATTACAATCAGCCTAACTTGTCTATACTTTGAACCTCAACTTCTTCCAGTTTCACCACTTAGCCCATTGATTGTGGTTAACAGACAATGACCAATCAGATTCAAAATTTGCATGTCAACTATTCCAACCAAATCTATAAATAAATAGACTATGGGGGACAACCACAGTTAGTATAATCTAAAGAATTTGATCAATAGATAATCACTTTGTTATCATTGGTGAGGTTAGGAAAGTTAGATGGTCGTTAATGCTTCAGCAGCACATATATGGAAAATGAAGCGAACTATGTACTTTCATTTGGAGGTTTTACTTGTCTGAAGATCCCGAGGAATTTTGGCATCTCATGATTTAGGAAGTCATCCCGAAACTTACTCCTGATCTGGAGATTCTTGTTCAATTTAGGAATTTGGGAACCCAAATATAATCTCTCTTTGTGAAGTTACAATACTGCGAATATGTTTACAACCTTCACGTGATGTTTAAATAGGCTAAACAAAAACTCTAACCCTCAAAGGAACCTGACGCGCGAAACTGACAACGGGTCGCGGTAACAGTGATACCCTCAAATGGGTCGTCGTATGGTGACTCTCCTGCACTTACGCGAACACTCAGCTTCTCGGGCCCGAACTTGAGGCCTCCGCCTCCACTCGCAATTTCTGGGGCACGCACCTGGGGCACTCACCTAGCCCCCGGTCCGCGAATGACTGTTCTTGCCGTCTTTCCTCCATCCAAAATTGTTTAGGCTCCATAACCCAACAGTTCTACTTCCACTTCCCCATTATACTAGGGGTAGACACTGGAGAAATGGTGGAAACTATCACAGTTCTCAAGTACTTGGTCGGATGTCCTTATTATTAAAAGGGTACTATCATCCGGAATTAGGTATCTTTGGGACCCAAAAACAACATATGATAAGCTCCATGCTGAGTTTTGTTTCAGTTAACCTGTTTCTCTTCAGAAAAAACAAAAAAAAAAGCTTCAACCTCTTTCGTAAGCAACTCTGTCGCATAATTATCCAAATCAGGGAGGTAGGATGAGATCTTCCAATAAAGTCAATTTACTCGCATCGACAAACCAAATATGGAAGCAAATATATAAATGAAGTTCATCACTGTTAGTGTTAGGGTTTAATATCAATATTAAGTCTCTCTCCAAGAGCTTAAGCTTTGGTAACTTAATATGGTATCAAAGATCTGGTTTGGCAAGGTTTTGGGTTCAAGTCATCCCACTTTTATTTGTTACTCGTAAAAATTGTGAGTGCATGTGTGCCCATTTTTGGTTCATGAGGCCTAGGTATGGGATGTTTGTTAATCTCCGTGTGCGGACGGGAATACGTGGGAGGGTTTGGGTCTCTCACTAGCTTAAGCTTTTCGATGAGATGGTAACTTAACAATCATCCTTTTCCATTCACTTAACTTCACTTTCCCTTTCCAATATCCCCCTCTCCCCAGGAAAAGGAGAATTATAACTTCAGAGAACAAAAACATCACAGTACATTTCAAATACACTAGGGAAAACATTTTTAGTAAATAAAGCATCATAACCGTAATTACCTGAGTAATACTCAGGATTGCATTGACATGAATGTCAGATCCTTTTCTTCGGAAAATGGGATCATCACGGACCTGAGAATATTATATATAAAAAAGGTGTAGATTGAGAGCAAGAAAAGAGAACCATACAGCATAATTGAAGGAGGGAATACACATGAGGATTTAGAGCCTAAGCAAGTCACCTTGATAATAACATCAAGATCACCAGGACGTTTGCCTTCAGGATCAGCTCCCCCACTTCTGGGCATGTTAATAGTGTCATTTGCATCTATTCCTGGAAACATCAACAACACAACCACAATTAACAATCATCCGCTACATCAACTAAATTGTGATGATACATGATATACATGCAAAGATCATGAAAAGTTGAATCATAATTTATTTTCAATATTGCTACTCAACCCACTAGCAAATTTATATTCTATTAGTTGAATGCAAGTAAAGGACACTAAAGATGCAAATAAAGTTATCACTATGCATTGAGAAAAATAGTATCAATTTGGTCAAACATAGTATCTAAGAAGCTCTTACTTCCCTAAGCATAATTTCAATGCCAATGTAATTTCTTGAGCTAATGAGTATGTGCAATGGTAAGAGCACTAAGACATACTTCAAAAACTATGAACATGTATAGAGCTTTTAAGGCTTGAACATTAGTTACAAGTTCCATTTGATGCAATATCTATAAAGCACTCGTCACATGCTAGATAACATTCAGAAGAAGTAGGAGCAAATGCGAAAGTTAGACGGGGAAAGGAAAATTACCTCAGATCAAGAGAATCATCAGGGTACCATAAATATTATACATTCTGTTCCATGTTAAGAGTCCACCTTTGAAAGTCAAAACATTTTAATTTATCCCTTCATATTTCTTATGATCAATACCCCCTTTTCCGGTTGTATCCGCTCTTTTTGCTGTTAAGGTTATCTTAACGCTCATCCTGACACTTTTAAAGGGAAAAAAAGGAATCTTTTCAGCTATTTTTTTCTTACTAGGTAGCATGCAATTTTATCTGTACATAAATTATGTTTGTATTTTTGTGTATTATGATTATTTGTTGCAATTTTTATTTCAGGTAAAAAGTATTGTGTGGATATAATTAGTATGCTAGATTATATTTTGTAACTATTTGAATGCTATATGTTCTTAGTGGGAGTGGTTTATAAGTAAAAATAATGTTAATTCTCTAGAGACTGCACTAAATAAATCAAACACTCGCAATTACGTGTTTATGGATATTGTTCCTAGCCTAGCGAAGTTTCTTTTGAGTATTTACATTTGATTTATGTTGCTAAACATTAAATGTGTATATATTGTGTTAATTTAGTTTTCTCATATATTTAGTTCCTGTGACTGCTAAGCAAATCATCGTTGACCTTAACAAGGGTGAGAAACTTGATGGCGACAACTGCGTTGGCATTGTAAGGTATCTCTTCTTGTGATAGATGAGAAAGAAGTCTTGGAGACTTCGTCTACTGTTCTACTGTCATGGCTGAGCCTGCAAGTGGCACAACTGCTCAACCTCAGAGAGATCTTGAAGCCTACCAAAATTGGTGCTAGAAAGATCGTACAGCTCGCAACATGTTGAGCAGTATGAATAATGATTTGATGAGTGAGTATGTGATTTTTCAAACAGCTTATGAGACGTGGGAGTTGCTCAAGGACAAATTCGGTGAAACCTCAGCAACTAGATTGCGCAGTCGCACAATCAAGTTGAATGGGTACCAAAAGTGCGCTTATCATACAATGAGGTAGCACTTGCCAAACATGATTCGTTGATTGAAGACTGCATGCAATGTCTTGACTAATGAGCAACAAATTTAGGCAATTATACGTTCTCTTCTAAATGCTATGGAACATATGCGTGTGAAAATAATGCATAATGAAAACATCAAGACTTTTGATATTGTATGTCATTTGGAGCAAGAGGATGAGTGTCTAGAGGCCATAGTTATTAAAAGCGCGCCTAGGCGCACGCCTAGGCTCCGGGCGCAGAGAGGCTCAGCTTTGGAGCCTGGATTGTGCTAGGCGAGGCGTTGTTTCATAGGTGAGGGATTAGGCGCGCCTAGGGCTGAAGCACGAGCCTTGATGGTGTGCGCCTAGGCTCCGAGCACAATAATTGACCAACAATTAAATCGTAATTAAACCTAATACGCGACTAATACTCCTCTGCCACGACTCTCTCACCTACACGTGTCATAACTCTGTATAAGAGTAGCGATCACTAGGAACTCCTTCAAACTAACAGCGACGACCTCCGGCGACCTGGGAAGAACTCCGGCGATCTCCATGATCACTAGATGTTGTATGTATACTATATTTTTAGTATAGTATATATATATATATGACATATAACGTATATTTGTGATTGTTTCTTTTATGACTTATAACATATGTTCGATTTACTACTTGCATTTGATTTATTGCTCATCTTGTTGTATGTATACTATATTTTTAATATTTTAAGGCATTTTTGCGTCGTCACTCGGGCGCGCGCCCGCCTTGCGCCTAGGCTCCGGGCACACCTTTTGCGCCTTGGTGCGCCTTGAGCCTTTAATAACTATGCTAGAGGCCATTAAACACTCTAATGTATTTGTTGTTGAAGTTAGTTATCGCAAGGTTCAAGCCAAAAGGGGCTAATGGAAAGGGTAAACTTGTCCTTATGCCAAAGAAGGTAAAGATCACCAAAAGACGCAAACATGGCACAAAGAAAAGCAAGGACCAAAAGGCTTGTTTTAACTGTGGAACGTTGGGTCACTTTGCTTGTGAATGCACCGAGCCAAAGAAGGTACTCTTAACTCCTTTATGCCCGTCATTGTGCAATGTTACTACTGGTAGTGCATTCGTTGTGGATTCTCTCCATTTGTCAATTGTAGACTTAGGAACAACCGACCACATCGCAAGAGACATGGCAAAGTCAGTAGAGCGTCGACGTATTCCAATTGATAGCAGAAAAATACACAAGGGTAACGAGTCTAGCGTGCAAGTGCTTGGCACATATAAGGTAGAGATGCAAGGAGATCACTCTTTACCTCCATGATGTATTACTATATTCTCCAAAGATTCGAAGGAAACTTATTTTTTTACTTCAGTTAGAATTTAGTTTAAGATTTGAGAATAATGCAGTTTTAATCTGCAATGGAATCATCCACCTTGCCCTTAACATTAACAACCAAAAGTAACTATTCCATGGCGAATTCAAACTGCATGATTCTCGAACCTTATGCTAAATCCTTATTAAAGTAAAGAAATAACTGCAATAAGATTTCATCAAATCTCTGGAGCATAGAGTAAATTATGGAGGTAACTACTGCAACCTACTCACATCTCTAGCTTATATGTGTCAATGTTAAGCACATACACACTAGACTCATTCCACATGTGTCTTTCTTTTCTACCTACCAAATGGAATTCATCGATACTCTACGAACCATTCAATCTCCCTTGCAATGTGGTTGGTTGTTCTTAGGTCTACCATCCACAAATGGAGAGAGTCAACGAATGCACTATTAGCAGTAACATTACACGATGAATGACATAAAGGAGTTGATAGTACCTTTTTGGCTCAGTGCATTCACAAGTAAAGTGACTCAACGTACCACAGTAAAACAACGCTTTTGGGGGCTGCTTTTATTTCCTCAAACGTTTTCTGCTTGGGTGGGGTTGAAACCCTCGCGATAGCTAGCTTTAGCAATAAATACATTAGACTGTTTAGCAGCCTCTAGGTGCTCATCCTCTAGCTCCAAATGACATGCAATGTCATCAAATGTCTTGATGTTTTCATTATGCGTCATATTCCCACGCATATGTTTCCAAGTATGTGGAAGAAAGCAGATAACTTCCTGAATTTGCTGCTGCTCATTAGACAAATAATGCCTGCAGTCTTCAACTCAGTGATCATGTTTGATATGAACCTTAAGAGCTACTTCATTGTATGATTAGCATGCTTTTAGTACCCATCAATCAAACTTGATTGTCAGACTGTGCAATCTAGTAGCTAAAATTCCACAAAATTTGGCCTTGAACAACTCCCACATGTAAGAGTTGTAGGACAAATCGCATACTCACACATCAAGTCATTGTTCATATTGCTCAGCAACTTCTTGCGAGTTGTACGATCTTATTTGCACCAACTTTTGTAGGCGTCAAAGATATCTACTATGTTGAGCATTTGTGCCACTTTCGGCTCAACAACCATGACAGTAGACAAAGTCGAGTTCTTGCTCATCTAGCATAAGAGATATCTTACGATACCAACTATTGTAGTTATCTACATCAAGTTCTTACCCTCGTTAAGATCAACAATAATTTTCTTAGCAGCCATAGGAACTAAATTAATGAGAAAATTAAATTTGCACACAATATATACACATTAAATATTTTGCAACATAAATCAATTACATAAATTCAATCAAATGTTAACGCACAAGGAAACATTCCTAAGCTAGGAGTCACAACATTCCATAAACACGTAATTGCGAGTGTTTAATTTATTTAGTGATAAATAATAGTATCTAGGGAATTCAAAATTAAGTCTATTATAGTCCACTCTCACTAAGAAAATAGCATGTGAATATTTGCAAAAAATAAATAAATAAATTGCAGACGAATTATAGCCATGCAATGATGTGTACCAAAAGAAATTGCAATATAATGTGCACAAATATATGAAGACATTTATGTACAAATAAAATGTTCATCCTATCTTAATTTCATAGACTGCAAGTGATTCAATATAGTAATAGTAACAAAATAATATCAATCTAGTACGAGCTTATAGCTTTTTTCTTTGTTTTCCAAATTTCTTTCCACCTATTTCCCCTTTTAGATTTCTTCTTAGCTTTCATATTTTTTCCTCAACTCTTTTCTTTATGATTCCATTGACGACTCATGTTAGCCAACCTCATCATTTTGGGATTAAGGCTTTATTGTTGTTGTTGTATAGTCGAAGTTTATAGATTTTCAATATTATAAAGAATTAATCAAAACAACCAAAGTTGATTAAAAACCACAACTGGCAACCACATAATCATCATGCTTATTTTTATTTAACAATAATGAAGTGGTGTTGTACTGAAAAATACATTCTCACGGCTAGCCTTATAATACTTCAAGACATGAATAATATGACCTTTCAACATCGGAAACTGACTCTTGTGTGGCAATAATATTGTTTTCACAATAAAGACTAAAGTACGTCTCCATTAGCCCATGTTCAGTGGAGCAACAACATAAGTAACTCTCAAACACCAAATTTTTACTATAAACTATTCCACCATTAAATCATACATACAAGCTTCATAAAAAGGTAACGATTATTGCATGGATATAATTAGAACGCTAGATTATTTTTGTAAATATGTATAGCTTAGTTATTAAAAATGGAATCGTTGATTAAAATGTCCCAAAATGGAATAGCGGACTCTTAAAGTGGAATGAAGGGAGTACAAAATTGTTGTTAATCGCTGCACATCTTCGCAACGACACACACACACAAACACAAGAATAGAAATAAGGGTCCCTGACATTTTATCCCAATTTTCCTTCTCAATATATGAGAAAGGGTGGGATAGACTCAACATCATTTATATCAACCCGTGGGTCCAAAAGTTAACTAAGTAAATTAATTGCCTAAAGTCAGCCAACTGATGGGCCTAAACTCTCCTAACCTAGACTGACATACAACTTTTTGGAATAAGAGATATAAAAGTGGAGTTCATGCTGTCATAAAATACCTGGCATGACATTAACGTTAACTGATTTTCGTCCTCTTACAACTCGCCGGCCATTGCAAGACTTGCATAGATTCTGTAAGGAATCATAAAACGTAACTTCATTGTCCTACTTGAAATATAACTGAATTAACATGAGAGACGAATCATAACACTAGTGAATGTAAGCAGACTCAAAACTCATTAAGGGGTGTATACAATCAAACAACACACATACATACACGCACATATAAGCGATATTGGTGGTCGTATCATGCCTCAATTTTTCTTGATAATCCATTGGTCAGATATCTGTGATAATTACATATGTAATCCAATATAAAGGAATTTAACAAGGAATTTTTCTTTTCTTCCTAGGCTTAAAACCAGTGCGTGCTGGTGGTATAGAGATCTCTATACACCTGAAATGATGAGGTTATGTAGGTCTTCTTTTTCTTTTCTCCAGTAACAATTTTGGAGCTCAAAATCCATTGACAACTCTTATAAAGTTACAAGATAAGACAATAAAACAGGGATTATGGACCCAAAAAACTTTGGAGGGTCTTTAATGAAGAAGCTTCCATGGTAGTTTAAGTCCAATAATGGGAGGCCCCATTCAACCATGAAGTGATAGATTGTGAATTGTGACTATGGTAAATACTGCAGAAGGATCATGAATTTTGAATGTGTATTAATCACATTTTATTCATTTGAGTAGTTCTAGACTTTGGTCTAATTTTGCATACATTAAAACTTTTAGTTGGTTGTCCCTCTTGGTCCATGCTACCAAAGGGAATATTTAAATGCATTACTAGGTTAAGCAGGCTTGTTATCATTGACATTGAAGCACACCTTAATGGCCTGGGTCTCATTGAGATAATGGATCCAATAGAAGGGTGGTGAAAGAAAAGAAATTGTGTACAATAGTTCATTAATTTAATTAACAAAGAGCCACATCATTACCAAATTGGATTATCTCAGAGCTATGAGATACACATAAAATGAAAAGGAAATATGCACAAGGGGCTAAAATTTAAATTACACTCAAAAGACAGGTATAATACTTTCCTTATCTCACATACCTTCACAATCTTCCCACTTCCACCACAAAGAGAGCAATCAAACATCATCCTATAATTACCATCTTGACGCACAATCTGTAGTTATCACAAAAGATCAGATTATTCAAAGAATAGGATCACAGAATTAATCAAAACAAGAATCAATGAAACTAACCACGCCTGAACCTTTACATTGCTTGCAAGTTTCTGGTCTAGTTCCAGGAGGCGCACCAGTTCCACCTAAAGTTATCACGCAACAGTTGAATGATAATCAGAAACAAATCTTCATAATAAATCTGGATGCATTACCAGTGATAATCAAGTTAAAAATGATAAGATGGGATAAGGGAAATGCGACTAGTAGCCACTCTATCTTTTTAACCAAGGCACTCAACATTTCTTTATATCACTTGTAGATCATGTTTCATGTACACTACATCAGAGTGTCTTAGTTGAAATGGCGTGCTAATATCAATTACCAAAAATAGATGCAATAATTATCTGTATTAAAGTTTAACAATATTTCCATACCACAAGCTTGGCAATTCAGCTCAGTCTGGAAGGTCAAAGTTTTAGAGCATCCTTGAATGGCTTCCATGAAGGATAGTTCAAGCGAAACCTAAAATAATGATAGAGATTACAAAACTTTAGCAGAAGTACAAAACCCTATGCATAAATATATGAAGGATTTAAATGGAAAGCAGCAAACCTCAACATCCCTGCCGCCCAAGTTTAAAGCACTGGTGAAGATCTGATCCCCATTGTATGGAACATGACAATGAAAGTTGTGTTACACAGATGAAGAATGAAGTTTATATGTTCAAAGACAAAACAGCTCTTCATGGTTCAACTAAGTGGAGTTAGAGATGAATATATGAAGGCATTTCTGTAAATATGTATAGATGGCAGTTTCTTCTGTTAGTCAGTTAGGGGTACAGCTGAGTTTGTTAAAGTTTGTTAGTCAGTTAGACTGTACATACACCTTGAAAATAGTAGAAGGGGCTGAACTATAAATTAGTAGTTAGGGTTTGTACGGACATTTTCATTCAATACAACAACCCTTTCAAAATACACTATTCTCTCTCTTCAGTTCTGCTCAAATTCTAGTTTTGATCTCCATGGCTGGCTGCTTTTATGGCGATATCTCTGTTCTTATGAGAAAGTATAAAGCCTGCCAAAGCATATAGGATATCTACTGACATATATACTAATCAGGGTTTCAATATACACTTGGAACTTGGTAAATACTTCCTCAGATATTTAAAATACCCAACTTCTCTTTTCTTTTCTTTTTTTAAACATTTTTGGCCCCTTCAATTTTCAAAGCACATTAATTATCCAGTTTGTCGATAACCCATAACTATGTTAAGTTTTTCAGGATAAACAAATTATTAATAGTACTTGTTACAAATGGTTACAGGAAATACAAAGCAAATTGATGACACTGGTATGCTTAACTATGGACGAACTAACTGGTGTAAAGGTTTTGGGATTCAAATACTCATGACACATGCCACCAGACGGAGAAGACATAAGCAACTTTCACCTAATGGAAGATCTATCGCTCCTTGCCGGAGTAAATTGATGACACCGGCTCCATTTTATCCTTTCTTTCCCCCCAGAAAAGGGAAAAAAGGATGAAATCTTCCCAGTCCTATTTCAGCTCACTTCATTTTGGTCATGATTCCATAATGTTATGAAACTAATTGCACCAAACCTTCTGGTCAAGTTGTATCCGGAGTCCCGATAAGGGCTTTCCCATAGGGAAGGTCATGAGTTTGAAACCCACAAGCCCCACAGGGACAAGTCGTATCCCTGGTTTGTTTCTAATAGACCGTTTCTAATAGACTAGGCAGTATCACCAAAGACACTCCAAGTGTTAATCTTGTAATAGCTTAGTGTATTTATTAATAAATAACCCAAAAAAAAAAAAAAAAAACTAATTGCATTATCTCTGAAGCCTAGCCAATCAATTGGACAAAGATGTGTATGCCTGTGAAACTACTTGAATAAAAAAGCCAAAATTCAACGCAAGCAAAAAATTCAGTCATTAGAGTTAAACAATTGAAAAGAAAGGGGTAACAAACAAAATAACCTAAGACAAATTCTATACAAGTGAACTAGAAGAAAATACAGGCAAAAATAATTATGGACGGACAAAGAAGTATATGCTTGTGGAAATACTTGAGCAACAAGCCAAATTTCAATGAAAGCAATATATATATATATATATATGTATATATATATTACACAAAAAATCATCCATAAGTGTTAAACAAAAGGACATAAATCGGTAATAGATGAATAACCCAAGACAAATTCTATAGTACAAGTAAAACAGAAGAAAATTAAGCCAAAATAATTCAAGTTAACATGGCAGTTTGCAATGTATCCATGGTTTTCAGCAACTGTAACTAACAGTTATTGCTTTAGCTGCATTCAGGGAGGACTAGTATGCCATTCATAAATAATCAACTTTTATCTCGTCCTTGAAGTTCAAATAATTAAGTGGTCTATGGATGTTCCAATGAATTTTGAGATCAGATTAGAGAAAAATGTATCCTAAGTTATCAATTCCGGCATACTTACATCATTCATATCAAATGGGGAAAAGCCAGAATCTGTGTCACCATTCCCAGCTCTTTCAAAAGCATCATGGCCAACCTTCAAAGTACATGTGCAAGATAAGTGCAGTCAGAAACACCAAAAGAATACCAACATGATAGGCAAAAGTCACAATCAAAAGATGTTTTCAACTAAATATTTAAAAATGTACCAACATATAAAAAGTGACCAAGTGGAACATTGTATCAATCAAGAGAAACTGAGCACATTCACAGGCAAGCATAAGTTCATGGATATAGATCTTCTAAGTACGAAGTATGATTGTATACTTTTAACTTGGTAATTGTCTTCGTCTCGTACTTTTCTTATTTTATTTGTGTATTTTGATGGTTTTAGGTAAAAAGGGTGGTCAATAGTAAATGTCATTTAATCAGGAGGAATTGGGGAAGAATGAAGAATTTGAGAAGGTCAGTGTCAAGAATGGATGAACGAACAAAAGAACGGAGGAAATGGAAACTCTGAAGAGTGTAGTGCCAGGATACGCAGAGCTATAATACTCAGCCATAAGATAGACGGACAAAAGATTTTATTTTTCTTAATTATTCTCTTCATTGCACTCTCCCTAACCTTATCTCATCCCCAAACAACAACCACTTCTACAGAATCACCTAGCTACATTTTCTCTAAAATAATGGAGTTGACCAGTCCTAAGCGTCAACATTTGATCTCTTGGTGAGATTCGACTAAGACCCGGTCTTGATTGCCTAGGACACATACAATTGACAACTTTGACCGTACAAAATGGAGGGTTGAAATTGGCTAATGAGGTTTTTCCTTCGGATAAACCAAGACAGAGGTTATGTACGTTTTCATTGCAGTTTGGTGCCCATAGTAAGAGAAGGAACCTGAGGGGCGTCGCCTCGAATCTCATTCGAAACCCAATCAGCTCGTTGCTCGTTGAAGCTTTTAAATATGTTTTAGCAAAATTTTCCATGAGGGTCATGTCGCCTTTACTAGCAAATGATGAAGAGACTTCTCAAAATTGGGAGTGAAAAAAAAAGTACATCCCAAAAAAAATGTGGCAGACCGAAGATAAAACTGCAGATATATAGGCCTTTTCACTATATACGAAAGGACCCTTCTTAGATGTAGATCTGATAGACACTAATACTAGACAACTGAAATAACCAAGAAAGGACTTAATTATTTTATTCAGCGGAACAATAAAAACACCAACAATAATCGAGACTATGGCGCTCTCCTGCAGTTCTCCTACGGAACAATGAAATACCAACAATTATAGAGGTTGGCACTCTCCTAATTCTTCCAGAAATTCTAGAGGCTGGAAACTCTCCCAAATCAATACTCTCTTATGATTTTCTGGATGCTTTTCTCCTCCATATTGCCTCCTATTTATAAGTCATAAAAGAAAACAACACAAAGCAACTGAAACAATCTTTAAGCCCCTATTTCAGCATCACAACTTTAGCCATTGTAACATCTTCGTGATTCTAGCCATAATTTCAGCAACCTGTCTCCCCTTTCCATTCTTGAGTCTAGATGTCTATCAAGATCATGGTTGACTGAACACGATGATCTGCTCCCCACTGCCCGAGAAGCAAAAGATTTGAGAGTCCAGGGGAGAATACATGCGGAGCTAGTTGTCTAATGACAAGGCCAACGATGGAACTCTGGACGGAGCCGTATGATGCGGAAGTCTCACGTACAGTTTCCTGAGAAAGAATGGCTACCCAATGGAACTTAAAGCGGAGTGACTAAAGATTTTGAGATAGATTTGTAAGAGACAAGGACAGAGTATGAACTGAAGTTAGTGGAAGAGAAAGAACAATGAGAGATTGCTTTTCTCTCTTTGTTCTTCCCCTTGTCCTCCAATGATAGATTCGATACCGTTGATACTCTCTCCCTCTCCCTCTCCCTCTCCCTCTCCCTCTCCCTCTCCCTCTCTCTCTCTCTCTCTCTCTCTCTCTCTCTCTCTCTCTCTCTCTCTCTCTCTCTCTCTCTCTCTTTCTCTCTCACACACAAACAAACATATCCGAGTTCCAAGCTCCTATGCAGTTTCATTGAAGAGTTGTGCTTAAAGCATTTATAGTCAAAATGATGAACAATTAGATGGGTGTAGGTGGTGAGGGGAGGAGGGAAGAAGGAGACATAGGGAAAACGAACTAGTGCACCCTTTTCCAAATGGTAAATAGAAAATATAGGTGCAAAAATACCTCATGCAATTATCACAAGAAATTCTGTAAGTTTTATTAACGGTTATCCTAGCTAGGATGCTATGCAAGGAAATTTCGACATAGAGTGCCAAATTGGAATGGTTTTCGATCAAGGATTTACGGGCCCAAAGTGGGATTGGGTGGATACATTGGGAGTAAACATATTTTGGCCTACGTAATTTCTATAATTTATATAAATACATTAAAATAAACTTGGACCGGAAGATGACAGTTATGACTCTAGAGATGCAAAATGTTGCTTATTTCTATAACTTTAAACCGCAAATATAAAATGATGGGGAATCATGATGCACATTAGCCTGATCCTTGACATACCATCCCTAAAAAGAATGCACAAATTCTGCAAATAATTTATTCGTATGCACAAAAGCAGTAGCATGGTAGGAACTGTGAATTGAAACAAAGCATAGGTGTCAATGAAAACTACGGAAATGGAAGAAGGGAAGAAAATGAAAAAAAAAAAGTGAAGTTAGCTAATCTTAGCACCTGGTCATATACTTGTCGCTTTTGATCATCTTTCAGAACCTGGGTAGCACAAAAAAAAAAAACATGTCTTTTAGGAAGTTTTGATCTTAAAGAGCCATGAATAACAGAAACTTGCAAGTAAGTGTACCTCATAAGCTTTCTGGACTTCTTGAAACTTCTTTTCTGCTTCTTGATCATCTTTGTTCTTATCTGGATGTAACTTCTTGGCTAGCTGGACAAAATAGGGCCAAAGTTTGCAAGAAAAATTAATTAAATGTGGAGGCATTACACCACAACTATAAGAAGCACTGCTGCCTATAAGGCTCCTTAGACAGTGACTTGAAGTTCATAAAAAAAATAAAATTAGCAAAAATGGAAAGATACACACCTCATAGTAAGCTTTCTTGATTTCTGATGCAGTGGCATCTCTACTAATGCGAAGTGTATCATAATAATCTTTTGCAGCCTCGCCGGCTGATGAAAAAATGAACAAAAGAATGTTGGTAAAGGATCACAAAAGATTGAATCAAGGTTTAAAAGAACATAAACAGGCAAGTGAATGTAGAGTACTATATCTCGTCTATGGTGCTGTCGAAGGCCAGGTATGGAATAATCGAAGGCCAGGTATGGAATAATCAAATCAATTTCAAGGTAACAATTTTTTCCAGGATTTTATTATTACATAACAAGAGCAGGCTCAGGCCGCGTGGCACAAAGGTGGGTTGGTTCTATATAGTGTGGTTTTCTACAGAAATCCCAAAGCATGGTTTCAATATGTGGATTCTACTGACATGACAAAATGCATACAAGGGCAAGCTCCATAAACGAGGTGGTCTCACTAAATAAGTGCCTCTTATGTCAGAATACTGTAGAATCAACTGATCACCTTCGTATTACAAAAGTCCCTACTGTGCTTCTATCAGGAGAAGGTGAATATAATTTTGCTCATTAAACAGGACGGCAGATACAATCAGAATTGCAGTATACCATGTGAGGATATTTCCTTCAGACCAAGTAAGAATGGGTGTCAAAAGTCACTCAAGAAAGTTGAATCTGCGTAGCCCAACAAAAGTTCTAGTGAGAATTGTCTTTTTATGAATTCCGCTATTAGTATAGTTTAAGTCAGGGATGTTCCTCTACGCAAGGAAATGCCCTTGGGTCTGATGTATATTCTTTTGTTTAAGGCTTTAACAAATGCTCAGATACCTAAAAGGAAAAAGTAACAGATTACATAATTCAAATGTAAAGAAAAGAGACCTATCTGCACGTTATTATGATATATGGTGTGAATTTCTAAAGGAATCAAGCGCCAAAATATTTGTTTCTTTTCATAAGCACATATGTTAAATAAAACAAATAGAACATTAACTACACTTTTTTTAGGTTTGCCTGTACCAAAAACAAACTTTAACTGCATGGGGCAAAGACAACAAAATCATTCAGATAATTACGAAAAAGAAGGAAAACGGAAAGTACCACTGTCATGAATTGATCTTCCAAGGATATAATTGGGCTTAACTAGCCCAAGCTTCAACCAGTTTCTCTGATTAGCTCCTTCCACCCAACAAAAAACGAAACCATGGTTAAAAAAAATGGAGAAAAGGAGAAGAAAATCATTCCAAAGACCAAACCAAACACTGCTTCAAACAAGTAACATAATGCACACAAACAAAAATGCGTACGTAAAGAATGTAAACCTTAAATTGGTCTAGAGCTAACTACAAAAGAAAAAAATAGCTTCTCAATAACCATAATCTAAAATTACTTCAAAAAAGTAACATGTGAGACATACATCTATGTGTTCTCAAACAATTAACACATCACACACATATAAAAGCACTGTCTATCGAAAGGGGCCATGTTATAATCCAGTATTGCTTCACACCCACATACCGATAAAAGACTTACAAAAATGAGTTTATAGGAAAATATAACAAAATAAATAGTGCCTTTTCACTTATCCAATTTAACATTACTTCAAACAAGCAATTTATCAAACACACACATAGGCACAGACAAATTACTCAAATGCAGGCCCGCCTCTGGACAAGTTCTAGGTGATCAATTGCACAGGGCCCCAATTGTGAAGGGGCCCAATTTTTATTTTTTTTACCTTAGTATTAGACAGGGCCGCACATCTCCCTCTCGCTCTCTTTCTCTCTCTCCCGTCTCCAGGCGGCCCTCTTCTCTCTCCCCACATACAAATTCTAAATCTCCCCTCATTCGTAGCCTCGCCGGAACTCTCATAGCCTCGCCGGGACTCTCATAGCCACGCCGTTTCTCTCGCTCCAGGTTATCTTTCTATCTTGTTCTATGTTGCTCGTTTTGGGTTCTCTATAATTGTTCGATTCCAAATTCTATTGGATATTTTTAGGTGCGTTTATTATAGTCAAATTGAAATCGGAAAGCAACAAGTTACTTAATTTGTAAAAATCATGAGTTTTTTTTTCTATTTTTATGATGGAGTAATTTACTGGGTAGGTTACACTCAATTAATTTGAATGAAAAATGGGCATGAATATTTATCTGTAATTGATGTCAAGCGGGAGCGTATCGGAAAGAGAAGTGGTACATGTGGGAGTGCAATACGGACTGAAAATCGATTCCATGTATACTGGGTTGGGGGGTTATTGGAGATGAGAAGGGGTGGATGTGGGAGGGGAGGGGGCGGGGCGGGAGGCTTGGTTGTGAGCCAGAATGCATACTAAAAAAAGGCCCATTTTCTTTGTTTGCACCGGGGCCTCAAAATCTTAGGGGCGGCCCTGCTCAAATGCTTACTATATCACGAAGGAACAGACAGATACAAGCACTGTTTACTGTTTATCGAACTGAACCTTCAGTTCACCCACATAGTTTCACACGAATACTAACATTAGCAAATGAACACACGCGCAACACATTTTATTGAACTGCAAATAGTAACTTTTGGATTGCACTTCACAAATGCACACACTAACATTCCAAAACACAATTCATTGAATTAGGGATAAAAGTTCCAATTCTGGTCCCAATCACACAAACACACACACTAGACTTACACAAAACACATTCTATTCGAGTTGGAGAGCAAAAAAGTTCCAACTTTATTTCCACCCACATATTAGAGCACACACAGACACTCAAACAAACAGACAGTTCACTTAATTGGGGAATGTAAATTTCACTCTTGTCTCACATACAAGTGCACGGACAAACACACATACAAATTCAAACACAAACACACAGTAAAATTCAAATTAATGTTTCAAACACTACTACAAATACCTTTTATCGAGTTTCGAGAAGTAGAACTTAAATCATGGCTGAAGATTGAGCCAAACTGTCTAAAACCCCCTCGAATCAGTCCCTGAAAAAGCTGTGATCAAAATAAATAGATATATAAGTATACCGACACTAAGAATTACGGAAATCACAGAGTAGAAAGAGAAAAATGGAGGCATACAGGGGAAGGGGCTCCTTGGACGAGGTTGGAGGAGAGAGATCGGCGCGCCAGCCGTGAGAGGAGTCTTGCGCCGTTGGAACGAACCATTGGCGGCTTAACTTTGGGCAGCCATTGATGGAGGACTTTGTTTAAATATGAAATTTCAAGACGAATGTCCTTCAACTTATTTTACTTTCCAATTTTGGTCCTTACACTTTGTACACTGTTACACTCCAGGCCGTTATTTTGGTAGGCCTATCCCCATTTTAAATCATGCCACTTCAATTAGTTTTGATTTTAACCGTTCATAATATTTTTAGGTTAACTAGTATACTTAACTAGCGTATCACCCGTGCGATGCATCACCCGTGCGATGCACGGCGAGATATAAAATTTTCTAGTTAATAATGAAAAAAAAGAAAACTAAACTAAACAAACAAAAAAAAAAAAACAGTACAAATTAATTTGGTTGTTATACATCTATAAATAATATTTAAGAAATTTCATAGTATGTTTTTTAAAAAAAAATTAAAAAAATTTATTGTATTGATCTTCATGGAAACAACATCATAAACGTACACTCATATATATTTTAAGAAATAAATCTATACTATAATGTAGTGAGCGACATTCGAGGAATTAGTGACTTCTTTCAAGTAAATGCGCTTAATAAAATATCACCATCCAATACATAATTCCCTAATTGAGTAATAATCAATCGAGTTCCGTTACATAGTGTCCTAAATTCGGATCTGTGTTACGAAGCAACATTACGGCGACTCCGACTTTCAACGATAATGCATGTTCAGGAAGTCCAGAAACAGAAATACTATTTAAGAATTATGGAGTGTGGATGTTGTTTATAAAATCATTAGTTTGATTAGAACGACTCCTGGTATTTAAACTAAAAAAAATCATTTCTTCAATCTCAGATAGCGAGACCATGTAACTATTCACCAAAAAATCTTGAATAATTGAATTATTTAAATGGGGAAAAAATCTTAAATCATATATATTAAATTAATAATTTATTCAAATGGGGAAAAAATCTCGAGTCATATGAAATTTTAATATAGAATATATTTCCCCTGCTCTATTTTACTTCAAGAATTTCCCCCCCTATCTTCTTTTATTTCGCTAACTCACCCATTTTTTTCCTTACGCCCTCTTCCATTTATCATTCGTTATAAAATAAATAATTAAAAAAAAATCAAATTCACTTTTAATCAATAATAATTTAAAAAAAAAACAAATTATTTGAGACAGATTAGGAATACGATTTTTTCTAACATGTCTCAATTTAGTTTATTTTTATTTTTATAAATACTCGATAATTTTTTTTCAAAATGTCAGGTGAATCATTTGCACTTCCTGGCGCTATACTACATTAGCCCCTGTATGCAGTATATCCTAATATCCCCAATTATCTCAGTTTATCTCCTACAACTCTCCCTCTTTTCTTTACAGTTTACGCATCTCTTTCTCTCTATCTATCTATCCAAAATGTGTTTATCATCTATCATGTCTTTCTCTCTATATCTCTCCCCTACAACTATCCATCTCTTTCCAAATCTTCATATTTCTCTCCGCCTCCAATTAAAACATTTTCATAAAAAAATCATCGAAAAGATAACCAAATTCTTTAATTTTAGAAAGTTGTAAAAAAAAATTTTTTAAAAAAGTTGAAAAAATGAAATGTATCATTATCTCATACTTTCTTTAATTTAGTAAATAGGAAAGACTATTATTATATGAAATAGTTTTTTTTTTTTTTTACATTATAGTACTAAGTACAATACTCTCTCCTCCTAAGTCCTCACTTTTACTGTCAATTTTCAAAATAAAAAACCTTTCCAGTTTTAACTATTCCACTAAATTTATATATTCATATAATTGTTTTATTTCTACTCTTTCTTGTAACTTAAAAAATAAACTAAATTTAGACATGTAATTTTAATTTTACTGCTTATCATTTATTTATTTTATTATTTACATGAGTTTTCTAAAGACATTATTTTCCTTTTTACAGAACAAATTTTATATATTTCGAAAGACGTGTTTACGTAAGTGATATTAAAAGAAAATAAAGAAAAGATTGCATGAACAATTATTTTAGCCGATATCATGCACAATTTATCGGATATTGTTTGTTAGGGTGAGGGATAATTTGGTAATTGCCCCTAGAAATATGTAATTCACCCGTATCAATACATTAAAATATTTCTCATTTGCTAAAGGACTTGTGTCCAAACAATATATTGAGTAGGTGGTTTAAGTCTTCTCGTCTTAGAGGTCTGGAGTTCAATCCCTCCTGCTGGCCAGAATTGAATCAAAAATACTTAAAGACATTAAACACATATATATTAAATTAATGAACATTAGTTTATGAATAAATCTAATAATGACTTAAATAATTAAATAAATAAAATTTTCTTTTAAATGATTGCAACTACATATATGGAGAGATGTTAATAAAGAAAAGGTGAAAGTAATAAATAGTAAACTTCACATCCCTCCCCTTTCCATACCCCCACCCCCATCCATCTATCATAAATTCATCTATCTCTTTAAAATTATCAAATGTCTCTCTTCTCTCACATATTTATTAATGAAAAATTATATCCACATTTTGTTAACAATTTTCATTATCAAACGACAAATCATTTGCATTCACAATAACAAAAGATGATTTCTTTTTAATTTAAATTTATAAAGAGAAAATTTAGAAAAATAATAAATTAACAAAAAAGGAAAACTACCTTCATTAAATTCACTTCCCCTCTCCTCCATCCTCCTATAAAATGGTTCATATCAACCCAAAAAAATTGTTTGTATACCTGAAATTACCCGATCTTTTTCGCGCGCGGGGCGCGGCGGAAAAGGCGGTTGTCTTTCGCGGGGGGTTGGTGTCTGAGACCTCGCTTCACGGGAAGGAGCAGAATGAGGAGTCGCCACGCGGTTTTGTATTTTGAGCCCAAACGTTGAGAAACGGCTATTGTGAAAATGGTGTCGTTTTTATTGGTAGCAAAAACTTAGGAAAAGGCTTTGAAAACGGGAATCATTTTTATTGGCAGCAAAAACGAGTAAAAAGCTTTTTTTGTACCAGAGATTGTTAGGTTCGGAGGTCAGGTTACGTTTCGGGTAGAGTATTACGAGATCGCCCGAAACGCCTCGCATGACGAGTCTTTCTACCTTTCTCGAAATCGTGTGTGTGTGTGTGTGTGTTTTGAAATGGGGGGCTTGAATGACAAGCTTAATCTTGGTTTGAGTGTCAAACGTTGATTAGGTGACTTTGTTTGAAAAGACGAGCGTTTGAATGACAAACGTCGGTTTTGAGTTGAAATGAGCGTTTGCGTGGCAAACGTCGACTTTGAGTTTGAAAGGAGCGTTTGCGTGGCAAACGTCGACTTTGAGTTGAAATGAGCGTTTGCGTGGCAAACGTCGACTTTGAGTTTGAAATGAGCGTTTGCGTGGCAAACGTCGACTTTGAGTTGAAAAGGAGTTCGAAGGTCGAACTCCGGCTTTTTGAACCGGGCGAGTCATTGTTAACGATTTTTACGAGAAAAATGCGTATTAAATGATTTTGAGTGTCAAATGGCGGCTTTGAGTTTGAAGATGAGCGTTTGCGTGGCAAACGTCATTTCGCGCGTTTTGAAAGAGAGTTCGACGGACGAACTCCGGTTTTGAACCGGGCATTACATTGTTAACGATTTTTACGGGAAAAATGCGTATTAAATGATATGCGATCAACGAATCGGGTTGCGACTCGGACTTTTGAAAAGTAAATACTATCACAATCCAAACGGATCGGACTTAAGTAAATGACGGTATTTAAAGCGGTGTCAACGGAATCAAACGATCGAGAATCGTAAATGACGATCAACGAGGCCAATGGCTCGGAATTGTAAATGACGATCAACGAGGCCAAACGGCTCGGAATTGTAAATAACGTGAAAGTAAGCGGAAGCGGGGTCGGAACGCCGTTTTAACCCGTGATTACTTCTCTTACGGAAAGAGAAGAGGATCGAGGGGCTAAAACGTATCGGACCCCAGGGTTAGACTGGGAAGCGTCTACATTTTGACAATGAGCGTTCGAAAACGATTATAGCGGCCCCGGCGCGTAAGCCAGAGCGAACGGAAGATTCGAGAGAGAGGAGTTATACGTATGGCTAGGGTCGACTCCTTTGGCTCGGGAGGTGTGCACGGGACACGGAAAGTTATTCGAAAGGTTGTTTCGAAGTTGTAGGGTGCGTATTTGATCGAAATCTGAAGGTTTCACGCGAATCGAGACAAAACGGGAGCTCGGGAGAGTGGAAACCAGTTTGGACCGTGGGGTATGTGAGTTTTTGGTGTTAAAATCCCTTTCTTTGCCGTTGACAGCAACTTCTATTTATAGGGTGAAAATTGCAGTAGGAGTCCGTGGGACTTGGGTGAATTTCGGGGTTTTGGGAATTTTGGAAATACGGAGGACTTGTTGGCAATTTCGGGAAAATTGCAGCGGTGAGTCCGGCCGGACTTGGCTTGCAAACCAGGGGTATTTTGGTCTTTTGGCCTTGATTTGTGATTGACGAGTGACTAGAGGGAGGTGGCATGCGGGACACGTGTCACTGTGACTCACCCGAAGTGTGGGAGTTCGTTCCCGGTCCGGTTTTGTCCGTTTTTAAAATAACGATCCAGGAAATGTCAAGAAATGCCCCAGGAAAGTCTTGGGAAAATGCGTTTTTCGGGGAAAGCCATGTACTCTTTACGTGAGATGTCACGGTGATAAGCACGGCTCATGGCGTCGGGATGCACGGCGATCCAAGGGGCGTCTCGTTGGCATACGGCAGGGGAGTTTAATGAAGTTAGGTTAACCTGGAGGCCGGGCCGGTTAACGCGGATTTCGGTTAACTTTCGTTGGTTTTGGACGATCGGCATTTGGGTACTTACAGTTAGCCCCTCGGCTGACGTCACCTTCAAGAAGGAGGTGGGGTGGCTGAAAAAGATGAAGGATCCAATCGGGATGCCTTACTTTGAAAAGAAGACACAGGCGGTCGGTGTGTTTGGACCTTATGCGAAGTAAAGGATTCCTCAGGTAATGGCCAGTAGCCCGAAAACCTCAAGCCGAAATCGTAGGTTCACTCGAAAAGCCTTCGGAGCGAGGCGCGTTCGATTTGGGTGAGCCTTGACGATCACGTCGCCAAGAAGTTCTTCGGTTAGGGCGTGCAAGCTGGATAAGACCATGTCTAGCTCACCGATTTTTCGTGACTGAATGGAGGCTGTTAGGGCGTGATATGACACGGGGCTTACAAAAGCCTTCATCCGGGCGTGTGGCGCCTCAAACGGGATTGCGATGTTGTGAGGGATTTCGTACCTTAGGTCTTGAATGGGCGTGGTATTCTTTACATTGCCAGACGGTACTTTTATCTGCTTTGAGGATGGCGTTCGGGCCTAAAACCAGATGGCGAAGAGGGATTGTTGTGCGGAGCTTATTACAGCTAGCAGTGAGGGTGGTGATCGGGCTTACGGCGCTGACGAAGCAGTGGGCTTTAGGCTCCGTGTTGCCGCCTCTCGGGGCAACCACTGTCAATTTTGGTCGGCCCGAGTGCTACACCCGTCACTCGATATCACCGGCGCACCGGCCGGACCATCTCCGAGGATGCTAATATCCCCTCGATACCCTCAGGGTTCGTAGGTGCCTATACACGAATCCCACTAAACACGGGGACAAACCCAGATACGATTCGAGAAAAAGCTCCAGAAGTATATTCTCGCTATACCAAGCCTTCCACCTCAATCACTACACGCTGCGTGGTAGCACCGTGTAGAGGCCTCCACTGAGTCCACAGCTTGGACCCAGACCTTAGCTGGATGGTCGAGCGAGATAGAAAGACACAGAAAGCCCCTTTGTAGACGGACTTCAAAGCGAGGAAAGCGCTGAAATCCACGAGATCCAGGGAATGAGTCACGCCCCTCCTCCCTGCCAAGGGTTCGAGAATGCTGGAGATGGACCGATTCGATGGAACCGGCAAGATGTCCCTCAGCATACGCACGTATCGACACTACGTTCTCGCGCATGAGAGGCAAAAGGAGCGACCCTCCCGGCAAAATGGCCGACCGCTTCCGGCGTACGCTCAAGAAAGTTCGGCGTTACGATGGTTTTACGAGGGAGTCAAGCATGCGGATCGCCACACAGGAACGGATCGGTAACATCTTCCTGAGGCAGTACAGATCCAACTTAGAGTAGGAAACAAGTCGCGAGGACTTAATCACCGCTTTGACGAAAGCGGATAGAAAGTGTTGGGAATTACCTGAGAGATGGGTGCTGAAACTCTCACTGAGATCATGGAGCCAGCTCTCCAAAGACGAGACGGAGATGCGGATCTTCAAGTCACCTTAAGACCGTCCATCGGAACTTCTCATCGGTCACAATTTCTTCCCTGAATCTCCGGGCCATGGTCAATGTCTTAGGCTCACGATTCGAGAAGGATCTCGAGGAAAAAGTTGGCTCTACTTGCACGGCCATACTGAGATCACCGCTCAACGATTGCATTCAATCCACTTGCAGGCCCCAGGCAAAGGGAAAGATACGTCGCGTCAGCTACGTCCATCGGGGACAGCGGTCCCGGAGTAACGAAACCCGGTCCCGCAAGCAACTTGGTTCTACTCGGAAAGCGGCACATCGTACACTGGCCGACAAGTTGGAGCATGCGGCCCGAGCAAGATCTTTGGAAGGAGTTAATCTAAGGAGGGTCTCCTTAAACGCGTTTGCCAATTACAAACCTCCTGCAAAGTTCCGTAGCCAGTGCGGACCAAGAGCAAATCTTTGCGCCTTCCGTAATTATCCCACACGGCGTGCATACCAGTAACTGATTGTTTGCGGGGTCACGATACGAAATCCAGAACTTGATAGAAGAGAAGGCAAGATTAGAGCGCCCCGTGGGTGACCCAATACGATTCGGGAATCCCTTTTTCGAACAATAACAGCGTGAATTCCATTGAGTGGGTGCCCAAGAAGAGTGCCCACGAGAACCGGTTTCTCCAGCCTCTTTTCGAGAGTTTTGGATCCTCTCCTCTAATGTCCACATCGGCTCCCGATGTTTGTGGCTGCTCCTTCTTGCACAGGAGTACGGAGTCTCGAGAAGCGTAGGAGCAATCCTCAGAAAGAGAGAAAGCAAAGCAGAAGAAGAAATCCTCTCAGCGGCAAGCGAGAGAAAGATACGAAAGTTTGGAGATACCGGTGTAAGGTACACTTGGAGAACCCTCGGGAGGTTCGACTACTACGTCTTGTACTCCGGCCCGGTCCTCTTTGCCTCCCGAGGCCATGCGGCTTTAGAGCAAGACGAGGGTGGGAAAATTTGAAAAGTCCCAGCTGAAACCGGAGTCGGGCCACAGGACACCCAGGAATACCTCGGATCTTGGTAATCTTGCGCAGGTCGGAAGCTAACCCTCCGCGGGATCAACAAGATTCAATTTGTCCGGCTTAGAGCTCGAACCGGCAAAGGAAGATCAAGGTCGGCTTGGCAATCGCACTCGATCAATGTGCTAACCAAGGGCGGCAACGCCACGGGCGGCCTCAACACACTCCACGAGGTTCCACGAAAGGCTTTACCTCGCAAGAGGAAGGCAGGAAACGGATGGGTGGATGACTCTCCTTCTACGGATAGAGGACGAGATCTACGACTCCCTTTGTATGGCGGCATGATCACGTTACGTGACGAAGACTTACCGAGAGGCGCCTCGGGGCACAACGAAGCTACGCGCATCACTCTCAAACTCAACACCATATCGCTCCCGGAGTATTGGTAGATAACGGGTCAGCCGTTAATGTCCTCCCTCTCGGCATGATGCGAGCTCTCCGCATCCATGAAAGCCACACGATACCGTCTACTCGGACTATCAAGGCCTACGACAACTCGTCTCGTCCCATCACAGGGACGGTGACTCTGGAACTACGGTTCGAAACCCCGAATGGTGCCGGCAAAATTCCACGTGATGGACATTCCATCCGAGTTCACGGCTCTTTTAGGACGCCCTTGGCTACACCACATGAAAGCCATAGCTTCCACTCTCCATCGGTGCGTCAAGTTCATTAGCCGGCGGGGAGATCTTGAAGTCATCAGAGGGGATAGTTTCCTCATAGGAAACGAAGGCGAGACGTTGCAGCGATGTCCGCGCTCGAGGCCCGGGGTTACCTCGCTTGAATCAACGAGGGACTACGGGGCAAATCTCATCGAGAATCCCTCGAGTCAGGAGATGCCAACTATGTAAACGTGCTCGAGCGGGGCGGACCACTGACGATCCGATACATCAAGTTCAGCTGTCGTTTCCAACATTTGGAGCGGGTGGAAGGAAAGCGAACATCGCCATGATGCGGGCACATAAACCCCGTCTCCAATCGGAGATTTGTCGGCATTCTCCAAACCAACTCTGGCCCCGCCCGGTGAGAGAGATCTTTGTGATAAAGGTCGACAAGCACTTAGTCATTCTCGTGATGAATGCATGGAAGTTGTATGGGATGTCCTCCACGAGGAACTACCATTGCGTACCCCTCTCTCGACGAAGAGCATGATGTTTTCTACATTTGCTCAACAGCATAGCCGGACGCAATACGTCCCTACACACAGATTGAGCGATCGGATGACGATGAATCTGGACTCTCGGAGTCGAAGACGCGGACCCAGCATGGCGGACCTCTGCATTCACATGCTCGGTTTTGAGGACGGAACTCCTTGCGTCGGGTCACCTACGACGAAGGTTCGATACCGTGGAAATTGTCAAGCTCAATGTCGATACAGGCGGCTATCCGATAATTGGAAGCACGTGATTCACGCAACGAGGAATCCCTGCGATCAAGTGAAAGGACGGCGACTTCGTCAATATCATCTATTCCGAGATATCTGATGAAGCGAGGATCCCGTCCTTGTTATCGGTCTGCTGACACCAAGGTCACCCTCGATGGCTTTTGCTCATGGTAAACGAGGCATTGGCCAAGCGAGCTCGAGCTCATCCCCTACTTCAAGTACCCGGCCCGGTGGCAGCCAGGCCGTGCCGTCGGTCAAGCTTATACCCTCAGCGCCGCGAGGCGAGGGCGGCAACGGCGAAGGAGACCAAGCTCCTCACCTGCTACAAGTCGAGATCAACCTCGGGAACGCTTCCGGCGGCCGCGAAAACATCTGCGAAAGTCTTCCCCGAGCGAAGTCGGCTCCAGACACGAGGGAAATGACCACCTCGGCATCAAGCATGCTCCCGGTTCGGATTCTACTCCCGGCGTCGCGGCCCGGATTCGGACATCACACGGTCATTGCTAGCTTTGATAGACTTAGCGATCGAGCGAGATCACGAAGACCGTCAACATTGCGAGAATTAAATACCCAGTGGGGGTAATCAAGCGAGATATGGGCAAACTTCTTGGTGATCGAGATCAAGGAAGACGCATGGAATGTCCCAGTCGACTTCCTTCGTCAATGTAATCAGTGTTCCCGCCATTCGGCGATTTGAATGTAATCACGGTTACGGACACTAGCAGGACGATGCGCACCTACGGAGCTGCCTAGGTCTCGCAAGGAAAGCTCTCATGGAACTAGCCGCTCAAGAAAGTCGTCTTTTGGGACGAAGACCAAGCTCGAAAGACCTACGGGGACCAAGCCCTTAAAGTGTCGCGGGCGGCTTCGGACGAGAAAGCTAGAGGCCACTCTAGACCAGAGTTCGACCTCGAGTTTGCTCATGGCAACTTCCACGACTACCGTCTGTTCTCATCCAAACCCCTCTGCCGAGCAAGGGTGGTCAGCGGTCCCGATGACCTAGGAGATGGAGCGACACGGCGGAGCGAATCCCGGCGCTTACCTTCCCGAGGAAAGCAAGTTCTACGTGAAAGCGGCGATGAAGACGATGAAACCATTCTCTTCCAAGGCGGGCATGAAGTCAACAAAAGCCAGGACTCCCGAGGGTCTGGGAGGATGGGAACGGATCATTTCCGCACTCAGGTTGAAAGGCCAACTCGGGGAGGAAGGTCTATTTAAAAACGGAGGAGGATGGAAATTCGTCTCGAGCAACTACTCGGGGAAATTCCACGGTCTACGGCCTTCGTTTACGAAGCTTGATCAAGCGGGACGGTAACCAGCAGTCACATGGGCCGATGTTCGGGAAGCCGTGTACTCACCTTCCGAGCATACCCGCCACTCGAGATAAAGCGAGAGGAAAAACTCTCCCCGATGGAGGTTTACCTAGGCGCCGCACGCGATTAGAAGCTTGGCTATTCTCACATGGGAAGAAACGCGAGGCACTCACTCTCGGCGCGAGGCTCCATTGCCAAGAAGGTTGATCTGGGCCCGAGCGGAGGAAAACTAGCAAACCACGAGTATCGCCGGACCCAACTCGAGAATGCCACGAGTATGCTCGGCAAGAAGGAAAGGAACGCGATATACCGTGAAGAGATCAAGGAGACCGTTCGCTTGAGCCGAGAACTCTCCAGCCTCCCGGAGGGTCAGCGGCCTTACGGTTCGATTCGAGGCAACCCATTTGTGCAGCGACATTCGAACAAGCTGCGTCAAAGCGCAGGCTACCTCCCGCGAGAGGCATCGAAGCCGGTATCTGGGACGAGAATCGCGTCAGGCTGCCGAAGCTCAGGGAATTCATCCGCGATCAATGAGTTGAGGGAAGACATATGGCCCTATGCTACGAGGAATCCTCCTCTAACTATGGCTCAACTTCCGGGCGGCTGTTCGAGAAGGGACCAAACTGATGTCGGCGTTCCTAACCCGATCGGGTCAAATCCATGCATTACCACCTAAGGCCACCAAAAAGCCGACGGAGCAGAATTGCAATCCGAGCCCGGCCCAGAAGACGCAAAATTCCTTGAAAGAGGACCCGATCCTCACTCGGCTCAAGCGGACTCGGGCGAACATTTCCCTTTGGTCTCTGCTCACCTCCTCTTATCCTCACAAGCTCAAGCTAGAGGAAAGCTGGCCCGTACCATGGTCCCAGTGGGCCTTGACCCCAGATGAAGTCATTCGAGATGATTGGCAACATCCACTATGGCAACATTATCACCTTCACGAGATTTGGACCTTCCAAAATTTGGGCGATCACAATGAGCCGCTCTACATCACAGTCCAGTGGACGAGCGTCGCCTTCCGCGTGTTGGTAAGACGGAGGTTCCGGAATAGAATGTCTTGCCGCCAAGATGATGGACTGCTTGACATCGAAGCCCTTGAGATCTTAAGCCTTCGGTCCACCTTTGTCAAGGCCTATGACTCTACTTCCCGTACGAGTTCTCGGGGTTGCTACTCTCAACATGCGGTTCGGCAAGCGGGTGATCCCGCTTGAATTCCAAGTGTTGGACATTCCAATCACTTTCACGTGACCATCTGGGGCGTCCACAGGTGCATCAAATCAATGGCGTGGCATCCGCCCTTCACCCGGTGCCTCAAGTTCATGCAAGGCAACGAGCTAACCACGGTCTACGGCGACGGTGTCACCACCCAGGGGACCCGGCACCAACGACATTCCCGGTATTGGAAATCAAGCATAATGACGACATGCCATTAAGCTTGGATTCACTCACGGAAACCTCAAGATCCAAATATGCAACGTGGACCTTCGGCTGTCTCACGTCGAGATTCACTCCCGCCATGAGGATGATGAAACTCATGAACTTCATCCCGGGGCCCAGGGCTCGGCAAAAAGGCTGCAAGGCCAACACGAAGTTATTGAAGTCGAGGACCACACCACGGTCCGAGGGCTTGGCTACGTGCAACGCCGGGCGGCATCAAGGAAGACAAAGGCTCGCCGCACCCAGGCGACGGCCCGCAAGGGGAACCTCAGACGGCACACCCAATCTCCGACCTTACGGCTTTGACCTCGCTCATTACTTCACGAAGGAACCGAGCGAAGCGAGGGGACAGGCAAGGGAAGCAGCGCGAGCGGGGACCGACAGCGGAACCGACGCAGCGGGCGGGGGACCGAGCGGTGGAGCCGATGAAGATGAGAAAGAAGCGAGGATAGTCGGCACCAAGACTACGGGAAGAATGGAACGGCTAGCGGGACCTCAGCGTTTCGAGGACTCAAAGCTAATCCGATAAGGGAGCGTTCCTCGACATCACGGCTCTACTGGACCAGCTGCCACACGATCCGACATGAGTACACATTCAAGGGAATCCCGAGACTTGGAGGAGCAACTCAAGGTACTCTCCATGGGAAACAAGTTGTTCGGATCGGCCGCCGAGGCCACATTCGAGACGGTAAGTCCAAAGCGAAGGAACCGGGAATTCATAGAAGACGCTCTCGAGTGGACCGGCTCTGAGTACGTTTGAAGAAGTCATGGAGTTGCCCAACTTGATCGGCGGGGCTCCGACAACGGCATGCCATCGCCATGATAGGGACAGCGAGAGCGAAGCCTCTCGATCCCAGCACCCTCATCAAGCATCCGGCAATGCGGCTGAAGAGTTGGGTAACTTTCACGGCGGACCGAGGGCAAGCCGAGGCGGAGTGGAAGACAAGGCTGGACGCCCCGCTCCACACATCTCCCTAAACCCGGTCTCAAACCCTCTGCAGTCGGAGTCCTTGTCCGAAGTCCCGATCCCCTGCGAGTCATCCCAGCGGCCTTACCGCGGGGAGGACTATAATGTTGTGGCCAATCATGTATTCCCGTTCTTGTTTAATGAAAGAAGAATCGACCTTTCGGAGTATCCTCTCATTGCCACTTTAACTGCTGTGATAAGTTAACAAAGCAACTTAAAAGATGTTAATAATTCAATTGATAAAGAAGCGAGACACATTAAACGAACAATACATTAAAGAAGTTCTCGAGCGTGTAGTTGACCAAGAGGGCGACCGGATGCCCAGAATAGCTGCCGAAGAGGATTATGACGAAGTGAACACTGGGTGATCGGTGCACGAGAGCCTAAAGAAACGCGAAGTGGGCTAGGTTTCTTCGCCGATGCGAAAAAGAAGCACACGATAAGCACTCCTCCGGGAGTATGTTGAGCGTGTTCGCCTGGTGCATATCGGGACATGCGAGGACTCGATCCCTCGATCGTGGAGCACGAGAATTCCCACGAGGATCCCAGAATCCGAAGCTTTGTCAAACGAAGTGCAGCATAAGATCAAGCCAGAGTGGTCCTTGCTGAAGTTAAAGAAGAAAGTGAGAAAATGCTCGAGATTGGTTTCATCCGAGTGATTGAAGTACCCGACTTGGCTCTCCCGACATCGTGAAAGCGGTCACGAAGGACGACGGAAAGGTCGAGATCTTTGCGTGGATTTCGGGGATCTCGAGCAAGGCCAGCCCTACAGATGATTTCCCCATTGCCTAACATCGACATCTTTGATGGAAACACCACGGCAAATTTCGAAGTAAAGTCCTTCGTGGACGGATTCGGCTGGATACGGCCGGTCAAGATGTCAGAGAGTATCGAGGCCAAGAGCCCGCGCCGCGACTCCGTGGGGACATACAT